>VKON01000105.1:39074-174193 GCA_009741485.1 Malurus cyaneus samueli | reverse complement strand
AACAGGCCTGTTCCTGGCTCCTTTCTCCCCATCATGAGGGAATCAGAGCTGAGTGTGAGGGGAGAGACCAAACCACAGCACTGAGGCTACAGGTACATCAGCCCTCCATTTTATGTACAAATAAACCCTCACAAATTGGGGGAAAACAGGTGAGACAAATTCTCACACTGTGAAATTCCACATGGACAGTGGTGCCTCTTGCTCAGGAGTTAAAATAGACAGGTTTGGGCTTAAAGCTGTGAGTTTCAAGTCCCATGTAGTCCTGGTTTCCAAGTCCACAATTATTTCTAATTAAACTACAAAAAAATTAGAGTTTTCATCTCATTTTTCTTCTCTTTTACTTCAAAGTTTTAATTTTTGTCTGGAGATAATTTGGGTTCTTTTACCCCCAGAGCAGAGCTTTGATTCTACAGCTCCAGCTGCACAACTGCAGTGAATTAATTGTTACAATTGCATCACTTTTTCATTTCATAATACACATAATACACATGTAATCCAGGAGAAAGATATTTAAACTTTTTTTTTTAATGTTGTCATCTGTTATTGTCATTTGGATAACATTTCTGTGTTATTCACAGCAGCTATATTTAAGGTTTGCTTATATTGTCATTTGTATAACATTTCTGTGTTATTCACAGCAGCTATATTTAAGTATTTTTACATTGTCATTTATTTTGTCATTTGGATAACATTTGTGTGCTATTCACAGCAGCTGTTCCAGAGAGGATTTTACACAAAGAAAAGGAAAAGGTGGCCCGTTTCCAGGTATAACAGCAGGGCGCTGCCACAGGGAGGCAAACTTGGATCATTTTTCCTCATCTTTTCCACGTTTGCTCCTTGAGAACTCTTCCAGCTTTCTGATCAAAATCTTGAGGCTCTCGAGGTGTCCTCCCCTTATTTGCCCCAATATCAATCAATTAGAAACTCAGCTATTTCCCCCTAGGGAGTGAAGAAAAACACAGCTGTTTTCTCCAGATACACATTTAGTCAAACATTCCTCTGACAGTACTCGGGAAATAAGAAAGCTTTTCTTAGATTTCAGGTCATAAGGGAAACTGCTCACTCCTGAATTGGTAAAATACCCCCAGTAGCCAAGGACTGCACCCCAAAAATCAGGTGATTTCACATTTTGGGTTTAGAAAATGTAAAGTATAATCCTGGCATGTATTCCACGGTCACCTGGATGCATTTACCGGCGGGAGGAGCACATTGCCACATCCAATATTCAGCTTTAGCAAGTACCAGAGTGCCTGGAGCATGCAGGGTTTACTCTCAGTTCCAGGTGGGAATGATGCTAGAAGTGTCAAGCAGTGACCCAGAGGCGAAGTTGAGCTCGAAGATGAATTCTGGGCTTGCCAGATCCCAGCTCTTCCAGTGGGAAACCTGTTGAGAGGGTTTCTTAGCAGAGATGACAGGGATTATCTTGCTGTCGACAGATTCAGACAAGAAGAGCACCAGGCACACCCTGGTTAATGCAACACTCATGGAAGACAATATAACACTGCATGAATGAGGCAGTGATGCCTCAGACTTGCTTTTAATATCTGAGGTCATATTTAAGAGCTTGTTAGTCAAGACAGAGTTCCTTTTCCAGGAATCTTTTGTTCCACGGGGATTGCAGCGCTGAAGAGGCAGCAGCAAAGAAAGCTATATTCCATGGACTTTTTCCAAAGTCATGTTTTCATTAAGAGAAAAATTGAAGGTTTTTGTTCCCTGGGGCAAGGGGGAATGGCTTTAAACTGCCAGAGGGTGGGTTTGCATTGGATATGGGGAAGAAATTCTTCCCTGTGAGGGTGGTGAGGCCCTGGCAACATAAAAGGACTGCAGCTGGTGCTGATCAAGGCCTGAAGGGCACCACAGTGCAAGGAAGACAGGGATAGGGAACTGGGCTCTTGTACAGCTCCCTGGAAAAGCCAACTGCTCAGATTTGCTGCCATTGTATCTGTTATCTTGGCACACTGTCAGCAAATTTGCAGGACACGAGCTGGGATATCTCCTTCTCTGCTCTGTAAGGCACTGGGTGTACTCATGGCAAGGAACATCAGCAAATTTTATTCAGCCCAACTGCCTAAATCAAGGCATTATGCTGGACATCCCCCACCCCCAATATTTATTTCAAGCCAACATAGTGGGGGGAAGAAAGAGTGGCAAAATCCCAGGAGTAACAAACCTGGAGAGAGTAGCCCAGAGGTAAATCCCTTCCCAAGGTGTTATTAGGGAGAGATGGAGGTGGCAAGTTAACTCACACAGGCAGGGAAACTACCCAGGGATATCCAGATTTTGGACTGGTGAGCATGGCAAAGATGCAAATTAAGAGTTTATACAGAAAAAAAGGGAAGATGTTGATTAAAGATACAACACAGAACGTTTTGTCATTGACTAGTTTTAAATGCAAGTAATCAAAATGAGGAGCTCAGGGCGGTGATGCAGGGAATGAAAAGGATTAAATGACGAAAAGGAGTTGAGATTTTTCATTGGAGGAGACACATTTCAAAGAGATGCTCAAACTGTAAACCACAGTCCCAAGTACACCTTATTTGAGTCAGGGAAAAGTTTTCTCGGTACTTTTTCTACCACAATTTTGGGCACTGCTGGATTTCCTCTCATCCCAGAGAGCACAAAAGTCAGGACTGTAGGGTGGATGGGGAGTTGGCTGGATGATCACACTGGCTGAGTTTTTCCTCACCTCACTGACTATCAGAGTCTCCCACCTTCTTACCCAAGGGACATTTTTTCATTTAAAAGCTGGTAGGAGCAATAAAAAGAAGTGATTAAATAGACAGGATCTAAAACTACCCTGAGAGCATCTCTTTCATTTTTATACACCCACAGCCTGTAACTTCAATCCTAGAGTTAAAACCTTACATCACCACCACTTACATTGAGCAAATTTTGTGTGCTGCAATGTCAGACTTTTAGCTCTTGTCCCAGAGCTGATATTTAAATAATTACGATGAGCATTTTTCTGGGTAGTCCCTGCCTGCTTTGTCCTGCTCATTGCTGTGCATGGCTGATGAATTTCTGATTCAGCAAATTGGAGCTTCATAAATGGGGAGTTGCAACAGGGCATCAGAAATCTCAGCTGGAATTTGTATCCCATCTATTTTCCTGATAGAAAACCCAGGCAGAACATTCCAAATGTGGGGTCCTCCTCTCTCCCTGATATAACAGGGAGAACGCAGGGAATCTGAGTTTGAAGTAATTTTTTTTTTGGCATAGATCTTTTAATACATAATTTTTACGTAGGTTTTGAGTTTGGTTTGTTGGTTTGTTTTTTTGGTTTTTTTTTGTTTGCTTGTTTTGTTTGTCATGGTGTGTGTAGCTGTAACACCCACTTCAACAAAAAAAAAAAGACAAAAAAAAATAAAAACAAATACTCTTTCAGCCTCATGAGGAGCCACAGCCTGGTACATCCACTGCTACTGCAAAGAGTTTTAGGCTATGTTGTAATTCCAGAGGAACAGAAGAGGGTGAGATGAATATTAGGGACCTCTGGCGTGAGGATGCAATTACAAAGATCCTAATAAATCAGTGGGAATGGAAGTGGTAATTCCTGAGGAGAGCTACCCTTTAAATCACTCAGTCAGAGCTGCCTCTTCCCACATGGGACAAGTCATTGTGCCCACGTATGATAATAAAACAAACATTGTAATTAATCCCTATTGAAGCTGGGTTCATTTCCTTCTTCAGGCATCCACTTTTGGGCTCTGGAATAATGCTCAGATCTGATGTGGTCCTTGTTGCCCTCTCCTGCCTATTTGTTGTTCTGGGCACCCCACAGACCACAAATCGAAGCTGACACAGATACAACAGGTTGTAAACAGGTAGCAAAGCCTGTGTAACCAAATCCCAGCCCTTCACCGATTGGGATCCAATTGCTGTGCACAGTTCTGCTCCTAAAAGTGGAGTTGTGAGTCAGAGTGAAATGAAGGTCATGCAGATCTCTCTGTGCAGCAATTCTTGCAGGGAATATGGGCTTCATTTACGTAATTGGCTTCTTCTTGCTCAATGGTTGCCTCACAGGGCTGGATTCTGGATGCTCCCGCTGGATTTTCAGGTGTTATATGCTATTTTAAAACCCCAGAAGGCAAAGGATAGTGCTTTAAAAATTGCCTTTATTTTTATTTCATTAATGCATTTAAAATTAATCTATCCTAACCTATCATAGACTGGAATAGCAGCTCTAGTGAGCACCTTTGTGTCAACACCTCCAATCAATAAACTGGATTAACTGGTGCAAAAAGATAGCATGGGTGGCTGAGCATGTTTTTAGAATGGAAAAAAAAATCACAAACCTGCAAATATAAACGTATTTACTCTTCTAAGCATAACCACTCTGCTGATAAAATATACACACAGTGTAAATATGACTTTAGTCATAAATATTTTAAGGATGGAGCAGTCAATAGGGAGAGTTCGAGACCATTTCCAGAACTTAAAAGAGCCCTAAAAGATGTATTTTCACATGTATGTGTATGTGTTACTTCCAAGAAGGAATGTAGACCTTTAGGGAAAAATGTTCTTTTTCAGATTAGATTGAGTTTAGTGTCCAGAAAAATCGGTAACGATTCTTTCACTTGATTCCTGATTATTTCATCTATCATCGATGAGGATATGAAGAAAATGTCTTTACATATATTTATATCTTTCTGAGAAAAGAGAAAAATATCCTTGAGGGGCCAAAGGCTCAAGTGAGGAACATCCTTACAACTCACCAGCTAAGAAGACCTGAAGCTTAATGAAATAATTAATATTTTCATACAAACCTGCCACAATCCATGGAGGAGATGAGGAATTTTCTGAGGGACAAGTTGAACCTCGGGGCTGCAGCCTAAGATAAAAACTTACACATCCAAACCTCGTAAGTTTAATTACAAAGGATGCAGGATTGCCTCTCCCAGCCCCTTTTTTGAGACAAAAAAGCCATAGATGTCCTCATAAATATCCAGCCCTGCCTGTGTGAGTGTGATCCAAGCATGCCCATGGGATGGGGCCCCTCGGGGGGATGGCAGCAGGAAAACCAAGCACGCCCCACCCTTGGGTGGGTGATAAGAGGAAAATTGCTCAGACAGAGGCAGCTCTGTACTTGCAGGGGAGCACAGCTCAGCACTTCGAGGGCTTTGCAGCAGTAGCAGAACACACCTTCTTGGGCAGCACTTGAGGAAAAAGCATTTTTAGGGTGGCAAGCTGGAATAAAATCTCCTGTTTTATTGGAGTTCAGTGTCAATGTAGCTTCTGTTTCTGGCTGGCTCTCTCTTTATGGATGCATAAGTTGGAATTTCCTTCAAGGCAGGAAACAAGTTGCCTTCCCCAATTATTGAAGAGCATTCAGGCCATAAAAAGGAAGGATTTTTTTGCAGGGGTGGCTGGTAAGAGGAATCAGTGCATAAGTGAATAATTTCACACTCAGGAAAGAGGTTCTAGGCTGAGATGTTGCCAGGCAGAGCAGGACAACAGCAGGAAAGGGAGATGTTCAATCCGTTTCTAAATCCTTCTTGTCAGATTCCACCCAAACCACCTTATCCAATTGCATCCCTGAATCTGGGACCTGAGTGAAGGACAAAATGATACAAAAGAGCTTTTACTCTACCTGCATAAGGGAAATGCTTCCAGCAGCACCTCAGCACAAACTCCTGCTGCCAGCAGGATTCTGCAAAGCACTTCCCTAATTTCCTTGTCTCTTCTCTTCCAGGTATTCCAGATGGCCAATATTGTCTTTCAGGGAATATTACAGTTTTCACCTGACCCCTTGGAGTTTGTGCACCATGTTAGAATTTAGCCAAGGTAAGCCATCTCCACTGTTAATAACCTTTATTAAACAGATAAAGAAATTATTATTGACACAGAGCAGCCTGTTGAGACGAATAGAGACAGAAATGCTTTAATTAAAACCAGGTTGAAAAAAAGACTCAATAAATAATGACATTCAAATAAGCAGAATTCTAATTAAACACTGCAAATGATCTGTTTGATTTATGAGACTGACACCACAAAGAATCATTTTGATTCAGCCCAGTATTGGTTTCAGTGAGACTCAGAATCAGCACAGCTTTCAAGTCTCACTGGTAAAACAGAAAAAAGGAGGAATCTTTAATATTTATATTAGCTTCAGCAAGACTTCAATTTTAAAATGTCTTCATGTAGTACCATGAAATCCTTGCATCATCTTAAGACAGTATTAGCCCTCAAATGCTTGTAAAATGTTTCTGCTTTTGCAAATAATTATGGACATCACCATTCTAATCATCCCTGGATTTGGGAACACAGGGTTGCTTTAGGTACTAGTTAGCAGGGATTTCCAAACTACATTTTAAGCACTTTTTAATAACAGGTGTATTTTTTTTTAAACAGCACCCTTTTCAAAAGCATTTGTCAGCCTTTATTATGAAAGAACCGGAACAGTGTTATGGGTACGTGCACCTACACACAAAAAATATAAATAAAGAGCTGGAGTTGTTTTGAAAAAAGCAAAGGCAAATATAAGAAGTCCAAATTCCTCCTGCTTTGTTTGTTGGGCTTGTTCTTGTTACCCAGGAGAGGAATATTGGTGTCTGTAAACTGCAACACATCTAGGTGATTTTAAATCTCCCACATCTTCCTCCTTTAGATGATTTATCCATTGAAAGTTCCGGGTGTGAATGGCAGAGGAGAAGAACCACTTGGCCTTTGCTTTTATGGGCAAATTGTTTATTTGCATTCCAGGTTTTTGCCATGAAAACCTTTGTGGGTTTGGGTCAGTGATGTGGGTGCAGCACCACAGGTTCTGCCAGTCCCATAAAGGAATATATTTGCTCTATGTGGCCTTAGGAAATGTAATTGAATCATAATTTCTTTGCAAAATCAGCAAGGTTAATCAGAGGTCACACACTTGTTCTAAAAGAGGCATTGACCTCCATCTAAAAATCGTGATGAAGAATTTTATTCATAATTATTGTGTAATTACTAATTGTACTAAACTTCTGGGAGGTAAACTTTTGGATAAAATGTAATCTATGTAGAAGCAAGAGTGCCCTAAATACCCTTGAAGTCTGGACCTACCCCTCAGTGACCTGGGCTTCTCAACTTGATTCACAGTTGGTCTACACCAGAAAGCAAATCAGACAGCACAGTCAGCACTCCATTAAAACACCTATTTATGCCCATAAATACCACGTGCCATACAAACTGTGTTCCCAGCCCCCAGCTCATCTGCCTGCCCGTGCAATCCATGAACTGATTGCAACACTTAATAGTCAGAGCGAGGGGTCCACACGTGATCTGAAGTGACAGGGACGTGCCTCAGGCCACCTTGTCCTTTTCACCTTTACTGGATGTGTTCTAGAATATCCCTTAAAAATTCCCCCTGGCTTAATGTCTCCTGACTTCCTGCACTTTTCCTGCTTTTTTTACTAAGCCAAAAACACTAAGGAGACCTTAATACTGCAAGAAGCTTGTGAGGAAGATGGAAAGAGAGATTTTACCAGGACTTGCAGGGACAGGATGAAGGACAAGAGTTTTAAACTGACAGAGGATGGGTTTAGACTGGATATTAGGAAGAAATTCTTTATTGTGAGGCACTGGAGCAGGTTTCCCACAGAAACTGTGGTTGCCCCAGCCCTGGAAGTATTCAAGGCCAGGCTGGATGGGGCTTGGAGCAACCTGCGATAGTGGAAGGTATCCCTGCCCAGGACAGGGAGTGGAAGAGGATAATTCTTAAGGTCCTTTTCAACCCAAACCATTCCACATTTCTATGACTCCGTGAAGAATTTCCTTCCAAACTTCTTCCATAAGCAATGAGCTGGCACTTCCAATGAAGTTAAACTGATCAAGCTGATTCAAGAGCTGATTCTCCCCAAGTTTGAAAGCCCATCTCTGAATTCTGAGATGGAAAGCAGGAAAAAAAAAACAGAGGTTCATGGCTGGGAACAAGGAAAAAATGTATCTTGAAGCCACCTTCCCACTTGATTCTTACTGAAATTAACTTTGCCCAGCTCCTGAATTCCTGTGCCTGAAGACACACACAGGGATGGTGAGTCCTTCCTCTTGGAAGCAGTTATTTGGTGAAGGGATTCCTTTGGCAGAATTGCCAGTTTCTATCCATGCAGATATGCTTCCAGCCAGTGCTCTCCAGAATCCTTCAGGGAACTGCAGGAACAGAAGAGAAAAAAAAAATCACTTAGGAGCAGACAGTGTTCAACTTTGTGGGAAGCAAACTGCAGTTAAACAAAAGGGAAAAAAGGGATTTTAAATTGCATGGACACCTCATAGCAAAGTCTGACTACTGGGAATGAGTTGAGAGGATTTAAGGATGACAAGAAGAAGCTTTGAAACTTTAAAACTTAACATGCCTTTAGAAAAATCTAAATAAACTCTAGATTTGCCCTCTGCATGGACATTGAAATGCACAGAAATAACTGCCTGCCTGTCTCTNACTCTAGATTTGCTCTCTGCATGGACATTGAAATGCACAGAAATGACTGCCTGCCTGTCTCTTCCCTGCCATTAGAGAGCAAAATGATTTTGTTAATTGATACTTACTGCAAAATATCTACAAAGGCTGTCAGCAAAGGCTTGCTTTTATACTCAATGCCGTGCTTGCCACAGAGGCTTTTCACCAGAGGAGCCACCTTCCAGTAGTTGTGCCGAGGCATTGTGGGGAACAGGCTGCAGAATGGGATGAGGGAGAGACTGTAAAACTTGGTTTGTGCCAATCCCGGTCCTCTCTGTTCAAAAGATCCCCCTGCCCCCCAGTAATTCCCACTCTTTTCCTCAGGATCATACTCACTGGTGCTCGATTTGGAAGTTGAGGTGCCCAGTGAACCAATCATTGAACGCAGATTGGTTCACATTGCAGGTGGCGTGGAGCTGGGAGGGGAAAAAACCCAAAAGCCCACGTGATTTAGATTTTATTTTCTTGCAAGTCTCACAATTGAACCCCCAGAAATCACTGCCCACCCGCATCTAGCACAAAAATCAAGGCAAAGTCAGGGATTACCGCCATTATTGCCCTTAGGAATCCAACACAGTCTAGATTAGCCAGGCTGAGTTTTTTTCCCTTGATAAAATGGGAAATTGTTTCAAATCCACTATGTGGGATTATACTGCAGGAGGCAGGATGGATGTGAGCAAAGTTCCATTTACATACTCATTTTTATCAGGCAATTTTGTCACATTTATCTGATCTGCAGTGAACCTGCAGCTCGTAGGGTAAAAATAAAGGTATCCCACTTTGCTTCCCTTTAGTTGGCCCAAAAAGGAGATTGACTGTTATACCACCAGTACTTTGCTGTAATAGGGAGGGAAAAGTGTTGTGAAAAATAGGGTTTTAAAAAAAAATCTAGGTATCTCGTTATCCAACAGGAAATTTCCATTGAAAAAATTTCCATTTTAGATTTCCATTAAAAATTTTTAAATGGTTTGAATATCACAGAAATATTTATGCAATGGATGCAAGGACAAAGCTCATTAACACTAAATCTAAGTGTTTGTCCTGTAAATCAGAACTGCAGATCTGGTATTCCAGAAGAAAGGACTTTCTCACCTGACTAGACACCCAGTCTTTGTTCTGGTCGTAATCAATTTGCATTGGGATGTGATTCATCTGGGTCACCCAAATAAACCAGTTACTCTCAAAATACCTGGGCAGATAAACACAGAAACACTTATGATGTCTCTAATCCCATCCAAATTTAATATTAAAACACTTTTCTCAGTCTCTTCTTAAGCAAAAAAAGCACTTGTGGAGTTTAAGAACCACTCAAGTTGTAGTTGCAAATGTCCATGAGCAGCCACCACCACCCTGGAGTGAAACTGTTTCTTCTGGATGATTTATTTCTGAGAAAATTGTAGTTTTAGTTTTCATTCCTTTTCTCTGAAGCTCCATATTGATTACAAATATTAATTACTGGGGCTCTGGGTGTGCTCTGACTTACCTGGATATCCAGTAGTACATCATGAAGGTTTTAAATCCCATTAAAGGAACGTACATGAGGGCGACTCGGATTTGGAAAACCACCATCAATATCAGTTCTGTAAAAAAAAACCAAACAAAAACAAAAAAAAAAAAAAAAAAAAATCGGGATGAAAATCAATCTTTGTTGATGAAATCCCTCCACTCCATCCTCTCCCTTTTACTTGAGCTGCAGCTTAAAAAGTGTTCTGATGTGCAAATTTCTTTTTGATTTATGAGGAGTAAGCTCCATTCTGCATCAAGGAGGGTGTATCCCTGAAATATTCCCACTTAACCATCAATGACTGCAGCCAACAGCCCTGCTATCACACTCTGAGTCTGGGAATTTCCTTATAACTTTTATTTATCTGCTAAAAGTTGAAAAAGCCTCTTCTAAAGCCTAGAATCAGCCTTTTCTCTCCCTTTTCTCTCTTACTTCCCCGTCACCTGACCAGAAGGAAGTTAAGGCAAATATAATGACATTTTTGGAGTTTTCCAGACAGGGAAGCAGTGCTTACCAACCACTTTTTCCTCTTGACTGCAAAGTAGATTATTGACAGCTGGAAGAAGGGTATGAGGGCGAGTGGGGCCAGCACTGAGGGACAGATGGAAAGAGAGAGACATTTGTAATTTCACTTCCACTCATATTAACCTCCATACATCCACATAATCTCTTCCTCTTTTCTTGTCATTACTTCTCCATTTCTTTCCCAGTCCCTTTCTTCCCTCTACTTGATGCATCTCATAAACCAAACAGAGACTTAAGGGGCGTTTTTTCCTCACAGGGATTTTCTTTAAGGTGAAGGAAGCTTCCTGAAGCTGTGGCTCCTATGGGAATATCTCTAAAACCTTTTTTCTGGGTGGGGGAAGAGATGCACTCATCATTTTAGGAGATACTCACAAAAGAAATACTTGTGCTGGTGATTGTAAGGCATGAACTTCTTCTTCTTCTTTCCAAGCTGAAAAACAAAACCACATTGAAATATTTACAGAAAGAAAAATTAAGTTTATTCCTTCATGTTGCATTTTTTCACTGCTTACACAAGAATGTAACATCACCCACTTTAACATCACCCAAATTTTTGTGATTATAGTACTTCAAAAGACAAAATAATAAGGAGGTGTAGCAAACTACTTCCAGAGCTCCAGTCTGCACTGGATCAACACTAAAACAACGAACTGGGTAAACAAAACCCCTGAAATCCGCTTTGCCTAACCTTGGTGTGCCTAACTCTGATCCTGTTTCAAAGCAGGAAGACATGGGAACTAATTTCCTACACTTTCACTCCATCTAACCCAGCAGGGCACAGCCAGGTCATGGTCCTACATGAGAGATCTTTCCCAGGATCCCTGACAAAATCCTTCCCACTTGAAGCCAACAGTTTTC
Source organism: Malurus cyaneus samueli (assembly GCA_009741485.1). Classification (NCBI taxonomy): domain Eukaryota; kingdom Metazoa; phylum Chordata; class Aves; order Passeriformes; family Maluridae; genus Malurus; species Malurus cyaneus. Next base: position 162,878 of record VKON01000105.1, on the reverse strand, counting down.
CACCAATAAGCCTTTTGCAACCCTCATTGCAGGAGCCTTTCTGAGACAGCAGAGCTGGAATTTTCCACGTGCCTTGGAGAGGTTTTTTAGCAGCTAAAGTGGGGAGAGGCTTTATTTTAAGAGGCTGGTTGATCTCTCAACGAGGCCATTTCATCACCCCATGAGTGAATGGAATTAAAAGGACTGGAATTAAAAGGACAAGAAATGGCAAACAAGCCCTTGCCTATGCTGATGCTATCAGAAGCATCATGGAAGCAGGGAGGATCTATTCATAGCTTCTCTTATTATGAAAGCCATAAAACTCAATATTAGGAAATCATTCACTGTACTTGCGTTGGATGTGCGGCCGCTGTGCCAGCCCTAAAGGATTTGGACTCCGAACAGCTCTGGCAACCAGAAAGGATGCAGAGAGAACATCTGGCTCTGGCAACCAGAAAGGATGCAGAGAGAACATCTGGCTCTGGCAACCAGAAAGGATCCAGAGAGAACATCTGGCTCTGGAAACCAAAAGGATCCAGAGAGAACATCTGGCTCTGGCAACCCAAAGGATCCAGAGAGAACATCTGGTTCACTGGTACCATCAAATGCAAATGGACTGACTCACCCCTGGAGCTGCCTGCAAGGTGCTGGCCCTTACTGAAGCCTTTGCTTCTCAGGAGCTGGTGCCTCAGCATGGCAATAACACGAGACTCTCAGAGCTTGGAATAATTTGGGAATTACCAAAGAATCCCAGAACGGTTTGGGTTGGAAGGGATCTTAAAGGCCACCTCATTTCAAGGCTGGGCTGTTACCATGATATATTACACACATATCACCCTCCAGCTTTCTGCCATTAAATCTGCAGTTCCAGACCTCCACTGAGAGGGTCCTTCCCAGGCTGAAGAGGAGAGGGTGCATGTTGAGGTCGGGGTCCTTGCGGAAGCAGTTGGGCTTGGCGTGGTGCTGGTTGTGCAGGTGGTTCCACCAGCTGGCAGGCAGCCCCTGCGTGGGGAGAAGGGGAACACCAGGGATTCAAACAGAGTATCAAGAATCAAGAATCTCACCTCTGCTTATTTCAATTCCCTCACAGGAGACATTGCCTGGATTTAGGGACACTCCCATCCATTGCTTAGCCCCAGAGAACGCTCCCACCCATACCTTCAGCACGGTTAGCACCACGATCTGCAGGACATGATTCCACCTGGGCTTCCTGAAGACGGAGCAGTGCCCCAGATCGTGCTGGAACCAGCCCATCTGGATCTGCGAGACAAAAGGATCACTGAGGAAAGAGAACTGGTTGCAGTAATTTGCCCTGTCTCTGTAACTTCAGAGTGTGAGTACCATCCTCTTTCTGATGTGGGGAAGAAATTCTCCCGGGGCTGGGAATGTCAATCCAGGCCACTGTCCATTAGAGCTGCTCAGTTCCAGATATTGGTTTCATCTGGAATGCAGGGAAAGCAGCAACGTATCATTGCAATTAACTGGACTGTCCCAGCAGGGAATTCTGTTGCTGCCATCACAAATTAATTATTTGAATCCTAGTAACCAGCTAGGAAGTGGAAGGATTTCCAAATTCATGGCTTCAATGCATTCCATATTCCCATGGAAATACAAGACTGCTCTTTGGAAGGGTATCTGCCTTAGCAGATATTAGGCAAATAAAACAGGTTAATTATATAAATTAGCTCATTTGCACCTGCTCCAGGGAGATCTGAGCAAACTTAAGGGTTCAGTGCTAATAAGAAAATTATGTTTTCTTCCCACCTTCACCCCTCAGTTCCTTCCATCTAAGGGCCACAAATCCCTACTTCCTCCTTCCCTACATCCACCCTGACATGGATCCTGCCTTTCTATGGCTGAATTTACTAATTCAGCAGAAAACTGTTCAGGGCTAGTGGGAACAGTTGGCTCATAAAGGACCCAACAAACACCAGAGCCATCAGACAGAAGGAACAGGGAGCCGAAATTGCAGGTTGAGAAAGAAATACTCCCTCTTTTTGCTGGGGCAAGCAATTAGATCATCTGATCCCATCTTGTGAAAGAGCCAGTTCCACAACAACCCCACCATACCAAGGGAGCAGCCTGTCAGCAAAGCGATATTTGCCACAGGCAACAGAAATCGTGACGTAAAACATGGTTGTAATCTTTGGCCAGATAATGGGGTCTAAGGCGAGGCAATGCCTGGGATGTGAACATTCCATTAATCCTCTCCACCCAGAAGAGCCAAGAGTGTCTGCAGCGCTGAGCACCCGTCAGCAGTTTACCTGGGCAGTGGTGAAGAGCATCATGCTAGCCAAGACAGGCAGCAGGGATATACCAAAGTGCCAGAGCACGAACCAGGATGCAGCCTCCAGCACCAGGACGTGAAGGAAAATCAGGGAGAAGAAGAAGTAATTGGGCCTCAGAAGTCCCATCTTCTCAATGGCACAGCGCAGCTCCCGAAAATCCTCCAAGAGGGATTTCTGTGGGTAAAGAAAAGGGTTTTCTGTGGGTACAGTGAGTGTTAATGCACTATTAACTTTGAAAATGTCATGGAGCAGAGCTGGGAACCCCAAAGCACGGAAGTTGAAGGAGATGTTCTGTCAGTGGAGGTTCTGGGCCAAAACAACCATGAGGTCAACAAACCTTGCTTTGGCTTTGGGGCTGAGACATCCCAGTGGGGAGAACTGAACAGGATTTGGGGCTCTGGAGCTCATTCCTCACACCCAGGGGTAGATTTAGTGATGCTGGGAGAGTCATGTTTCTGTGCATGGATACCTCCTGCCAACCCACAGTGTCAGAGGACATTCCTGCCACCTCTCTTGTTTTCCTTCTCCTCTTGTGCTGAAGCCTGAGCCATTCCCACCTCTGGAATCTGGGGCACTCACCTTTTTATTAGACTCAAAGCTGGGTTGATCTGGTGCCAGCTCCCCGATCAGCAGAGATCTCAGGTACTTTTTCACCAGGTTCTTGTCACTGTGAAATGCCACAAAGGCGTCCTGAGGGACACAAAGGGAGGGAGTCAGGGAGGGCAAGGTGAGCGAACACCAGAGGCTGAGCCTCTCATTCCCCAGGCATTACAACACAAAATCCTGCTCCCCTTGTCCATCTTTGTCTCTCCTGTCGCTCTTTGCCATCGTCTGGAGCTTGGCCCAAGGAAGCTGGAGAGGTTCCATGAGCCCAGATTTCACAAAGGCCCCTGGGTGAGGCTGGTCATAAAGATGAAAGGGTTTGATGAACAACCCTTTGCAGAGGGAAACGTGTTCTTCCATGTGCTTGCTTCAGCACAGTCTTTCCCTAGAAGGCTCCAGCCAGCAGCCCTGCCCTATGGATGGGACCCAGGAGCAAGGAATGAGGTGTGTCTTTGCTGTGCTTGGGATGAGGCTTTGGAATCCTGTCTGTGTAACTCTAAGGCCAGAAAAACCAAATGCTGAAGCCTCATATTCAGCAGCACAAACTGGGTGTCTCTCACAGCTCCCTCCAAATTTGCAGATTGGTTCATATTTTGGGGAAGTGGGTGACACCAATGACACAAAAGTGCCTGTCCAAGAGCCATTTCAAATCCCAGTTTCAAATCAAACATAAACAATGGATAAAGGATGAGATTCCAGATGAATCAAAACTCTTCTTTATCTTGTAGATTTTCCAGAAGAAAGGTAAAGAGGCTGGCCATATTATTTTTTTACTTCCAGAAAGAGTGGATGGAACAAAATCCTGGTTTTGAACAGTCTGGTTTCGCTGATTTTGGCTCTGAAAATCAGCATGGAGGAGCATGACCCAAATAATCTGCACAGGTCTGGTCAGGATCAAGTCCCTGGAAGAGGACAGAGGACTTGCTTGGAGCCTCTTGGCTGGAGACAGTCTCTCTCTCTGTACTTTAGTCTAGAAAAAGTCAGAACAAGGTGACCTTTTGGACATTTGAGCTTTCCTACAGACACCTAGTGACTCTGTGACAAATGAACAATGCTGTCCAGATCCAGAGGACTGGGGAAATGTTTCCATCCTGATTTTGTGCCACTCATCCTACAGGCCTTTATCCATTTTTAGACCACTCCCACTTGCCAAAAATTTGGATTTAATCCATAGATATCTATCCTGCAGTTTGGAAACAGGAACCAGAATCCTTTCAAGCAGAAACTCCTATCCATGAGATCAATCTCACAGATCCTTATAACTGAAAGCCTCTTGATCCTGCATGCCCTTCCTCCTCCCTGATCTTAGGCTCTGATTAGTATCTTGAAAGAGATAAAGAACTTTCACCTGCAACGCACATAACTCACATTTGACATCAGTTAAATGTTCTGCAATGGTCTTCTTTTGTGTTTGCAAAATAATTCCCACAAAAGAAGAAAATCCTCACTATATGTAGGCAGTTAGGAGCTCTGGAGCACTCAGGACTCCTTGGATCCTGGTTTTAGGTTAAGTCCTGCACCTGTAAATTTTAGAGACACCTCCCAGTCCTGCTTTTCTGTGTGCATTTCTTAGAATATATGAACAAGCTGCATTTTAAATGCAAAAAGAGTGATTGAGATTAGCAAGGTCAAGACAGAAAATGTTGTTATGATGCAACACAAATCCACAATGAGCCCACAATTTTGGCTACTGGTTGTGGTCCTGTCTTCAAAGGGATATAATACAGCTAGAAGTTGGAAAATACCTTTAAGACCAAGTAAAATCAGATTGTAATTATTGCAATAATAAAAGCAAGTAAGATCAAAGGTAATTTTTTTAACACATTCACTGCAGGTTAAAGCCCCTGGGTGCCTACAGATACAATGATGTAAATGCAGGTCCTTGCAGGAGCTGGGAGGACGTGGCTTAGGGACAAATCATTCCATGCATTCTGCATTCCTTGACTCCTGTGAAAGTCCAGTGGCAGGAAGCGCAGGAAATGGCACCAGGTGAATTTGGAGAAACCCAACAAGACTCAAACCCCTCCTTTTTTCTTCCTCTGAAAACACCAGGAATTTTTCTGCCCCACTTTTACGCAGGGTGCAAGAGATGAAATGTGAAAAATAACTGATCTGGTCCATTTTGGGCTGGGAGTTAGGGAGTGTTATCCCATTCCACATGCTGAAACCCGAGGGATTAGACAGGCTGAGCGACTGCCTTCAAGTCAGAAAGTCTTGTCACGACAAGAATGAAATCTCCCACATCACAAGTTTATGGCCACGCTTCCAACTCTCAGATTTCTGCCTATTCAGAAGTTCCGTGTCTCCTTTAAGCACAGCCTGGGAGATCTGCTTAGAGTTTATTATTCCTGCCAACAAGCGCCAAATGATTTCAAAGAAATCCTCTAGATCACAGATTCTTTGTGGGAATCCCTGGCAGATCTGTGTTCAAATATATTCGCAGGACTTCTCCTTATGTCCTGCAGCCCGAGGTCATTGCGCTGCTCTCTCAGGCCGAGCACAGTGACGGCCACCACCAGACGGGATTCCCACCACGTCCTCCTTCCCTGCCTCCGGAACCGCTTTCCCATCTCTTACCGTGGCATCCTGCCCGGCATAGTGCCTGATAACCCGGCTGCCCCCGGGATGCCTCTTGGAAAAGGTGCTGACATCGTAAACCTTCCTGTCGATCACCAGCCACTGCTCCTTGCCCTGCCCGCGGCCGTCGCGGCTCCCGACCTCTTCCCAAGTGAAAAGCCGTGGGAAGGCTGGAACGGCTCCCGTGCTCTTCTCGTCGGGGCCGGTCTGCGGAGCCATCCGCGCTGCAATTCTCCGTGGCCGGGCTGAGGCTGGCCCATCCCCGGCAGCCCGTTATACAGCCCCACTCCAAGCCACTCCCTGCGCTCCCAAGGGCTGGTTGGCTCTCCCCACCCGAACACACCTTTCCCGAGCTCCCTCCTCTTCCAGACACTCGGACACACCCGTGAGGAACAGCCCTGCTCTTTCTCATCCTCTCTGAGCTGCCTTTGCAAGGTCTGACTGCTCCGCTGAACACAAGCAGGAATAAAGGGAGAAATTTGGGAAGATCCCCTGAATGGCCTCAACACCACCCAAAACCTTCAGGTTGTCCTTGGTCTTTGAAATATTCCGTTGACCCTGGCATTCTAAATCAGTGTCTTTCTTAGCCAAAAATTGTTGATTAAATTGCCATCAGATCAAAGAAAGAACTCATTAAGAAAACATTCTTTATTTTCACTTAATTTGTCTTCTATATTGATATTGCTTCTATATTGATACTGCTTCTATATTGATATTGCTTCCATATTGATATTGCTTTGCAAGTCGGTTTCAGAGTCTCCTGTATATTCTTGAGTCATGCAATCATCTAATTGTTCAAGTAATTTATTCATGAGTCTATAACATTAAAATGTGTTGGAATTTGCTGCAGTAGTAGTAATAACAGTGATAAAAATAACAATAATAATAATAATAAAAAAACCCAATAATAATAGCAATAACTGTTAGCACCAACGTTGGCTGTAGGCTCTGATTTTCCAAACCATGCTTAAAGGCAATGTTGACATAATTAACTTTACTTAAACACTTCTCTTGCAGAGACCAAGCCTAAGCATCTCTGATATTGAGAAGATCTGCTGTGCAATAAAGAGGTAGAGAGTTCTCTGCTGTGATAAAAGCAGCAAAAAGGCAATGTCAAGTTTTCTATGAACTCATCTCGATTTTGCATCTTACCCAGAAAAAAACTAAGCAATACGTATGAAATATTGCCCTACTTGAGACTTAGCAATGTCTTAATCCTGATTGGGTTTTTTTAATCCAAAATTCCAAGTCTTGGGTTCTTTTGAGGAAGGTACAAGGAGCAGGCAGACATGGTACAGTCTGTCCCCATGGATTTCCATCCTAACTCTGTAACGCAACACCGAGTTAAATTCTAAATCATGAGCTCTCCCCCTTGCCCCAAACTTTCTGCTTCTGAATTTATTAGGTCTATAACCCCAAATATGACAGTGATGCTCAGTCCCTGCCTAAAACCTGCCCAGCTGCAGGTCTCAACTGTCTCTTGTGACAGAGTTTCCCAGGTAATTCCCACACTGGGATTCCAAGAAAACAGATTGTTGTCTGACCTCCCAGTTCTGATAAGGACTGAAGCTGCAGACTTCAGGCAGAACAGCAAGATGAATAAAGATAAAGGTAGAAAAAAAAGCCAAACTACTTTCTTGACCAAAGCACCTCAGCAGGGTGTGGTGCTTTCTCCGTCTACCTGCATGGAGTGGGCAGTCTTCTGTCTGACACAGAAGCCCAAATGATGCAATTCTAATACTTGGAATCACGTGGAATCTTGCAAATTAATCAGTCAACCCCCAAACTGCCATTTCAAAGCTACTGACATGTGGCAATGGCTGATCCACCCAAAGTAAAGGAGAAATGTGACTGCTGGTACTCATCAGAAAACAGTGATAAAAGAATGGGAGGAATAATTTCTACCCTGCTATCACATTGTGTTTTGAAATTCTTTATCTTGCTCCAAGTAAGAGCTGAGAGTGTCCACGCTAATGATGTATTAGTGTTCTATGTACATGTGCAGCGTCTTACCGAAATCGATGTTCAGCTCTTGAGGTGGTGTCAATAAAATATGCAACAGTTTGCGCAATTTTCCGCAGATGTGGGGTTTTGTGCACATGTGAAAATATCGAGTTACTCCATAGCTGGCTGAAAGTACAAAAAAACCCTTCCCATGGCCCTGTATTCAGGCTTGTAAACGCAGCAGCTACTTGAAAAGGAGGAGATAAAATGTGGGCCTTGGTTTCGGTCTTTGAGGAGATGGAGGATAAAGAGCCAGGAATTTATTGGAGTGAACAAATCTGGGATGTCTCTGTCAATACCCATAATCAGGAGTTGTGGCTTTCACTGTTAACACTGTGGCTGCCAGCAACCACCAAAGTGCTGGAATTTTTGGGAACGCTGGGATAATTGTCCTCTGTCTTAACAATGCGTATCAATATTTACTGTCTGAATTTATTTAGCGTCAGATCCCACCCAGAGGGATCTGTCACACCCACTGATATTGTGTTCAATTAAAATCCCTTCCCAGCACGAAAGCTGCCTCTGTCTGTGTTATCCAGGTCACCAAACAGATCCCAGAGGCGCTCAGGCAGACAAAGGCACAGTCCTGCTCACCCAGAGGAGCGATTGGGAAACCTGTTGGAGTGGATTTACACCACACTGGGTGTTCTGCAACCGCTGCCCACGCGCCCAACGTGGAGCTCGTCCTACGTTCCCGGGAGCGGGTGCTGAGCTCGGAGCTGCCCCACAGCCCCGCTCCTGTGACTCACAGGCTCCTTGCACAGGCACTTGGCACCACTGCCCACATTTCCAGAAGGGCACGACACAACTGCTCAGCTGCTGCCTCAACGCTTTCATCCGCCGACACGTAAACATTTGCAACTTTCACTTAAACTGCTGGAGAGAGAGGGACCAGAAATAAATCCAGTGTTGACATATCCCAGAGAATCTCGGAAGTGGTTGGTGGTCTTAGAGGCTTTTCCCAGCATTTGTGATCCTCTCATTACTAAGAAAATCTTCCTTTCTGGATAGGATCTTTAAGTTCTGAATAATTTTATTTTACAGGATTTTTTTTTTTTACAGTGCTTGCGTGGAACCTCCCAAGTGGGAACACCCCTCAAGTGAGGCTCTGGGCAAACTGGGTGGAGAACATCAACTTTACAACCTGTAGAGTCTCACCAGAGTTGTTAGAGAGAAGACAGACAGCTGGGTTGAACATGTCTCCAAAATTAGCTGTCAACAGCACAGAGAGCTGGAAAAGCATGACCTCGGAGGAGCAACTACAAACACACCTGAACTTCCCTCTGGAAACAGAGCTGAGTCTCTCTGCCCTGCCCTGGCTGCTCTGGAGCCATGGAATAGCACTTCTGATCAGAGCAGAGGTGATCTGAAAGGCCTCTGCATCAGCAGGAAGGTGCCACCTTATGCTGATTTAAAGTAATTTAAATTAAATTATTTTGGAAAGTTTGTCTGGAATGGGGCTTACAGGGTCCAGAGCCCTTTGTGGAGAGCTCAGGGATGCTCTGCTGTGTTAGTTTTGCTTGGCCCAGTTTTTGGAAGTGGGGGGGCCAAAAAGATGGCGCCTGTGAGAAGCTTCTGGAGGCTTCCACCATGTCCAGCAGAGCCAATTGCTGTTGGCTCCGAGGATGATGGACATGCCACTGACCAAACCTGGGCCAATTGGAGAGAGTGGTTACGCCTCTGTGAAAACATATTTAAGAAGAAATCAAAACAAGGGGCACTCAGAGTAGTTTTGCCAGTGGAGGAGGCTGAGAAATATGTGAAGGATGCAGACAACAAGGTCAGTGGAGATGAGGGGGAGGAGCTGCTCCAGGCGCCGTAGCTGGGATTTCTTTGCAGCCCATGGTGACCAACTGGTGGAGCAGGCTGTCCCTGCAGCCCATGGACCATGGTGGAGCAGGCTGTCCCCTGCAGCCCATGGTGACCATGGTGGAGCAGGCTGTCCCCCTGCAGCCCATGGTGACCATGGTGGAGCAGGCTGTCCCCATGGTGGAGCAGGCTGTCCCCCTGCAGCCCATGGGGTTCACGGAGGGTGCAGAGATCCACCCACAGCCCGTGGAGGAGGGAGGTCCCCACGCCGGAGCGGCGGACGCCAGAAGGGCTGTGTCCAGCAGGAGAGCCATGGAGAGAGAGGCTTTGCTCCCGAGATGGAACAACCTGGCCTTGGGACTGCACCCAGTGGACGAGAGAGCCCACGGTGCAGCAGTTTTGGGATGACTGTCTGCCCGTGGGGGGACTCACAATGCAGCAGATGTGTGTGGACTGCTGCTCGTGAGAGTGGAACCACGCCGGAGAGGTTCACCGAGAACTGTCTCCCATGGGAGGGACCCCACGGCAATGCAAGGAAGGACTCCCCTCCCTCAGCTGTCACAGAGGATCCGGTGATGACTGACCAACCCCCACCCTAACTGACCACCCACACCCGAACTGACCAACCCACACCCCTGAACTGACCAACCCACACCCCGAACTGACCAACCCCACACCATGAACTGACCAACCCCACACTCTATTCCATTCCTGCTGCTTTGCAGTCTGTGGGAAGGGGGGAGGGAGTGGGGAGAAGATCGGTGTCTTTGAGGGTTGTAATTTATTTCTCATTCTCCTCCTCTGACTTTGTTAGTAATAAATTCATTTGATTATTTAAGTAGTGCCTGTTTTGTCCATCAAGTGTTTTCCTCCCCGTTCCTTATCTCAACTCATGAACCTTTTTGTTAGTTTTTCCACCTTCGCTCTTCTCTACCCAGTGCGGTGGTGGGGGAGAGCGAATGAGCAGGTGTTGTGGGTGCCTGGCTTTTGGCCAGCATTCTAAACCATGACATGTGCCCTACAGAGGCTCCAGGGAATTTACCTGCACCATCCACAGCCAACACACATAGTGCATAGAGTCTGCTTTTCTTCCTGGATTTCATGGACTCCCCTTCAAGGCTCCTTTTTCTGTCACCATGATGTTCCCCTTCCCAAACATAGCCAGGAAGCAGAAATACTTAAAACTATTTTATCCCCAGCATTAAACTTAACGGGGAATCATGGAATCCATAATTCAGGAAAAGGCTGAGTTCAGAAAGAACTTCTCAACCTTTTTGAGAGACAAAAAACTTTGGCAAAATTTTGTTTTGGAAAGGAAAAAATAAATCCAGTGGTTGCCTGCTTGATAAGAACATTACAAGACACCAGGTCTGTCAGAAGGAAAAAAAGAGCCAGGTTTTCCCTTTTTTAGTACATTCTGGGTTAATGAGACATCACCCTGTATCTCAGATGGAGCTACTTATCAGGAATATCATGTCCCATGAAATGGGAAGAGAAACCTAAAGCAAAACCAAGGGAGTTTTTACAGATAGAAGCAAGTTTGCAATGGAGACCCTGCTTTGAGGGGTTTAGTTTTCTCAGATGTTCAAAGTCTTTATTAATTTTGTTTCATTCCTTAGTCTGGATATCAACAGTAAATTAACACAGATTGTTTTCCTTTGTGAAAGCAATCTTTACATCCTTTGCAAAAGAGAAATGAAATATGAAAAGCTGCCTGTAAAATGCCACGCTTCCCCTCCCAGCTTTGGGTTACATTTTATGGGTAAACAATAAAAGCCCAGGATAAAAGACATTTAATTAGCATGAGGGCTAAAATCAGGCTCTGTAATAAGGCCTGTGAAACTTATCATCTAAAACTCCCCACAGAACAAAAAAATACATTAAAACAAAATGTTTATTGCATTTCCTATGTAATAAACCCTTCACCCCCTCCAGCTTCATGTAAGTCAGAATCCCAGGGCCTCTCCTGTGGCTGTACAATCTCAATGAAGCTGATCTAAGATTACAAATTCTGTAATTCTCCTCTCCCAAGAAGAACAAGACACAACATGTTCCGAGATAAAATTGTTAAACTCCTGTAACAAATCCATTTTGTTTTCTCACTGTTGCATATTTGGGGTTGGTTTTTCTCAGACCAGGCAGCGTTTTTGTTGCATTTTCTGTGCCCAGCACAGGGCACCCACTGCTCACAAACTCCTGAATGCTCTGGCTGCCTGAAATCGAGCATCCACAGAGGGAAAGCTCTCCAGAAGGTGCTCGTGATGGAAAGTTTGCTTTAATATATGGCTTGTGCAACCTTAATGAGGAACAAAGTGGCCTAAGCCAGGATTAAGACACCCACGGCAGTTCCAGGGCCTCTGCACAGAGCACCTTCCTCCGTCCGCCTTCCTGGGGGCTCCAGTACCTGCAAGAAATGTGGCACAGCCTCCAGCAAAATCTGGTCACAATTCCTGCCCTGGCCCTAAATTCACCCTCTGCCTCTGTCCTTCCTCAGACACGGATTTTGGGGCAAGTTCTTAGGGTGACCTAAGCGTTTTAAGCTTCTACATCCTACTCTGCCCACAAGGGCAGCACTTGTAATTTTTGTGTTTTGCTACTTGCTTTCTTTTGCAAAATATAATTTTTCTTCGACATTTCAGCAACTTCTACTTGTAGTTCCAGGACCTTTTCACTATTCTTTATATTCCCAATCAACCTCACAGGCTGTCCCTCATCCCTCCAAAATGCTCTCTTGAGTTTGTTTCTCCCCTTTGCTAGGGATCTAAATCCCATAAGTTTATACTTATTCCTTCATTTTGGTAACTTTGGAATATTTGGTGAAGACAGAAGTATTTGTGGCTTTCTAGTCTCACATTTTTCTGATCTTCCTCTTGGATGAGGGGAGAAGAGGGAATAAAACAAAGAAAATCTCAAAGCCTGAGCTCATTGCAGCATCCTCATTCACCTTTTATTTCACTTGGGCAATATCCAGCGTTTCTTACCTCACCTTGTTTCTTTTTGCGAAGTGATTGGGAGATGATCCTGGAGAGGAATTCAGGCTCACTTGTTAGAACATTGGCACCCCTCCTTGCCAGCAGAAGTTATCATTTCCATCTGGGTCTGCCACTAAGTGATGATTTAGTGTTCATCCCAAAAGGTCTATTATGCAGGAGGTGAGCTAATTAGGATAATACTGCCCTCATCTCCTCCCCAGCCAATGCAAACATTTTACAAGCAATCATCTCCTAGAAAATTGAATTATTCTTGAATTTTGCTATTTACCTTAGAGGACAATCCATCAGTGATCCTGATAATTGGGCTAGTTAACCTCAATACTAAAAATTTGCACTTGCACCATGTCTTGAACTGGTATTGATCCACACTTTAGCTGCTGAATATTCCTTTCTTGAATATTGACAGATTGAAGTATTTTCTGCTCTAAAACTTCTCATTTTATGATCAAATCACTGCCTCTTCTTTTATTGGGCTCAGGAAACTCCAACAATTTTATTCCCTCACAAAAAAAATCACCAAGCTGACAAGAGCCTAAATGATTACCTGCAAAAACAAAAAAAGCCAGGCTGGTTCTTGTGAGCAAAGCCAAGGGAGATTACTGTGGATCAATCAAACCTTTGGAAATTCTGCCTAAGGGCCACCACCATAATCAGCATTTCATATAAGCTGTCATGGGTGTATCGTTCTTTGCTGCTGTTTCAAAATTTTTCTTGATGGAAATTCGTCCCCTTTTTCTGAGCACTTAACACTGGTCCCTGCAGAAGATGCAAACCACAGAGAAACCTCTTCAAGTTTCATGAAATCCTCTTTCTTTCCCACCCATGAGCAGTGTGGCATTACTGCACTCATCCTCTATGCCTGACCTGTCAGGAAATCTCATTATTTTCCTCATAAAAGAATCTTGGGAAGCAGCAAATCCTCCTGTTTATGAGCGACTCGGCTGCATTCGTCATCCATCCCGTGTGGATCTGCACTCATCTTGATTTCTCCTTCTTTCTTAAAGAAGGGGAGAATTCCATAAATAACACCATTCCCCTCTTCAGGAATTCGGGATAATGAGTGCGAACACATCCACAAGTTGGGCAAGGACTGCAAATCTGCACCTTTAACAAGTCCAAATGAGTGGGTGTTGAGAAGGGGAAAACGACGGAGTTTTCCCATCACCCTTTACTGCCTGAACATCACCCTGACATTTTTATAATCCCAGCTGCACCATTGCTGAGGATATTTCTCCCTGATTTGGAAGAAGTGATTTATTCCAGGCTGGAGCCATCTCTTTTTGCAATGATATTCCACGTAAAAGGATCACCCTCAAAGCTTTATGAACCTCTGTCTGAAGTTTTTAAGATCCCGTTTGTTTTCTTGGAAGATCTTCAGGAACTACTTTGTCTTCTCCTTGCCAGTTCTCCCTGGTCAGGGACACCTCCCACTATCCCAGATTGCTCCAAACCCCATCCAACCTGGCCTTGGACACTTCCAGAGATGGGGCAGCCACAGCTTCTCTGGGAAATCTGTGACAGAGTCTCACCACACTCACAGCAAAGAATTTTTCCTAATATCCCACCTAAACCTCTCCTCTTTCAGTTTGAAGCCATTCCCCCTTGTCCCATCACTCCATGCCGTTGCCAAGTCTCTCTCATGATCTGATCCCTCACTTCTTATCCTCTGGGATCTCCTCCTTCCCTTCTGATGTCTGACTGCCACCCTGTGGCTATCCCACAATGTTCAGGTCCCATTTTTAAGGCTAAAGGGTTTCCACTAGATGGCAAATTTGGGGCTGATGTTCTTCCAAAAATGTGTATTTTGGTGTGTTTCTGGAGCCTGGAAAACTCTCTGGAGAATTCTTCTCGAGCCTGGAAAACTTCCAGCAACCTCAGCACGGTCATATCTGGTCATGCTGAGTCAGATCCCCTTTCAGTCTTACCCCTCAGGATTGTGACTCTGCTCATCTGTGTTATTTTTCCTGGTCATCCAGGCGTTTGGTTTATTGTACTGTGGATGTTTCCTCTTTATTGTGGCAGAGAAAACACAGGAGAAGCATATTCTGGAGAAAGAGGTTTGTGACAGTTCTTTCTCTGCAACTGTGGAGGGGCATTTGTTCCCCCTTTCACAGCATGGAGACTTTTGCACAGACATATTTTACTCTGGTAACAGCAAAAATTGGTAAGATAAGGAACTTTATTAACAGACTTTCCTCCATCCACAGGTGTAATAAGAGGGAAATAAATGGAACAGGAAAAAACGAAGATAAAACAGTAACTAAGGCCCATTTTCTTTATGGTTCTAATCAACAGGTGTTTAACAATTATTTTATTATTGCCATTACAATTTTATCCTGTGCTTAACAACGCCCTTGACCTGGGAAGACGCATTTCCTCCTTTCCCTCAACACCTCATTCTCCTTTTGGATGTTGACTGGAAAAAAATTCCTCAAAATCAACCCATCCTTTCTGGATATTAACCCACCCATCCCTGGGTGATGGAGCATCTTCCTTAGGGATGTGCCAGGTGCTACATCCTAATTTGGCATCTGTAATGTTGGTGCAGCAAATGCAAAGGCCCTGGAAAGGCATCAAGGCTTTTCCAATAAATCCCACAGGACACGTCCCCTCCCTGGGGTGTGTTTGGAAGGCACCTCATCCACGAGAGGAAGACCAGCAAGGTTTTGGCTGAGGGGTGCCTGGGGACACGCAGCTGAATGAAAGTTAAACACTTTGAAAGAGCAGTTTGACCCCAGCACCTTCCTCCCCTCCTTAGGTGTGTCTGCAGCTCGGGCAGGAACACCTCACTCTCCCTGGGCCAGGAGTTAGGAATTATCTCCTTTCAACAAATCACCCAGAGGTTCAAAAACCCCAAAGCTTCAGGCTGTCACAGAGTGATTACCATCACTTTCCACACAGAATCATTGTGGGCAGGTTTGGGGTTGAGAGGATCCCAAAGCTCATCCCACCCCATCCCCTGTCCCGGTTTATGGGATTCCACCAAACCACGCTGCTCCAAGCCCCATCCCACCTGGCCTGGAACACTTTTGCTTCCCTAGTCACCCTTGTAGGGATCCCGAGTATGGATGGGGCAGGTTTCTCTCTCTCTTCTGACTCTCAGCAAAGGGCTCGTAACACTCCAAAATCTGGCACTGCAGAAACCACCTGCAGATCCCCCATGGAATGTCAGCATTCAAGAGATGTGGAGGGCAGCATTCCCACAGAATAGAGCATGAAGAAAATCTTCCACTTTCCAGCTTCCCTTCCTCAATTAGGGCTCTGATTAGATCCTATTCCTAGAGAACTGCTGCCTTCTCCACCTCACCCATATGCACAAATTGGTCTGGAGTCTCCCTGTCGCAAACAAGGATTTGAAAATACTGAACCTACCCCGTATTCCCTAGAGCTTCCACATTTCCCTAACTCCCACATTCCTTGATTTCATGTTGTCTCAACTTCCTTACCACGCTCACAACCAGAGCCACCCCAAAAAGCCTATGTTAGATAAGAAACGTCCCTCCTACAAACTCAGCAAATGAAGGGTCAGCTGATGGAAAAGAATCTGTCCCCAGCCCCAAAGCTTGGCCCAGCTCAGTGGGACACAAACTCCTCCATCCAACTTTTCCCAAGAACTCAGCACCAGAGAGGAGGAATGAAAGAAGCACAAGAGAAAAATTAAGAGCGCGTCTTTTTAAAAAAAAAAAAAAAATCATATTAATTACATTCATCCATGGAATTAAGCGGCACCACCTCTGGCTTAGCCAGCTCTCCTCAGTGCAGGATCTTCAGGGTGACCACCACAGGAGGCAGCAAGGCTGGTGAATTCCTCTGCAGGGATCCACTGCTGCTTATTTGTGGAGATAGGCGTCGAGCCAGAGCTCCCCCGAATCTTTCAAAGAGCTGCCAAGAGAGAACCACGCTTCCTCAGAAACAAGGGAACGAGCCCCACGCTCCATCCAGAGCCTCGTGGGGAGAATTCCCACCTACAGATGAAGCAAAGGAGATCATGGAGCGATTTGGGCAGGAAGGGACCTTTGGGAGTGCCCCTTTCACGTCCCTCCCATTTTTTCCACAACACTGGAAAACCTTTGGCTTTCCAAAGGGGGTCAACACTCACTGCACGATGTCGGCAAAGGCCGTGAGCAGCGGCTTGCACTGGTACTCGATGCCGTGTTTGGCACACAGGGACCTCACCAGAGGGGCCACCTTCCAGTAGTTGTGCCGTGGCATCGTCGGGAACAGGCTGTGGGAAAAGGAGGCGAAGGTTCCATGGCATCTATCATCCCTCTGCCACTCTGCTGTGCTCAATTCTGCTCTGCAATGGTCCCTCTTATGTCCCTTCAGTGTCTGTGCTGGGAAATCTTCCCTCTGTGCCAGGAATTCTCCCATCTGTGCCATCCAGCTCAGATCTGAAGTGACGCCGGTGCTCACCGGGGCCCCAAAGATTTCCTTTCTGGATCCCTCGTTCCATCCCCGCACAAAGAGCACAGAACCAACCCAACATTTCCTTCTGCTCCTGTCTCAGCTGGCAGAGGGAGCTCACAGCCTCCTCAGCCCATGGAATTATTCCCACCCTCTGCCTCCACTCACTGGTGCTCGATCTGGAAGTTGAGGTGGCCGCTGAACCAGTCATTGAAGAAGGACTGATGAACGTTGCAGGTTGCCTGGAGCTGAGAGGGGAAGCAAAAGTCCTGTTTTAAGGGTTATTTCAGCAATGCCCCTTCTCAAACACCGCTTCCTCATCCCCACAGGAATTCTGGCTGGGCACAACAGCCCCAGGAATTATTTCCAGCCAACACCAGGTGGCCAGGCTGAGATAGATGGACTTTGCATGACCAGAACTGACACAGATCTGCATAAATAAGGTCTCACCTGGGTAGAGAACCAGTCCACATTCTTGTCATAATCGATGTGCATGGGGATGTGATTCATTTGTGTGACCCAGACAAACCAGTTGCTCTCTATAAACCTGTGCCAACACAGAAAAACACGGCAGATCACACACCCATGAGGTGACAAGTCAGTACAGAACACTTGTGGGCATACCAGCTGGGTGCTGCCTGACAGAATGAACACCAGGAACCCCAAATATCTGACCAGATCAGACCTACACACACCTCCCATCTCCTGCATCCTGGCAAGAAACCTCCCCTGTCCCACTGAGAGGATCAGGAGAGAGAGGAACAGGGAGTGATGGAAGAAACAACCAGGAGGCTGGAGAAAAGCTGACACAGAGGATTGATATAAACTGGGCAGAGAAAAAGTTGGAATTACAAGTTGAACAATACCTGACTAACAGGTGGAGCCCCAGGGTACCCTTCACCCCCAGGAAGGGCAAGTAGGTGAGGAAGAATCGGATGTAGAAGGACAGCATCCAGGCCAGGTCCTGTAGAGCAGGAGACAGGGAAAACTTCATTAAAAGGAAAGATTTTTGACCTCCAAATTTACCATCATTCCCTCCAAAACCGCCCATAACATCTTCTACTGATTGATTTTTCCTCCCCAGCCTCATCACAAAGCAACCAGCCATTCCTGTGCTCAGGAATTGTCCTGGTGCCACGAGCCCAGCAGAGGGCAAACACCAGACAGGACACGCTCTAAAGCACCACGTTTTCCTCTGGATCCAAAAAGGAGCCAAGCAGTGAGAAAAACCAAACCCCAGAACACCAGGGAACATCTTTTGTTACCCATTGGACCTTGCACGGAGAAAAGCTGCGTGGAAAACACCATTCCCCAAATCCTCTGTTGTAGACGCACGCACACGTTTCCAGAGTTCCTCCCAGTAAATCTGGCACTGGAATTCATCCCTAAACCCAGGAGAATCCCACCCTGGGCCCCCTGGAGCTGACTCACCACCCACTGCTTCCTCTGCACGGCGAAGTAGAAGATGTACCACTGGAAATACAGCGGCACCAGCGCCGGGGGACCGACTGGAGAGACAAACACAGGCAGGAATTCATTATTCCAGTGAGATGGGATGGGATGGGATGGGATGGGATGGGATGGGATGGGATGGGATGGGATGGGATGGGATGGGTGCTGGCCATGGGAGTGCGGAGGGGGAGGTTACTCACTGATGAAGAAGTACTTGTGCTGGTGGTTGTAAGGCATGAATTTCTTCTTTTGCACACCGAGCTGTCAAAACACACAAATTACTCAGGCCAGGAAGACCCCTGTGCACACTCTCCTCACCTTCCAGATGCCCTGTCCCACCAAGCCAGCATCCACCACCCCCTGGAACCTCAGTCTGGGTGAGTTTTCACCCTGCCCTGGGTGCCCAAGGGGCTCGGCAGTGCCTTGCACACACACTGTGACCTGCACAGGAGGCTCTGCCCCTACAGAGGGCATGAGCTGCCTAAAAATACTGAAATTGAAACCCACACAAGCAGTTTGCTGACCAAGCAGAGCTCCAGAATTTAAAAAAACCCCAAGCTGTGGCAGTTAGGATACTGCTGATGAAGATGACAGTGCGTGGAATTCCCTCCTCCTTGGAATTAGCCTGGGAAGCAGAGAAAGGAGCATCCAGATATGAAACTGAATCCATGGGAATGAGGGTGAATAGATTATCCTCGCTCTGAGGCTGCTCCTTTTTCAGTGCTTGCTGTATAAACATAACATATCATGCCACTGGCTTCCTTGAAGAATGCCATTGTATCCCTGGACGTGTTCAAACCAATTCCCAATAGCCCATCCCTTAATTACCATGCAAATCAGAGCACATAAACTGACACGAAGAATTTGCATAACTTTTTTTAAAGGACCAGCAAATGCTAAAGCCACTCATTAACTTCAGAGCTGTACCAGGAATAGAGCTGGACTCCAGATGGGAGCCACTCTGACACCCACTGCCAGGCTGAGACCACCAAAATAGCTCCTTTGATTGGGAATTGTACAAGTTCCAGGCTTGTCATCTGTTGCTTCCATCCCCAAATCTCTACAATTAGCCACACTGGTCTTGCTAAAAGAGAACAACTTGTAATTCTGATCTTGATAAAGCTGCAAGTCTTCAGCAGGGGAAACACCAACTTGCAATTGTGGCAAATATTTCATTCTTATCTTCCCACACTGCAAAAACAACTTGGAGTGAGATTTTGAGAATACCAAGATCACAGAATTATTGGAATATCACCGAGGAATTTCAGGGACTGGCAGAAAGCAAAGCAGCACTCTATAAAATCAAACTAATTGATGTCCAAGGTCTCTGCAGCTTCCCAAATCTGAACCCTCCTGCTGCCCCCTCCCAGCTTCCCTGGGGTCTCACCTCCACAGAGAGGGTTTTCCCCAGAGCAAAGAACAAGGGGTGCATGTTGACGTCGGGGTCTTTGCGGAAGCAGTTGGGCTTGGCGTGGTGCTGGAAGTGCAGGTGGTTCCACCAGCTGGCCGGGGCTCCCTGGGGGAAGGGAGGAGAAGAAAATGCCCTAAAGCAGGTGGATCTTCCGTGCTGGGCTCTCACCTTACCCTGGGGTTGGTTCTGGCTGCAGGGCAGGGCTCTGGCAGCCCCTCCCCACAGCCAGCGCCCACCTTGAGGTGCCCGATGACGAACTTGTGCACCCAGTGGTTCCACCTGGACTTGCTGAAGACTGAGAGGTGTCCAAAATCGTGCTGCAGCCAGCCAGCCTGGGCCTGGAATTAAGGAAACAACAGTGCTGATGGGGAAAAAGAGCTGTCAGGAGGGTCTGGGTCTGGAAAGAGCTTTCTTCTTCCACTCCCATGCTCCTCGCATCGTATCCACTGCCAGCACCCCATCCAAACTCTCTTTTTTCACTACAAACCAGTGCACTCCAGACTGCCTAATGACTTTTAGTCCTGGACGGTTGTTTTCACGAGGAAATGGGGAAAAAAAACCCATGGGAAAAAAAAAACCAGCCACGGAGCAGAGAACGGGCATTTATTCCCTGACAAAACTGCTCTGAAATCGGCAACAAAGTCTCCTTTAAGGAGCAGCTTGCTGCTGCCTCCTCCGAGTACTTGTAATTCCAAGGGGATCAGTTGGCCACGGGAGGAATAGCCTGGGCTTTGAGAGCTGCTCTGCCCTCTCCTCTAACTCCCTGCAAGTTCCCATGGGAACACGGTGGCTTGGCCCCTGCACGCAGCCTTGGAGCCCGAGAGTGTGGAAGAAGGAAGGCTTTGATGGAATACGGGAAGGAAAGAGCAAGGCAAAGCCTGCCCCACACAGCAGCATGTGCAGCTTTACCCTTCTGGTGGAATCCGGAGGGAAGCAGGATTTGGGGAAGTCCGTGATGGTAAAATTTCTCCCCTGCTCCTAAGTCCCAAATTTGGCTTTTTGGGCTTGTTTTGTAGCTGCTCACCTGAACAGTGCCCAAAAGCACCGCAGAGAGGAGGAAAGGCACCAAGGATGCTCCAAAGTACCAGATGACGAGCCAGGCTGCGACGTCCAGCACCAAAATGTGGCAGAGATAGAGGATGAAGAAGGCGTGGTTGGGCTGGAGGAGCCCCATCTTCTCCACGGTGGCACGGAGCTCACGGAAATCCTCCACCAGCTTTTTCTGTGGGGACACCCCAAAGCACCCACCGGTCAGAAAATGCCTCAGGAACACGACGAGGAGCTCAGTTTTCCCTCTCAGGGATGAAAAAGGGGAAAGCTGAGGGTCACCCCGAGACAAATCTTTGCTAAAACTACAAATAATGACAGGAAATGCAGCTTCAGCCAACAGTG
Source organism: Malurus cyaneus samueli (assembly GCA_009741485.1). Classification (NCBI taxonomy): domain Eukaryota; kingdom Metazoa; phylum Chordata; class Aves; order Passeriformes; family Maluridae; genus Malurus; species Malurus cyaneus. The sequence continues at coordinate 141,966 of VKON01000105.1, read as the reverse complement.
ATTCCCAGAGATCCTGTGATGTTATGTACATGGAATTCTGCCTGCCAGCTAAACAGCACAATTTCACCCCAAATACCACATTTTTACTCACATTCTTGCTGGGCTCAAAGCTGGGCTGATCTGGTGCCAGTTCCCCGATCAGGAGTGGGGCCATGTATTTCCTCACCAGTGCCTTGTCGAGATGAAAAGCAATGAAAGGATCCTGAAACACAGACACAGGAACAGGATGGAGAAAAAATACATCATTCAGGTGGCAGCAAAAGAAATCTATTTCATGATATGCTGGACCATTCAAGGGATCCCTGTGAGGGAAACCTTTTACTTTTATCATTTAAATGTACTGTCAACCTCCATGGAAACCAGGTGAAAAAAATCGCTAGTGGCTGCTCTCACTGAAGATTCTATCCCTATATTTAAATTACAAATCCTCTGGGCACTTGGACATCGAATTCCTGACCTCCCATTTACCTCCTTTTCCATATTTCTCTCCTGGTGCCCAAACTAGCATATGTTTACAATCTCCCTCAGCCTAAGGGTGTGGGTTTTTAATTTTCTGAGATAGTATTTGCTTGCTGAGCATCACTTTGTAAGATTCCTGCACCATGCATTGCTTATCACTACAATTGCCAGAATTGTGTGCGTTTAAAATAAAATGTGCTTTTCAAAGATCTCTGGTCAGGAAAGGGGTTAAAAAACTGGCTGATGTTGCCAGCTCTGGGTCAGCTGCGGCATCCTCCCCGCTCAGGGTCACTGAATAAAGGAGGGAAAGAGAGAGAGGAACCAACATTTGCATTTTCTCATTGCAAAAGGGGAAAAAAAAATAATGGGGAGGAGTGTGTGGGCAGAGCAGGGGAGGATGGCACCACACATTCAGACCAATCCATTCCATGGAAGCTGTAAAACCTGGGAGCACAATCCCAGCCAGAGGTGAGGGGACTGATTGCACCTCCTAGAAATCAGAAGAGCGAACCAAAAGTGTTCCTCCTCTACTTCCCATTTTCCCCTGCGCTTGAGGAGTCTGATTTGTTTCACCCTCGTGGACAAAACCACTGGAAAATAAAACTTGGCAGAGGTTTCTGAGTGGTCAGCAGTTCAGCTGCACCCGGCAGTGGCACTGATATCATCACCTAAAGAATGCAGCTGGCTGCAATCCCACCATCCAACCATGGGCTGACCCTTTTCTGCTCACAGAACCCCGGAATGTTTGGATGGGAAAGGCCCTTGGAAGCTCATCTCATTGCCTCCTGCCATGGGCACCTTCCACTGGCCCAGGCTGCTCCAAACTCCATCCAACCTGGCCTGGATGGGGCAGCCACAGCTTTTCTGGGAAACCTGTGATGCGACTGTGAAAATTTATGTGTGCTCCCTGCCATCACGCAGTGGTGCAAATTCATTTATTCTCCTCGGCTTTTAATAATATTCACACCATGGGATCTTCACGTGGAGATCTCCAGCTCCACCCTGACTGAAATGTAGCCCATCGAAACCACCATAGAGGTGGATTCACACCCAGTACCCACCCTTGGGTCCAAACACACGCATTTGCAGAAATGAATGGAAAAAGCACAAGCAGACAAAGGAAGGAAACAACCCTGGCAAAGCCACCCCACACACAGCTCGAACAGCATTTACTCCGCTCTGCAACAGCCGCTGGCACTCAGGCACGAATGATTCATTTCTTTTTCGTGACTGAAACGCGACCTTTCAGTGATATCCTGCTCTGGTGCCATCTCTCGGGAACGCGGTGCCGGGTTCGGGAAGTTCGAGGAGGGCGAAGGCGCAAACAACGCCTCTGTCTGTCACCGCGACACCCGCGTGTGCCACACGGGTGGCAGCATACGACATTCTCCCGTCTGCAAAAATTACCGAGCGGTTTCGCTTTTCTCCGCCGGTCGCAGGCGCGGGTTTTGGTCACTCGGAACAACAATCGCGGGCAATTCCTGGCGGAGCGTGCGCCCTGCGCGTTCCCGTGCGCCCTGCGCGTTCCCGTGCGCACGGCGGGCAGCTCAGCGTACGCGCGTGTGTAAGAGCCGGGAATCCGAGCGTGCCACGCGTGTGTGGGCATCCCGAGGGATCCTCCTGGCGCTCAGCCCCGCTCCCTCCATCCCTCCATCCCTCCCTCCCCCGGGGGCCGCAGCCCGGCCGCTCACCGTGGCGTCCTGCCCGGCGTAGTGGCTGATGACCCGGGAGCCCCCCGGGTGCCTCCGGCAGAAGTGGCTGATGTCGTACACCTTCCTGTCGATCACCAGCCAGCGCTCCCTGCGGCGCCGGGCCCCGCCCGTTCCGCTGCCCGATCTTCCTTCCCAGGTGAAGCGCCGCATCGCCCCCCCGGCCGGCTCCGAGCCCTCCATGGCCGGGATCGGCTCGCCCTGGCTCGGTCTCTCGGCTCGGCTCGCCCGGCTCCGCCTCCCCGGGGCTCAGCCCGGTCCCACCCCGCCCCTCCCGCCACTGGGCTGCGCTCGCCGAGCGCCCGCCCCGGGGCCGGAGAGGGGCGGCCGGGATGCTGCGGGGCCCGGGGTGGGAGAGCCGGGACGGGGGAGCCGGGCTGGGATGGATCCCGCAATCCCCGCGTCTGGAACAGCCCTGGGAGAGCCGCGAGTCCCCAGCACCGCCAGGGCCTGCAGCCAGGGAATCACGGGATCGTCCGGGTGGGAAGGGACCTCGGGAGATCATCCTGCCCAGCCCCCTGCCGAGGCAAGGTCACCTGGAGCAGGTGACACAGGAACGCTTCCAGGTGGGTTTGGAGACTCCAGGGAGGTCCCTGAACAGCCTCATCCGGAGCTCTGCCACCCTCTATGTAAAAAAGTTCTTCCTCACGTTGTGGTGAAACTTCTGGTGTTTCAGTTTGAGGCCACGGCTCCTCATCCTGTTGCTGGGCACCTACGAAAAGATGTCCCCAAGCGCCACATCCCCCCAGGCCATCCCTCCGGTGACTCCACTACAGAGTCTGGTCCAGGGCTTGCCAAGCCTTCACAACAATTTTCCCTCGTTTCCAACCTAAACCTCCCCTGGCACAGCTTGAAACCTTTCCTCTTGTCCTGGCACTTGTCACCTGGGAGAAGAGACCGACCCCGACCTGGGCCCACAGTCCTTCCGGGGAATTTCCCTTTCCCACGCTCGAGTTCCTTCTTTGAAACCTCTTTTACCACCTGTTTCTCCTTATTTCTGGGCTGAAGGTGACTTCACTTCCCTGCCCTTGGTTTTGCTTCCCCTCTCCGGCATATCCCTCCCTCTCTTCCATCTGTTCTGCCTCTCCCTTCCAGCTGCCTTAGCCTCTCCCGTTCCTGAGTCTCCTTTTGGCTGCTCGTGCCTGGATACGCAGCCAGAGGGAGGGAAGGTGTTGCCACAGGTAAATCACATCAACACCCTGCAGATGATTCTTCAGACAACAAAAATAATGCTGGAAGGGCGAGTGATGCCAAAAAAAAGAGCAATCCATCTTCCACACTGAGTCACAAATTAAAAATTCCTCTCCCCACTCTCATCTCCCTTTCCACCGGCGCTCTGCCTGAACTCTGGTTATTGATTCTGGATTTCTTTGTTTCCATTCACACCTTCCAATCTGACCCAGTTACAGCAATTCCAGCTGAAGGTAACCATAGAAACACACAGAGCCACCAGGCTGCATCCCCTCGCCTTCCGAGCATCACCTGATGGCTGCATCTCATCTCAGGATTCTGCACTTGGAAAACACCGGATCGAACATTTTTATTTCATTCCCTTTGGCAATTCATATTAATAAACACCAATCAATATGTAGCCTCTTTTAAAATGTAACAGTTATACTCAGAACAATGCAGTAATTATTTCAAATCACATTCCTCCCCCATTATCAATTTCCCAACAGGATATTTATCCTAAATTTAGTTGATATTTACAACATTTTATCATGAATACGGGGGACACGCAGAGATCAGTTCTTCTTTTCCAACACACTGCATTAAAAGCAAATAAATTCTGTCTTCCTACACAAGCTAAACCTTTGGAAACTTGCTCTACAGGATCTCAACAGGCAAAAAGAACCACTGAACTTCTTAAAATCCGGTCTTGTTCCCCTCATATGCCTCCTCTGGTTTCAGCAGCTACAAGGGATGCATTAACACCTTTTAAACACACTTTTCCCAGAGAAATTATACAGCAGCCCTTGGAATTCCCTTCCAAACTCCTTCTAACATGAAATCCCCTCAGCAGATGGTTCCAGATCAGCCTTGGAGGGGCTCCTGGAATCACCCATCCCTAAGCAGAGAAGGTTTCTGTGCCCTGCCAGCAGCGCTGTCTCTCCTGCCTTTGCCACGCTTGGGATTTCAATGGGTGTCTCAGAGACAAGAATGAGATCTTTGTCATAAAAACCACCAGGGAAAAATACCAGCTGCTGTTATAGACTCACCAGCATCCTGCACTCAGCTGGGACTCTTGGCATCAGTCCCTGCTGGAAAAAAATTAACCAGGTACAACCAGTCCTTCAGTGCCCTGACTTCTTCTTTTACCTCCACTGCTTCCACCTCCGTATCTGCTGCCACCATCTCGCTGTGACCCAGCCCTCCAGGCTACCAGGAACCACCAAAAATCCAAGGGGAGGGAAGAGATGCTCTCTGGTTTCCTCTTCTGATCTTAGATGACTGGGGATCATCAGAATCTGGAGAAAATATCCTAAAATTCTGTATTTCACTGCCCTGATTTGGCTGGAACATGCTTTAAAACACCCAGGTGACCTGGGGGATGAGGGATCATTAAATATTTGGGCATCTGGTAATCAAACTAGTGATGGGGAGGATGGACTGAAAGGATGGCAGCCTTTCTTTCCCCTTTTAGGGAAAATGAGTTACAATGATGGATGATGAGGTCTGAAACCACTGGAAAAAAAAAATAAAGGAAAACTAACAAATGCTAAAAACAAGTTTAAAAGGCCAGAGTCTAAAAGAAGACTCAAGTTCTTGGCTTTGGTTCAGCATAAAAAAAGCTGAAGGTCCCGGGCACAGGGGAATTGTGGTGGCGTGATTTACAAGGCTCTGTCATCGGTGCAATTAAAACAGCCACGCTGATGAAGCAAATGCCACAGGAAACCACTAATTTTGTCATTGTGTTACTACCAGGGAAGAGCCTGAAGCTCCTGAGAGCTCCCTGTAACACCACCCCCACACCAGGCTTGGGATCCGCTGCAAAGATCTGAGTAACACCAGCAGAAGGGGGAGAGACTGGAAGTTTATTCCCTTTATTCCTGTTTTGTTGTTGAGAATGAGCTGGAGTACTGGAAAAACTCGGCCTGAATGAGTCAGTGTTGCACTCAGAACTCTTTGTTTGGGTTGCTAACTCTTTATACCCACAAAAAAAGTCCTGATTTTGCATCCCAAAAGTGTCTCTTCAGCCCAAATTCACTTCATGGAGTGTTCACTCAGTGCTCTGCCCTAAAAAAATTTAGATAAAAAAAGGCTGGGATTCAGGAGGAGTTTGCATCTTGCCAGGAAAAGCAACCAGGAATTACTCTGTGTAAAGGATGAGATAAAAATAAGGTTATCTTTTGTCCTTCAGAAGGCAAAAATTCAGATTAGCAACCGAGGGAGTGAGGCTGGGATTGTTTGGGGTTTTCCACTTTTGAAAGCAAAACCCGAGCAAGGAAAAAAAGAAAGGATCTGAAGATGACAGGGGAACACTGGCAGGATTTTCATTAGAAATTATCACAAAGCAGCATCAGAACAGAGCTTTTCTCTCCTTATTCCTGCCCTGATGCAGGGTCTGCTGCCTCCTGAGTGTGATTCTATCCCCTGCTCCTGGAGCAGTTTGTGCCCTGACCCCGATAATCCCACGGGCAGAATGTGGAATCCCTGCCAGCCGAGGCCGCACAATGGGGATTTCTGTTCCTCCCGTGGTTGTTTGCCTTGTAGAGTTCCTCAGCTCTCAGGACTGGGGAAAAAAAATTGGAATATGTCAGAGTGAAAAACACTCTGAGTGAAAAGAAATCAAACAAATCTTGGTTTTGTTTTCAATGCATGGACTGCTACAGCATTCCCTGGGATCCCTCACCTCAGGATCCAGGCCCCATTCCCATTCCTGGCCCAGTCTGGATATCATTTAGTTGTTTCCCACTCTGCTTGAATTTATTGTTCAATTTATTATTTATTTTTAAGTTCAGATGTTCTCAGCCTTTCCCTCTCATGAAAGACAGGAAAAACCTGGGGTCCTTTTCCTCCTTAGATTTGAAAGAAGGGAAAAAGGTATCCAAAATTCTAAAGAAGCAGCTAAATCTGATTTTCACTCCATTTTTTCTCCCAGTATCCTCAGTTCCTGCCTTTTTCCCCTTCACAAACCTTTTCCATGTCTTGTTCACCGCTCTCTCCTGGTGCCTGCTTTTCCCACCACATCCCTTGGAGCCACCCGGCCTTACCAAGTGATGGATCTCACGTGATAAACTGGGGGAAAAGGAGGATTTTCCTGGCAATTCCATGGAAATTGGGGGATTTCCATATTCTGGTGCCAGTCTGAGTGCTGCTATCAAAGTCCAGTCCCTTCTAAAACCGAATTAGAACAAACTTATGTGACCTCACCCACATAAAACTCAACAAAGGGATGAGACAAACAGAGAAAATGTTGGGTTTTTGCTACGGTTTGAAAGTTTTCAAATCCTGGCTTTCTTCAGGGTTTCCACTTCTTTTACATGAAACCAATGCATGATTTCCCCTGCTTTTTCACCATTCCAGCAAGACATCCTTCACTGGCTCCTGAACTCATGCATTTCTGACAGGCAGAAAATGCCTTCTACGTGTGCCCCCTGCAAAAACCCTTCCACTTCCACATCCCCTCTGCCATCCTTTCCCTCTCCTCACCTTTTCTGCCCAAATCCCGTGACTCTTTGGCTAAACTCGGGGCTTTTATGTCCCTCACACAAGCTCTTTGTGCTGCTAAAGCTACACGGGGCAGCAGCCGCAGCCTTTCACCCACTTGGCCACGGAGCAGAGTCCGTTCTCCTCTCTTTGCCGGGGCTGCTTGGTGCCCCAGCAGCCAAAGAAAACTCAGGATGAGTGCTGCCTGAAGCCTGGCAGCCTGGCTGGCTGCGCTGCTGGAGGCTGGGAGCAGTGGGGATTATTTCACAGGCATCTTTCAGTGGCTCATCATTAAGTTGTGGTGCAATTTTCCAAGGAAAGGATCCAGGTGGGGAGTTCTGGGTGTGGATTTTGCTGCTTTGTCCATCGAGAGGTAAATTCCAAAGTGTACCCGACCTCCTTGTCAGCTCATTTTGTGGAATCAGTGTGGAATGATGGAATGGTTTGGTGTGGAAAGACATTAAAGCTTATCCAGTGCCGTGGTCAAGCACACCTTCCACTGTCCCAGGGTGTTCCAAGCCCTGTCCAGCCTGGCTTTGGGCACTTCCAGGGATCCAGAGGCAGTCACAGCCTCTCTGGGCACCCTGTGCCAGGGCCTCAGTACCCTCACAGAGAAGATTTTCTTCCTGAATTGAATTGAACATATCCAGGCACACTTACGGGATTAAAACCCCCAAATTCAAAGAACTCAGCAAACTTTTCCCTCGTCACAAGCAACGAGTTCCAGGTCCACCTTAATGTGGTGTCTGGCTGTAATTTAAGTCTGATCCGTGTCACAGGGCTATTTTGAACCAAACTAAATAAAACTGGCAAGTCTTAGCAAAACATTCCTGTCATTTCTGACTTTCCTCACCCCACACCACAGGCAAAGGCTGTTTGATAGGCTGAAGCCACCCTGCAGCATTAACACCCGGCAGAGACAGAGGAAAGCTGCAGCATGGTTTGGCACAAGGCTAAAGAGAAGAGATTTACATGGGATATTGGGAAGAAATCCTTCCCTGTCAGTGTGGAGAGGCCCTGGCACAGGGTGCCCAGAGAATCTGTGGCTGCTCCTGGATCCCTGGAAGTGTTCCAGGCCAGGGTGGATGGGCTTGGAGCACCCTGGGATAGTGGAAGGTGTCCCTGTCCACAGCAAGGGATTGGAACTGGGTGGTCTTTTCAGCCCAAATCCTTCTGTGATTCCTTGTTTAATCCAGAGGATTCCTTCCCCTGCTTAGGCTCAGCCTCCACCACTACAGAAAGATTAATAACCCTCCCACTTATCCATGCAAAATAATCACAAAAAAACATTCCTGTCGCCAGGGAAGCTGGCGATCACACCTGGCTGGGCCTGGAAAGCGGCCACAGGTCCTGTCAGAGGGGAGCAGAGCCTCCGGGCGAGCTGCTCGTGTCGGTTTTGTCATTGCAACAGCGCACCTTGCGCAACCTAAGGACGGGATTTGTGCGCAACAAAGCGCCCCGCGGCGAGGAAAAGATGGGAAGGGTGGCATTATCCCACCTGTTAATAAAAGCGTGGCCTGGGGCAGGGGAGTCTGGCTGGGCTCAGCTCTGCTTGTGGCACAGGAAAGCTGTGAAGTCTGGCAGCCCGGCAAAAACGGAGAGAAACAATGCGGATTTCGGGCGGGACGGAAACGGCTCCTTTGGGAGCTCAGCAGGGAGAAGTGGGGTGAGAAGTGTTGGGGGGAAAAGGCAGGAAAGGGGGAAAAGTGTAAAAAAAAGGATGGAAAAGGAGGGGAAAGAAATAAGGTAAAAAGGAGTAAAAAAGGTAAAAAATAGTAAATAGGGTAAAAATGAGTAAAAGGAAGGGAAAAGGGGGAAAGGGGGTGGAAAGAGGGGAAGGCGTGAAGGGAGAAATGAGGGAAAAAAGGAGTGGAGGGGAAAATGGGGAAAATGGTGAAAGAGGGAAAAAGGGGTAAGAGGGGAAAAAGGGGGAAACGTGGAAGAAGGGGAAACCGGGTAAAGGTGGGAAAACTGTAAAAGATGAGAAGGAGGGAGAGGGGGATAAAAGGAGAAAAAAGTAGGGAAAGGAGGAAAAGGGGAGAAAAGCGGGAAAAGGGGCCAGAGAAAGTGGGTAAGGTAGCAAAGGGGAGGGGGAAAAAAAGGAGGAAGACGGAAAGGGGAGAAAAGGAAATGCAAAAAAGAATAAGAAACAGGAATAAGAAGGGGGAAAAAAAGAAGGGGGAGGGCAAGCAAAATAACGCGGGAAAGAAAAACAAAAAAAAGCGGGGGCAGCTCTTTGCAACAGGAGCCAAAAAATCTCGAGGACACGAAGCTCAGAGCGGGCGGTGGAGGAGGAGGAGGAGGGGGAGAGAGAGGCGGGGGGTCCCCTCCCGTCCCCGGCCCCCGGGCGGTCCCGGCCGCGCCGCTTCGAAAGATCGGGACGGGCCAATGGCCGGGAGAGGGAGGGCGGCGGACAGCCGGATTGGCGCTGGGGCTCGGCTGATCCCGCCGGGAGAGCCCCGGGCACCGAGCGGGGGGGTGCCGGCACGGGGGGATGCCCGGCAGGGGGAGATACCCGGGGAGGAGGAGGGGATGAGTTTGCGGAGGAGAATGCCCGGGAGAAAAGGAGGGGGGATGCCGGAGGGAGGGGGAGGAGGGAGGGAGGAGGAGGAGGAGGAGGAGGAGGAAGGATGCCCTGGCGGGGTGTGTGTGGGGGGGGGTGTGGGTGGTGAAGGGGCCGAGCTTCCCGCAAAACACAGGGCTATGTGCGAGGATAAAGTGCATCAGTGCGGGGACAGCCAGCCTAGGGGGCACTTCCGAGCAGGCGGAGAGATTCCGAGGGCTGGGAAGGCAGAAACAAAGAGAAGGGAGGACATGAGCCAGGGAGAAGGCGGGGAGCAGGGGATCAGCTGAGTTCAAGCCCGCCAGGAAAGCTTTTCCCCTCCGGCACATCCCCGAGAAGCGCGGGCACCGCTCTGCCCCCGCTCCGCTCCCCCTCCGGGCGAGAAGACAAAGAACCGGGCGGCCCCATGGGGAAAGGGGGCGAGCAAGGCGGCGATTCGGGCGAGCCGGCGGCGCAGATCCGCTTCTACACCTGGGAGGAGATCCAGAAGCACAACCTGCGCACGGACAAGTGGCTGGTGATAGAGCGCAAGGTTTACAATGTCACCAAGTGGGCGAACAGGCACCCGGGGGGCCAGCGAGTCATCAGCCACTGCGCCGGCGAGGATGCCACGGTAAGGAGCGAGCCCCGCGGCTCTGCCGGCTCCGGCAGCATCCTCTGACAGCTCCTTCCCTCCCCGAAGGGAGCAGCTGCCCGCTGTCCCCTGTCCCCACCTCCCCAGCACCTGCCGGACACCCGGCTCCCTGGCCCCGTGGAGCCGTGCTGTCTGCAGAAGGGGTTGCTGTGCTTCCATCCTGCTGGTTTGCCTTTGTCTGCTGCTTGTGCCCTGCCCCGAGCCCTGAATTCGGGGAGAAAAGTGGTTCAAAGCTCCCCTTTTCCAGCGTGGAGCTTGTGACATGCAGAGTCACGCAGCCAAGCGCAGGCAGGGTTAAAGAGAGGCCAGGCTGTGGCTCAAAGTTGCTTCTGTGACGAGGCTTTAAAACAAGGATCTTTTTAGCTTCTTTTTTTTTTTTTTATTTTTTTTTTCCCAGGAGAAAATTTTCTGCAGAATATGGTTACAGAAAAGAGGGGTGGGGGGAAAAAATGGCAAACCATTTGCTGCTGTCCAGCTGCTCCTGTGCTGGGTTGAGCCACCTCTCGGGTTTCAGCAATATAAAAGATAGAAACAAACAACACAACAAAAAAAAAAAAAAAAAAGCGTTGAAAAAGGAACAAATTAGAAATAAATTGTTTGTTGTCTGGAGTTTCCCTCAAAACCACCTTCCTCAGAAGTGCATCCAGAGAGCGTGTTCTGTCCTCAGGGTGTGTTAATAAAATCCAGGCTGCCTCAGAGCTCTTCCAAAAGCGTGCAGAGCCCAAGCAGGAGCAGGAAATGTTGGTCTCCCACAGCTCCTGACACCTTAGCAAGGAGAAGGCTCTGTGTGTGTGCACGACAAAATTATTTGGCAGAGCCTTCTCCTTCCATCAGCCCCCATTTCCCTGCATCCCGTGGTTGTTTTCCATGATTTTCCTTGAAGCACTGACCTGCATTTTGGCCCTTTTTTGGTAAATCCTCTGAATGAATAGCTTTTCTCCCTCAAAAAGACGAGCCAGGTTTTGCTTTCAGCCGCTTAAAACAGGAGGAGTTGGACTCCTGTCCCCATGAATTTAACTCCAGTATCTCCATTAGCAACCAAAAAGCATCTGCTACTGCAGTTGTCTGGAATCCTCAGAAGGGAGGCTGAAGCACAGGTTGGTGATTCCAGGATTGCTGGTTCCCCACCCTACACTGCATCCCACACTCCATGGAGGCATGGCCTTAAAAAATGCTTTGAAATTGTTAAATTGGCGCTAAATCAGGATTGGTACCAGGTTTCCAATTTCCCTGTGGTGAGCAACCACTCACAGCCAAAAAATCCTCTCTCACTGAAGGGGAGAAAGGCTTGACCGTGACCCTGTGTGGGTTTAGATTTGATTTTAGGAAGAAATGCTTCCCTGGGAGGGTGGGCAGGCCCTGGCACAGGGTGCCCAGAGAAGCTGTGGCTGCCCCTGGATCCCTGGCAGTGCCCAAGGCCAGGCTGGACATTGGGGTTTGGAGTAAAGGAGTCCCTGCCCATGGGAACAGCCATCTCAGTGGGATGAGATGGTTTTCGAAATCCCTTCCAACCCAAACCATTCCATGGCCCTGTGATTTCTTTAACACAACACACGAGTGTGGCACAACCTGTTCAGGTCCCCACCCCACGCACGGAACACCAAGGCAGGGACACTTTGCAGCCTCTCTGCCCCAGAGGTTTGCAGGGATGTAAAAGAAAATCCTTGTGCTGACTGCTCTGAGCACTTCCAATGCTCAGGTACAGCTCATATCTCAACTGCACAAAGCTTTTTTTTTTTTTTTTTTTTTTTTTTTTTTTTCCTCACTAAAAGCAGCTGGAATAATTCCCATATCCCATAAAACACCTCGGCTTGTTTGGTCAGTAGACCACAAAGGTGGGAGGTCAAGTGCCAACAACACACAGCATTTCCCAGGGATTTTCTTCTTCCTTAAGCTTGTTCTCTCCTGCAGCACAGGACTGAGGACAATCCCAAAATTCAGGGGATCTCCTGCAGCACAGAACTGAGCAAAATCCCAGAATTCTGGTGATATATTCAGGACCTATCAGTACAGGAGCTGCATGAGATAAGAGTTATTAAAACCCAATCCTTCCATCACTTGCAGGATCACCAGGCAGTGAGCACCCAGCCAGAACTTCCAACGACTTTTTTATTCCCAGCAGTTAAAATCACACTGAATCAATGTTTTTAACGCTTCTTGCATGTCACCCTCTCCCTCTTTGCCTTTCTTCCTCTTTTTTTTGCCCCCAAAATTGCACAGCCTTGCAGTAGGAACAGCCAGCTATTCACTTCCCCTCTCATTCTGCTTTTCCTTCCTCTTTCACATCTTCTGCAGTCAGAAGATCTTCCTTCTCTCCTGTCAGAGAAGGACACCAGGAGCCAGAGTCGCCGTTTCGGTGACACAGTCAGGGGTCCAAGTTCCTATTGATTTTGGTGGATTCCTATTGATTTTGGTGGATTCCTATTGATTTTTGGTGGACTTTGGGCCCAAGCTCATTGCCTGGCATTTTGGAACCCCAGAATTTTGATGGAGGGCAGCTCCCAGGAGGGTCAGCTGGACCTGGAGAACACTTCAGAGCCAGAAGGTGTCACTTGGTCCCTAGGATTGTTGGGCAACGGGGCAAAGGTGGAAAGGCAGCACCGTGGCATTCCTGACTCCTGCTCTTAACTTTTTTTGTTTTCCCATCCTCTCTAAGCACTTCATGGAACCAATCTTTCCAGTTCTCCCAGGTGAATTCCAAGAGCTCTCCCCAGTTCTGTGCAGCCAGGAAAGGGCAAGGACAGGGTGAGGTTTTCTGATCTGTGTCCGTTTTCTGTCCTTGCTGCCATCCTTGGGCTTAAAATTCCAACTGTGCCACGTGAAAGGATCTGGCCAAGAGCATCAGGCAGGCAAAAATACGTGGAAAAGGAAAAGGAATAGAGAAAAAGAAGAGCCAGATAAACTCATGAATGCCAGGATTGAAATGACTCCACAAACAAGGCATTATTTCTTCTGAAGAGCCACCACTTTTCCCTCAGCTGTTTCACTGCTGGGATCCAAAACACCCAGGAATATTTTTCTGTGTTTGCACTCACATCCAGCTTCAGTCACCACAGTCACCCCCTCCCTTGACTTGCCTCCAGGAGCAGACTTTCCAAGGGTATTTATATCCTAGCAGGGATTTGCACAAATTCCCCTCTGCCTACCTTCTAAGGGAATTAACAGGATTTAAGTATTTAGTTGCTTAGAAAGAACTTCTTGAGGTGCCTTTCACCATATGGCTGGATGCCATCCCAGGTCTCACTGTTCCCAGGGCAGCAAATTTATCAATCTTTAGTGGAATTCATGTCCCAGGCTGTGACCACAGAGCTGGAGGTCACCTGGCCCCCCTCTTCCACGGCTGCTGGAGGTGGATGGGAAGGGCTCAGTGAACAGGAAGCACACCTTACTCCCAAATCTCACACAGTTCCTCCTGTTTCCTCTCCAGGACGCATTCCAGGCTTTCCACATCAACCCCACCTTGGTGCAGAAGTTCCTCAAGCCGTTGCTCATCGGAGAACTCGCTCCAGGGGAGCCCAGCCAGGACCGAGACAAAAACGTGAGTATTTGCCCCTCAGCTGGGGCTCAGGTTGGCTGTTCCCACCATTCTTTCCTTCTCGGGATGTTCTCCAGAGAGGGAGAGAAGTTCTCAGTGTCTGAACACCTCCACGTGGCAGTGTTTGCATCCCGTCAGGGGTCCAAATGTGTGTGGAAAAGGGGGTGACTCTTCTGGCTGTACAAACCTTTCCCACAGAGCCCATTGCTGGCAGCCAGGCTGGACTGATCCCACCCTAAAGGGAGATGGGAACGGAGATGTATGGGCTGGGAATGTGCCCCAGCTCTGGGGTTCCTCCCGCTGCCAGCAAAGCCCCCAGATGTCTCACTTTGGTGGCTGTCTCAGGGACAGCAGCTCAGCCTTTCCCCATCCTCAGGACAGCTCTGTGTCCCTGCTCATCCATAATTCAGGCCCAGAGCGTGGCACAGCTGGCCCTGGGCAGGAAACCCAATCGTGCCCCGTTGTGTGTGGCCAGCCATGATTGTGAGAGATCTGTGTCACTGACAATGGAGGGGACAGCGCCGGCCCCGGTGACCCGGGAGCGCTCCTCATGGATGGCTGCACGGGAGCTGGCCCGGATCGGGTGGAGCACGCTGGCTGCTCGTTATCAGAGCTCTGGGATCGGGTGCTGAATGAATTCCCTCTGCTCCAGCTTCTCCTTGGTGCTTGGGAGGCTCATTTAAACAGGAGCTATCGGGGGTGGGACACCCAGCAGAGCTTGGATTGCTCTCCTGGCTCCATGTCCTGGGCTCAGAGCGGCCAGGATGTTTATCCTTAGGAACACAGGGCAAAAAGCCGGAATGTGGAGCTGGAATAAGGGTCCTCAGCGTGGAGCTCACCCTCCCTCTGCCCACAAGTCACTGGGGCTCTCTGCCAAGCCTCACCCTGCTCTTGCCTGTCCCGCTGCAGTCCCAGCTGGTGGAGGATTTCCGGAGCCTGCGGAAGGCGGCGGAGGACATGAACCTGTTCCGAGCCAGCCCTTTGTTCTTCTCCCTTTACCTGGGCCACATCATCGCCATGGAGGTGCTGGCTTGGCTCATGGTCTCCTACTTTGGGACCGGCTGGATCGCCACCCTCATCCTCGCCTGTATCCTCACGACTTCCCAGGTGAAAACCAGAGACCTTCACCTCCTTAATTCCCTCTCTGCCTCACACTCCCAACGTGCCTTCCGTCTCTGTTTCCTTCCATCTCCATTTCCTTCCATCTCCTTTTCCTTCCATCTCCATTTCCTTCCATCTCCATTTCCTTCCATTTCCTTATCCTTCAATTTCCATTTCCTTATCCTTCCATCTCCATTTCCTTCCATCTTCATTCCCTTCCATTTCCATTTCCTTCCATCTCCATTTCCTTCCATCTCCTTTTCCTTCCATCTCCATTTCCTCCTGCTTAGCTCTGATTCCAAACAGCTTGCTAACCATTTGATTTCCCCTCATCCCAGGCCCAGGCAGGGTGGCTGCAGCATGATTTTGGACACCTCTCTGTCTTCAAGAAGTCCTCCTGGAACCACATTGTCCACAAGTTTGTCATCGGGCACCTGAAGGTAAAGGGAATTACGGAGCTGGGCAATCCTGGGAATGTGTCACTTTGGCTGTGGCTGAGTAGGAAAGGGCAGCTCTCAACCTCCCCAAAGCGAGCAGAGGCACAAAAAAAGTTGGTGACTTTTGCCCACGGAGCCTCCTGGGATAGTGGGAGGGGTCCTGTGGCAGGGAGTTGGAACTGGATGAGCTTCAAGGTCTTTCTGACCCAAACCACTCCAGGGTTTTCCATGGAAAGACACAGTGACCATAACCCGCTCTGAATGTGTTTATTCCGTGTTCTCTGCATTCGGATGATCCTTGGGGATCCCTCTGGAACCAGCAGCCTCATAGCAACCAACTCCACCACTCCCTGCTCGCTGCTCCTTCCAAAGCAAACCCCGCTCTGGCCTCAATCCCGCTCGCACTGCTTTGATTCTCACAATCCATCGGGTAATCCCAGCTCTGGAGCAGCTCCCCACGGCTGAAAAATCCATGTTTTCTTTGCCCAGGGTGCCTCTGCCAACTGGTGGAACCACCGCCACTTCCAGCACCACGCCAAGCCCAACATCTTCAAGAAGGACCCCGATGTGAACATGCTGCACATTTTTGTCCTGGGAGACACGCAGCCCGTTGAGGTACAGGAAAATGGGGGAAAAAATGTGGGAAGCTGCCGTCCGAGGGAGAGATGGTTGCGCAAGTCCAGGAGTTGGCTCCCATTGTTAGACATGACTTAGGCAGGCAGGACTTCCAGGAATGCTAGAGAGGAAATGCTTAATCCCGGGATTTCGTCTGGCTGTGCTGTTGGACAGGAGTTTGGAGCCGGCCCTTGGGCTGAGGAGCAGCGTTGGCTGTTAATTCCCAATCCATTTCCTGTGCTGACCGCAGGAAAGTGTTCTGGGGTAACTTGGGAGAAATAATGCAGATGGGGTTGGAGGGAAAGCAGGAAGCCACGAAAGGCCACTTCATCCTGCTTGGAATGCCAGCATGAGGGGGAGTTATGGTGTTCCTCAGTATTCCAGCAGCAGCGTTTCACAACTCGCCTTCCATTTCCATAGCAAATGTCTTCCAGCATCAAATGATTTTAATTTTAACTCAATCTGCCCCTCCAGAGCCAAAATATTTACTGCCTGCTTTATAAAAATCTACCTCAAGCACTTAAATCGTGGTGCTTGTCGCAACAGAACAAGGGTTTTTAGTTTTATAACAAAACCCAAAGAAAGTGGACAAGCAGCAAAGACAACACAGGGAAACACCACATTAAAAATGGCTTCTCAGCCAGATTTTAGATTATTGAGAAAGCAGACCATGGTTCTACTGCTTGAAAGGAAAACCTAAACATTTGTGGTAGCAAGGAGCACTGGATTTCCTCCTCAAAATATCTGGGATATTAGGCCAGCATGGTCTATCCCAATATTTTCACACTGGTATATAATCCTGTTCCAGATGATGCCAAGCACAAAACCTTGCAGAGCTCAGCCCAGAGAGAATGATGTTCCTGATTTATTGGTGCTACAATCCTTCTCTTCCAAAAAAATCAGATTTTGTGCCTGTCACATTCATATTAGTAAAGATGGAGGTGCTGGCAGCTTTTAGCACAGACACAGGGATGGCAGAAGGTGAAGTGCATCAAAATTCCATCAAGGAAATAGGAATGATCTTAAAAAATATGGAGTTTACACCTAACACAGTGCCAAAGTCAGGACATTTAATCACACTCAATCACTTCTCACCTGCTGGTGGGAATTCAGTCAAAACTCCCCAGTCCATAAATCAAGAATTATTGCAGAGAATCTGCTTTTACCTGGGAGCATCCCAACCCCGGGCTGAGCTGTCTCCTTGTGCCCTGCAGTACGGCAAGAAGAAGCTGAAGTACCTGCCTTACAACCACCAGCACGAGTACTTCTTCCTCAGTGAGTATCCACCCTCCTCCCGTCCCTTTTCCTGCAGTGCCCCTTGTCCTTTCCAGCCCTCACCGTGTGAGCAGAGCAACTCCTCAAATCCCAGCTCATCCCACCCAAAATCCGCTCAGGGATATCCAAGCACTCAGAGCATTCCCCTGTAGAGCAAAGGGAACAGCTGAGATTGGGATGAACCTCCACGTGAGAGGCTCCATGGACAAATCCCCAGTTCCATGGAAGCAGCCCCTCGTGTCCCACCCCTCTGATGGCCAAACCATCTCCCTTTGCCTTGCAGTCTTCCCGCCTCTGCTCATCCCCGTGTATTTCCAAATCCAAATCATCTCGACCATGATCAGGCGCAGGTTCTGGGCGGTGAGTGAAGCATCCCCTCCCTCCTCACGGGCAGCAGGGAGCAACCCAGAGCTCCCATCGTCCCTGGTGAGGACACAAAGTGTGGGCAAAGTGGGCAAAGTGACCCTTGGTGTTCTCTGTCCACCCCCAGGACCTGGCCTGGGCCATCAGCTACTACCTGCGCTACTTCATCACCTACATCCCGTTCTATGGCGTGCTGGGCTCCCTGTGCCTGCTCACCTTCGTCAGGTATGGGATCAGGGCCATCCCTGCTGCTCTCCCATCCCTCTGGTGCTGTTTGATCCCAGCCTCAGCCCTGCTGGGTCCCACTGCTTCATTTCCCTGCCGGCATCTCCCAATCCCAGCTCCTCCTCCTGCATCTCCCCTGTCCCATCGTGGTCCAGCCAGGATTCTGCTCCCTCTCCTCATTCCCTCTCCTCATTCCCTGTCTTCATTCCCTGTCCTCATTCCCTGTCCTCATTCCCTTTTCTCACACACTTTGGTCACGGCTGGACCCTCCCAGAGTGCCTCATCCCACCCTCCTCCCAGCTCACTCTGGAAGTAACTCTATGTCTGAAATCAAGCTGGAAAACTTATCACAATTGGCCCATTATTCCCAAAGTTTTGGACGAAGCTCAAAGTACAAGGAGAAAAAACCCAACCAAACCCAAAATTGCGAAATCAGATCATCTGCTTCTGCAGAAAAAGAGCCTGGAACAAGGATGATTCCACACAATTCCTTATCAACATCCATCCAAGTCTCTGCTGCTCCCTGCAAACCCCACTCTGGTTACCTGATGTTCCCATCTCCGGCAGGAATTGTCATGGTTTTTCCTGGTTTTGCAGGTTTCTGGAGAGTCACTGGTTTGTGTGGGTCACCCAGATGAATCACATTCCAATGGAAATTGATTCTGAGAAGCACAGAGACTGGCTGAGCTCCCAGGTAACTGGGAAGGGGGAAAAACAGCCCTGATTTCACCCCAAAATGAGATTTACTCAAAGAATGGATGGGTTCCACCACCCCTGGGTACTAGGATAGGGTGTCCATGATTTCTCTCATAAAGATGTTCTTCCCAGAGCCAGCAATGCTGGGGAAAGACATGGAATTTCAAAGTTCTGCAATTCATTTGACAATCAAAACCTTACTCACTCCGAGAGGCAAGTTGAGAGAGGGGGTGGCTGAAGGTGGCTGTGACTGCAAATCCAAAATATATTCCTGGGTGTTTTGGCCAGGCCTGTAGATCCCAGCAGTGAAACAGCTGAGGAAAAAGTGATGGCTCTTCATTTTGGAGCCTTTGTCCTTTTGTTTTGGAAGATGAGTGACTGAGTGTGCTCCCTTTCCTCTTCTTTATTCTAGAACCAGGTCCTTGATGTATTGAAAATTCTATCTATCTCCAGCAAATCCAAGTGAAATGTCTTAGGGAAGAACCCAATCAAAAATTTGGTTGAATTTTAAGGATTTCAAGGAAAAAACACCTGATTTTATGGTCATTAATGGCAAGAATAGCTAAGGAATATTGTCAGAATATCGCACTTAAGGCAAACTGGGCAGTAACTACACGAGGATGGGGAAGCTTTGTGTCCGTGTTTTTTCCTCCCGTTTTCCACCTTGGTACAGCTGTCAGCCCTGTGATTTCCAAAGGGAGAGGCTGAGATTTAGGGATCTGGGCTTGGGCTGCCACATCTCTTCAGCACCAGCAAGAGTTTGATTACCTGAGGGAGGATTAAAGCTCCCCTTGCTGCACCCAGCACCCAGGGAAGGGGGATTCCACCCTGATTTTGGGATGAGCCACCCCTAATGCTGACATCTCGCTCCTTCCCTGGCAGATGGCAGCGACCTGCAACATCGAGCAGTCCTTTTTCAACGACTGGTTCACCGGGCACCTCAACTTCCAGATCGAGCACCAGTGAGTACGGAGCCCATGGCAAGTGGTGACCCCTGGCTTGTCACAGCCCTGGGGGGACAACCAGGAGGTGACAAGGAAAGGGAGTCCCAGACTACCCAGGGCTGGAAGTTGTGGATGTCCTCATCCCTGGAAGTGCCCGAGGCCAGGTTGGATGGGGTTTGGAGCACCCTGGGACAGTGGGAGATGTCCCTGCCCTGGGACTGGATGGGATTTAAAATCCCTTCCCACCCCAATCATTCCATGACTTTCTGCTTCAGCCATGATATTTTTCTCTCTCACACCCTTAATTTAGAGTTTAATTAGGAGTCATCATTATGCACAGGTTACAAAGGCCGTGGACTCAGATCCTGATCATTCACTTTGGAAAAGTTCCCTCCCCCAAAGCACTCTGGTGTTTTAGAGTGTGGGACTGTGTGGGCTGCTGGGTACCGGATTCCAGAAAAAATATGGAAACCAGGGCCATATGGACAGTCTGTTGCTAGTGGCAACAGCAAATGTAAAAGGAACGGCTTTTAGGGTGAGGCTGCCTAGTTTGGGAGCCAGCTTAGGAAATCTCCATGGAGCAGCACAGGGCAAGGTCCCCCAGGATCCTTCTTTACCTTCTAGAGGTGGAAAAGCAGGTCTCTGGGAATTTATTTCAGCAAGAAACAATGATTCCCAGAGGAAATGGGCAGCCTGAGGCTGCTCCCTCACCCCAGTGCACTCGCAGTGTCCATCCCTGAATGTCACCTGAGCACAGCTTTGCTTTGAGGGACGGCAGGAAAATCAGTTTTCACCCCCTCCTTGAGCCAGAGGAGTGTAAAACACGGATGTGTCAGTGCCAGAGGAGTGTAAAACACGGATTTGTCTGTGCCAGAGGAGTGTAAAACACAGATGTGTCTGTGCCAGAGGAGTGTAAAACACAGAGATGTCTGTGCCAGAGGAGTGTAAAACTGTGTCTGTGCCTCTCCTTGCTCTGTGTGCGCAGCTGGAGGAGGAGGAGGAGGCACCACACAAGCCCTGAGGATGCAAACAGAGATGCCCATCCCTCGGGTGCTCATCTCCCAATCTTTCTCAGCTCCATCTCCCCTCTCTCCTCTGCAGCCTGTTCCCAACAATGCCACGGCACAACTTCTGGAAGGTGAAGCCTCTGGTGAAGTCGTTGTGTGCCAAGCACGGGGTGCAGTACGAGGAGAAGCCCCTGGGGAAGGCGTTCGTGGACATCGTTGGGTAAGGCCCTCCTGACCCCACCTGCAGCTCCTTTTTCTCCAGGGTGTTTTCCAGCCCAGAGACCCTTCAGAAATGTCACATCAGTGGGGTGTTCCTGTCAAAGCCCCAAACACTTAAACCTTTAGATGGGTACAGGGCTGTTGGTGGCACTTGGGGACGTGGGCAGCCGTGGCTCAGTGGTGCTGGGGTCCATCTCAGGGTGTTTTTCCAACCTGAATGATGCTGATTTTTAGACCACCTCGTTCTGCCGCTGTTGGGAGCTGCCAACAGATCTCCTGGGAGAATCAAAGGGAACAGCTCAGGTTACAGCCCATTCTACATCCCCTGAGAGCCCTCCAGGAGCAATTCCCTGCAGGCAGAGCTGGGGAGCAGTCCAGCAGAGTCCCTGCCAGCTGGCTCAGTTACTCTGAGGGCAATAATTCATGGCAGGGAAGGTGAGACAGCCCTGCAGCCTGGGTGCCCACAACGGGCAGGAGAGCTGGAAACTGGGTCCAAACCTGCTTGTGTCCTCAAATCCTGTTGGGACAGCACCAAGGCACAGCGGGATGGAGCCTGGAGGAACTTACAGCCCCTTCCAGTGCCTCAAAGAGCTCCAAAGGAGCTGGAGAGGGACTTTGGACAAGGGGGAATGGCTCACACCCACAGAGGGGGGTTCTGTCAGCCTGAGCCTAAGACTGATATTAAAATTCAGTCACAAAGGCTTCAATTCGGGAAACACACAAGAGGCAAGATTCCCAAACAAACTTCTCCTCTTTTTCCTCCTGCAGGTCCCTAAAGAAATCTGGAGATCTGTGGCTGGACGCTTATCTCCATAAGTGATGCTGAGTCTGTCTGGGGAGGTGTGAGTGACCGGGAGGGATGGGGGGGCGTGGGGGGGATCACACTTGTGTCTTTTATCTCAGATCTCAGTCTCAGTCTGGGGGGAGGGCAGCTCCCTGTCCTGTCAGCTGCTCCTGCTGCAGCCAGGCAGATTCCAAACGTGCTCCAGAGGGTGGACGGCGAGGCCAGCAGGGAAAGTTGGGAGAGGATGATGAGGGATGTTTTAAAAAAGGGGCACTAGCGTCTCACCTTGACCTTCCCTTCACAAGATTCTCGTTGTGCCCAAACCACACCAGCCCCGATTCGCACCTGGGGGTTTTGAGGTCTCAGTTTGCAATCCCAGGACACCCCAGCCAGCTTCCCGTGTTTGTGGGAAAGAGGAATTGCAATCCCTGGGTTGTGCTTCCCGTCCTCTCCTTCCCTCCTCTCACCCCAGCATCCCTTCAGTCCCGACTAACCCCTAACCACAGCAGGGCTAACACAGCCTCCTCTGTAGGGTCAGGCCCTATTCCCAAGGGTCTGTACAGGATTTCTGGGCTTCAACAGCAAAACCAGAGGGTCTGTTCTCTCTTTAACGAGCACAGCCAGTTGTCAGTAAACCACACAAAAGACCGAAACAATCAGGCGAGCACAAAGTGCTAATTGCTCCTCGGTGCTCTGGGGGAATTTTCCCCACAGTGCCCTGCAGAAAACCGGGGTTCTGCCTGTCTGCAGCAGCCTGGCAGGCACCGAGCCCCTTCCTGGCACCCTCGGGGACAATCCCAAGAGAAGAGGAGTTCTCCCTGCAAAAGGAAGAGCTGCCTGGGTCCCAGCTGGACTCAGGACTGTATTGCTGCTGTGAAACCTCTGGAGAACACTCTCACAACTTGTCTAAAGCTCAACTTTCTGCCCATAATTACCAAAATTACCAAAACCCACTAATGGCTCCTCAGCAGATGTGGTTGAACAGCTTCCAGGTGCTTCTGGAAGCCTGACCCCAAATAAATCCAGGGGTTTGGGTTCAGCTGCAGCACAGCAGAAGAGATGTTTGGTTTAGGACAAAGGGCTGTGGTTCCTGAAGCAGCTCCAGCATCCGCCTCGGGGCTCCCTGGAAACCCAGGAGGGAGACTCTGCTTGCTTTGCACGCCTCATTACATCCCTCAGCTCTGCAACTGGATCTCCTCTATCAAATCCCTGCATCCTGACAGCATCCCACAGAGCCAGCAAGGTGCTTCATGGACAGAGAACGACTCCAGGACTGTGGCCAGTATCAGCAAATCCAAGTGAAATGTCTTTTGGGAAGAACCCAATCAAAATTTGGTTGAATTTTAAGGATTTCAAGGAAAAAAACACCTGATTTTTATTGTCATTATGGCAAGAATAGCTAAGGAATATTGTACTGTTCAGTGAGGATGATATCGCACTCTGAGGCGACTGGGCAGTCATATTACATGAGATTACACTAGGATCGCGAGGTGATTAGCTTCTGACCTGCTAGATTTTGTTCCTCCGTTCATTCGACCTATGTAATTCACAGTTAGTGTTGTCCCTTGTCCAGAACATCGGTCGTGATTTACCAAAGCAGGAGAGGCTGAGATTTAGGGATCTGGGCCTGGGCTGCCACATCTCTTCAGCACCACGCAAGAGTTTGATTACCTGAGGGAGGATAAGCATCCCCTTCTGCATCCTGAGACAAGCCTTCAGATGTGAGGGATCCAAGCCCTCGTATTTTGGAAGTGGAGCCAGGGACACATACATAGATCTTTTGTCTGATCTAATTAGTGGTTTTATCAGGTGTTTTTCGTAGCATGTCCTCTCACCTGCAGGATGTGACATGGGCTCCCTGGAATGATCCTCTGCAGACAATGCCGTATGTCGACTAGAATGATTCTCATTTTCAACGACCTGTCGGGTTTTGGACGCGACTAGTGTAGGATGCACTCTGCAACATGTATCCAGTAGTACGGAGCGAGCGAGTCAGTGCAGTGACGGGAGGCCACATGGGATGTGGTGATATCCCTGTGCTTTTAGTACATCAGGCTGCCCGGGGGAGATACAGACCTCGGGATGGAGAGAGGCCGTTATTTTTTACAAGGTCCAATGTGAAATGGGAGTTTAAGTGCCTACAGAACACGCAACTCATGTCAGCGTTGAGAAATAGAAAAGAGAATAGGAAGAGGTGTGGAAAGTTTCGCCTTTAATCATACATTCCATCTAACTCTAATCAAAGCCGTATTCCTTAAGGGAACCAGTGCCCGAAGATAAGGCATTGTCATCACGCGTGTCTCGGAATAAGTGGAGGTCTGTAAATGGATCTACGGACCCGACTCGTGGAACACCCGTACCGGGTTTATGGAAGTAATGTCTGATACATCCCTCCGCTCTTGTTGTAAGACACGTTATGCTCGGCAATAGGTGGTAATTTTATAAACTCCCACTTCCCCCTTACCCAAACAGCGACCATCAATCTAGCTATGGACCTTAGTGCTTCAGACCCATGATCATTTTTCTCTCATCACAATGTACCACTTTAATTTAGAGTTTAAGTTAAAGGATAGTCATCAATATGCACCAGGTTCACAATGAGGCCTAGTGGACTACGATCCTGATCATTACTACCTTTTGGAAAAGTTCCCTCCCCAAAGCACTCTGGTGTTTTAGAGTGTGGGACTGTGTGGGCTGCTGGGTACCGGATTCCAGAAAAAATATGGAAACCAGGGCATATGGATCAGTCGTTTGTTCGCTAGTGGCAACAGCAAATGTAAAGGAACGGCTTTAGGGTGAGGCTGCTAGTTTGGGAGCCAGCTTAGGAAATCTCCATGGAAGCAGCACAGGGCAAGGTCCCCCAGGATCCTCTCTACCTTCTAGAGGTGAAAGCAGGTCTCTGGGAATTTATTTCAGCAAGAAACAATGATTCCAGAGGAAATGGGCAGCCTAGGCTGCTCCCTCACCCAGTGGCACTCGCAGTGTCCCATCCTGAATGTCACCTGAGACACAGCTTTGCTTTGAGGACGGCAGGGAAATTCAGTTTCACCCCCTCTCTTGTAGCCAGTTAGTGAGTGTAAAACACGGTTGTGTCGTGCCCAGAGGAGTGTAAACACGGATTGTCGTCTGTGCCAGAGGAATGTAAAACACAGATGTGTCTGTGCATGAGAGGAGTGGTTGAAAACACGGTGTCTAGAGCCGGTTGTAGTGAAGCTGGTGGCTCTGCCGACTGGGTGTCGAGCGGGGAGGAGGAGGAGGCACCGACACAAGCCTGAGGATGCAAACAGAGATGCCATCACCTCGGGTGCTCATCTCCCAATCTTTCTCAGCTCCATCTCCCCTCTCTCCTCTGCAGCCTGTTCCCAACAATGCCACGGCCAACTTCTGGGAAGGTGAAGCCTCTGGTGAAGTCGTTGTGTGCCAAGCACGGGGTGCAGTACGAGGAGAAGCCCCTGGGGAAGGCGTTCGTGGACATCGTGGGTAAGGCCCTCCTGACCCCACCTGATCAGCTCCTTTTCTTCTCCAGGGTGTTTTCCAGCCAGAGACCCTTCAGAAAGGCACATCAGTGGGTGTGCTGTCAAAGCCCCAAACACTTAAAGCTTTAGATGGGTACAGAGCTGTTGGTGCACTTGGGGATGTGGGCAGCCGTGGCTCAGTGGTGCTGGGTCCATCTCAGGGTGTTTTTCTCAACCTGAATGTGCTGATTTTTAGACACCATCGTTCTGCCGCTGTTGGGAGCTGCACCAGATCTCCTGGGAGAATCAAAGGGAACAGCTCAGGTTACAGCCATTCTACATCCCCTGAGACCCAGGAGCATATTCCCTGCAGGCAGACTGGGGAGCAGTCCAGTCAGAGTCCCTGCCAGCTGGTTCAGTTTACTCTGAGGGCAATATTCATGGCAGGGATAGGTGAGACAGCCTGCAGCCTGGGTGCCACAACGGGCAGGAGATGGAAACTGGGTCCAAACCTGCTGTGGTCCTCAAATCTGTTGGAGACAGCACAAGGCACAGCGGGATGGAGCCTGGAGGAACTTACAGCCCCTTCCAGTGCCTCAAGAGCTCCAAAGGAGCTGGAGAGGACTTTGGACAAGGGTCTGAGCATCAGGACAAGGGGGAATGGCTCACACCCACAAGAGGGGGGTTCTGTCAGCCTGAGCCTAAGACTGATATTAAAATTCAGTCACAAAGGCTTCATTCGGAAAAACACACAGAGGCAAGATTCCCAAACAAACTTCTCCTCTTTTTCCTCCTGCAGGTCCCTAAAGAAATCTGGAGATTCGTGGCTGGACGCTTATCTCATAGTGATGCTGAGTCTGTCTGGGGAGGTGTGAGTGACCGGAGGATGGGGGCGTGGGGGGGATCACACTTGTGTCTTTTATCTCAGATCTCAGTTCAGTCTGGGGGGAGGCAGCTCCCTGTCTGTCAGCTGCTCCTGCTGCAGCCAGGCAGATTCCAAACGTGCTCCAGAGGTGGACAGCGAGGCCCAGCACGAAAAGTTGGGAGAGGATGATGAGGGATGTTTTAAAAAAGGGGCACTAGCGTCTCACCTTGACCTTCCCTTCACAAGATTCTCGTTGTGCCCAAACCACACCAGCCCCGATTCGCACCTGGGGGTTTTGAGGTCTCAGTTTGCAATCCCAGGACACCCCAGCCAGCTTCCCGTGTTTGTGGGAAAGAGGAATTGCAATCCCTGGGTTGTGCTTCCCGTCCTCTCCTCCTCCTCTCACCCCAGCATCCCTTCAGTCCCGACTAACCCCTAACCACAGCAGGGCTAACACAGCCTCCTCTGTAGGGTCAGGCCCTATTCCCAAGGGTCTGTAACAGGATTTCTGGGCTTCAACAGCAAAACCAGAGGGTCTGTTCTCTCTTTAGACACAGCCAGTTGTCAGTAACCACACAAAAGACCGAAACAATCAGGCGAGCACAAAGTGCTAATTGCTCCTCGGTGCTCTGGGGGAATTTTCCCACAGTGCCCTGCAGAAAACCGGGGTTCTGCCTGTCTGCAGCAGCCTGGCAGCACCGAGCCCTTCCTGGCACCCTCGGGGACAATCCCAAGAGAAGAGGAGTTCTCCCTGCAAAAGGAAGAGCTGCCTGGGTCCCAGCTGGATCATAGGACTGTATTGCTGCTGTGAAACCTCTGGAGAACATCTCACAACTGTCTAAAGCTCAACTTTCTGCCCATAATTACCAAAATTACCAAAACCCACTAATGGCTCCTCAGCAGATGTGGTTGAACAGCTTCCAGGTGCTCGGAAGCCTGACCCAAATAAATCCAGGGGTTTGGGTTCAGCTGCAGCACAGCAGAAGAGATGTTTGGTTTAGGACAAAGGGCTGTGGTTCCTGAAGCAGCTCCAGCATCCGCCTCGGGGCTCCCTGGAAACCCAGGAGGGAGACTCTGCTTGTTGCACGCCTCATTACATCCCTCAGCTCTGCAACTGGATCTCCTCTATCAAATCCCGCATCCTGACAGCATCCCACAGAGCCAGCAAGGTGCTTCAGACAGAGAACGACTCCAGGACTGTGGCCAGCATCGCAAAAAAAAAAAAAAAAAACCAAAAAACAAAACAAAACAAGTGTTCCTTCCCCGCCTTCTTTGGAGAATAAAATGAGATTTTATCTTTGCTTACAGATGGGGAATTCAGCATCTTGCAGCTTCAGCAAGGCAGTGATACTTAGAGTTTGTGAAGGGCTTGTGCTGGGGGTCTTGCCCACCCAAGTACCACCAGGAACGTTTAGGGTGAGCAGCTACAAATTTCCAGTTTAGGGTGAACAGCTGCATCAGTGACATCCTTCTGGGTGCTGTGGTTTCCCAGGCAGGCAGTAAGGAGCTGGCCTGGAATTAGGCTAATCTCATTAGGACCGCCTTAATTTGTGCATCCCTTCCTGGAACGCAGCTCACTGTGCTCCAGCAGGGATGACCACGAGCACTGTGGTCAGTGGGAGCTTTCAAATGTCCAGCTTATTCTTCTGGCAGCCCTTGGTTTTTTGTCCTATTTCCAGAGCAAATATTTTCCTCCTTAGCCCTGCCCCTTTCTTTCTCTTCCTCTCCTCTCCTCTCCTCTCTCTCCTCTTCCTCTCCTCTCCTCTCCTCTCCTCTCCTCTCCTCTCCTCTCCTCTCCCTCCTCCTCTCCTCTCCTCTCCTCTCCTCTCTCTTCCTCTCCTCCCTCTCCCTCTCTCCCTCCTCTCTCTCCCTCTCCTTCCTCTCCTCTCCCTCTCCTCTCCTCTCCTCTCCTCTCCCTCCTCCTCTCCTCTCCTCTCCCTCCTCTCCTCTCCTCTCCTCTCCTCTCCTTCCTCTCCTCTCCTCTCCAGAAACCATTTGCGTTGATCTTGGGAAAGCTCAGCTCTCAGGCAATTTTTTTTTTTCCCCAAAAAACCTTCTATTTTTCAGGCAAAGCCTCTCTGGCTCATACAGTTTTTTCCCCTCCCTCCAAAAAAAAAAAAAAAAATCCCAGTTTTTCTATCTTGGAATGAGCTGTTTCTATGTGCCTTGATTCCTTGCTGACAGCCCATCCTTGGGAGGGTTCCAGGACAGGCTGGATGAGGTTTGGAGCAGCCTGGTCTAGGGAAGGTGTCCCTGCCCATGCCAGGAGGGTGGAATTGGATGATCTTTGTTGCCCCTTCCAACCCAAACCATTCCAGGATTCCTGTAAGCTCTCCACCCTTGAACTGGAGCAGGTCAAACAGATCCCTGACAAAGAGCCCTGGAAGTCTGCATCAATCTGCTCTGTTCCCATTGTTCTCAGAGTAAAATCAGGTTCCTCTGGACATATTGCAGAAGTTTCAGTGAAACTGCAAACACTGGTGGATATAAACTTCCCCTGAGCTTCCTCGGCTTTGTCTCCAACGAGTGAGACAGGAGCAGGTCAAAAATCTGCCACCAAAATGACTGGAACACAGAATTTTCAGCACAGCTTTGCCCAGCTTTCTGAGGACTCTTAACTAACCCATTTCTCTGAAAATAATGAGGTGAAATCTCGTCTGCTTTCTCTCTTGGTAAAGGTCATTCATTTGCACTGTAATGAGACACAAACATGGGAAAAAAAACCCAAAAAACAACAAAACCAATCTAGTGAGAGGTGCTGGGAGCCTGCCAGGGTTTATTGAACCCAGCTACACCACGGGGCAACGGGGAGCTGCAGACAGAGCTGGTTTAAGGCAGGGAACCATGCAACAGCCAGGGATGGACTGGATTTGTTCTCCTCACTCACCATGGAGGGCTGGAGTAGGAGCTGGAGGATCAGGACGGCCGAGGAAGGCAGAGAAAAGCACAAACTGCAGCAAGGAGAAGCCTCAGGGTGTGTTTTGGGAGGAGAAGGAGAGAAGGGAGAAGTTTGGGAAGGTCAGGGCTTGGGGAGGGATGCATGAGAGTGGGAGCAAAAATACTGAGGGGGCGAAGGAGAAGGAGAAGGAATTGGGAATGGGGTGTCCCACGTTCTCCCAGCATGGCTGGAATCTGCCTGGAGAATGTGCTGGAGCCCCGAGGGGGTGGCAGGGACTGGTGACAGCACCTCAGGGTGAGCTGGATCTCACCCTGAGCCCCATCCCGGGCTCTGGCAGGAGGCACTGACTGCCCCCATCTCCAGGAGAGGCACAGAGGGAATCAGGGAAAACTTTCCTGGGAGTTTTCCCTCCAAGCAAGGATTTGAGGAGTCCAGAGCTCAAGTGCTCGCTGAAACAGGGCTTGGGAGGCTCGTCAGGACCCATCTCCAGGCACCATCGTTCCCTGCTGCAGGGGCTGAGCTCTCTGGCTGGATTTGAGGTCTTCATTAGGGCAAAGACATCCTTTTCCTTAGTAGATGCTTTCCTGAGAAAGCCTTCTTAACAAAGCCCTAACATTCCCATGTTAAAACAGCAAACCCACATTCCTTATAGGACAGCTCCTGGTTGGATTTTTTTTTCATTCTTTAAAAGAAAAAAAAATTAAAAATATTCCAGTAACTCAAAAAGAACATTTTTTTTCTTGTGTATTCTACTGCTCAATAAAATCATAACTATTTGTTGACCGTAAAAATGCTCTCTGTGGTTTTTTTTTTTCCAGTCACATCCAGAATCTTTCATACTCAGATCTGTTCCCTCCTTCTGCCATACAAACCATGGGCCAGGTGGCAGGAGATGCCACATCAGCAGGTTGGGACATTTGTAGGGTGGGAATGTCACCATCCAGGTTTTGCTCTGAGATCAAAACCGTGTTCAAAGTCAGAACTTTAAAGGGTCAGGGAAGGATTTACATAAAAAGGGTGATTCAAGCTCAGATTTCAGATTTAGCCTTGTAACTGCTGTTTTTAGCAGCTCACAATCAGATCCCAAGCCAAGAACATCGTGGAAGCAAACTAAAAAGGGATTTAGGATCAGGCTGGCTGATTATGGCTTCCCTTGGTTTTCCTGGAGGTGTTTTTTGCCAGCCAGTGTGGAAAGTCCTTTTTCCACCTCATGTGGGGTAAAATTAGTGGAATTGCTTTGATACCATTGGCTTTAATTGCACAAATGAATTTTTTTTATCAGCGTTCACCATCTGAGGATCAATGCTGCTGCTTCCCCTCATCCTGGGAACAAGCCCCAAAGGAAAGGAGATTTTCCTATCACTTAAACTCAGACTCCAGATTGTCTGGGGAGGCAGCTGAGGATCAAATTGTTGAGAAAACTTGGTAGGAGCATTTTCCCATTTTCTGAAAGTCCATTTTGTGCCCATTCACGGCTCAGCTTTTCCAACCCACACCTCCATCTGATGCTTTGCGGGGTTTGGGGTTGACACCAGCAGTGAGTTTGAGGTCAAAACTCACCTGAGGTCAGCCCAGAGGCTCCAACAGAGCTGATTTCTGCCAAATGAACCCACAGAAAGCTCTCTCAGCAGGTGGAGGAGCACACAGAGGGAGCTCACAGGCTGTCCCAGGTCAGGAGACACAGATTATCCTTATCTGTCCCCAAAAACCAACACTGCAGCGTGCCAGAGTCCGCAGGGATTGCTCCATCGGCAAACTCATGGGTGCCACGAGCTGTCACAGGACCCAGAAGCAGAAAATGACCCCATTTTTGGGGCTCTCATGTAATCCCAGAACAAACAGGCTCCCCTGACACAAACACAGGGGGTTCTTACACAAAAATGAACTGTTACAAATCGATATCTCCGTCCATGGGCAATAGTGCTCTTAAAAAAAAAACAAACATGGTTTACTTTGCAGTTCCAGAGGTCTCAGAAAAGTGCTTCAAAACATAATTTGTGTGTGGCATCAACACAATGAGAAACAGGCTTAGGGATGGAACACTCCCAGGGATGGGGAAGCCTCATTTGTGAGCTCCCTTCTTGCAATAGTAAAAACTCCGTTAAAAAAAAATAAAAAAAAATAACAGCAAGCTCAGTCCCTGAAAAATACTCAATTTTAATCCAGTTTCTATATTTTTTTAATGTTTTTATCATATGTTTTATTGAAAAATTAGTCTGAATTCCTCTGATATCACACTTCCACACTGAGTCCTGACTACACCACCCTCGGTCCTGGAGATTCTGCAGAGCAGGGCATCGTTGGAGCTGCTATAAGGTGAATATTCCAATCCAGTAAGGTGAATATTCCAGCAGTTTTTAAGATCTCCATTGAAATATTTCGTAAATGAATCCAAGTTTCAGAGAGGCTGTCCTGGATATGGTGGAGTTGGGACAGGGATGACTTCCAGCCACACACTCATCATCCATTTGGAGGGCATAGATTAAGGAGCAATTTCCTTTCTGGAACATCTCTCTAAACAGAGAGAAGCAGTTTTTAAGGTCTCAATTTAAATATTTAGTGAATTAATCCAAAGGGGTTGTAAAGGGAAGAACCCAGAACTCCAGAGCAAGCCAGGAGGTGAATCATTCCCCTGCAGCACAACACGAAATAAAATAACACAAATATGAATAACAACATAAAATCTATCCCCCAAGAAGGTTGGTGGGTGCAAATAAAAGCTGAGCAGGGGTCAATGATGATGTTTGCTCGAATACCCTGCGGTTTGGAGGTTCAGGCCAGGCTGCTCAGGTCAGGGGAGGCTCAGCAGGAATTGGGAGCTGCGAGGAGCAGGATCCTCACCTGGAAGCACCACCTTCGCCTGCAGCATCCTCCTGAGCACAGTTAGGTAAGTGCCCAGCTCCCGGGCCAGGTGCTGGCTGTGGGATGGCAGAGAGAGAATTAATCACTGTAATCGTCCATGATTGCACCCATCCTCCTTGCCATGGGTGCGGCTGCTTCTCTCGCCTGATTAATTTAATTGCCCTCAATTAGCCTGGCCTTCATTAAGCAGGGGCTGGCTTTTTTTTTTTTTTATAAAATACAGGAGTCAGATTGCACTTTCTCTGTGGGGTTTGTTGCCTTGCTGCTCAGAGATGCCTGATAAAACGTGGAGATTTGGGTTTTGAGCTGATTCCAGTGCCATGACTCCTTCCACATCCCTGCAGGAAATCAGCAGCCCTGCAGCAACAGAGTGCCTGGGCTTGAATGGGGCAGCAGGAGATGGATGAGCTTTTAAAGATCCTTTCCAGTCCAAACTGTTCCCCGGGAACATTTTCTGTAGGCATGACTGAAAATAAAATAGAGAAATAAAAAAGCCAAGAGGTGTTGAGCCCGCTCTTCCCCGTGGGGCACAGATTAAGGAGCAATTTCCTTTCTGGAACATCTCTCTAAACAGTGAGAGGCAGTTTTTAAGGTCTCAATTTAAATATTTAGTGAATTAGTCCACGTTTCAGAGAGGCTCTCCTGGATGTGGTGGTGTTGGGACAGGGATGAGTCCCATGTGCTGCAGTAAGGGAGAGGGTTTAAGTAATTTGTGTATTTTGAATGTGTAAAGTCAGGCTTTTAAAAGCAGCATGATGAGGAGAAAGTAGTGACATTCCTGCTGAAAAGAGCAAAGTGGATTTTTTGGGTTTTCTGAACCCAGCTGGGTCAGGCACTGCTCAAACACAGCCCACGAGGCCTTCTCCACACGCACATAGTTCCAGTGTGAACAAAATTTGGAACTCAGGATCCTTCTGTTAACGTTCCAGCTGTGGAGGAGTCTTTAAGGATTAACATAAACCAAGATTTTGGGGTGGTTGCAGCTCCCAAAAGCACCGTGGGACTGTGGGACACTGCCCCAATTTGCCCATTATTGATCAGTGCTTCCCTCTTTCCCCCCGGTGCCAGCTGGCACGGAGTGGGGAAAGGTCCCCAAAGGTGAGGGACATGTCCCCTCTGCCCAGGGGCTGATGCAGGGAGGGCAGAGGTGGCACAGAGCCATGACCCACATACGTGAGCACCTTCAGGGGACTCTAAGGTGATTAACAGAGCAGAATTAGCACAGTGAGCCAGGGGAATTGAGGGCACTTGAGCCAATCCCAGAGCCACATCTGCCATGGGGCAGCCTGCAGCCCCAGAACTGGAGCAGGAGCAGGAATTGGAAGCATTGACGGAGTTAAAAGCATTGAACAGGCTCTGTGTGCCCCGCTGGCCATTCCTGGGAGCTCTGTGTGTGCTGGGGTTGGTACCTCCAGCTGCCCTTCCCCAGCTCCCCTCTCTGGGACAGCCCTGTGGGAGCTGTTTTGGGATTTCTGCTCCTGCACCAAGTGGTTTTTCCATCGCTGGTGTTGCTTGTAAAAACACCAGATTTGTACCAGTGACTCAGCTCTTCCCGTGCAGCTGATGTCTTCTTCTACCAGGGGAATCACTTCAAGACTGAGCCAAAAGTTCAGGATTACCTTTTCCATGCCAAACTTTCCCTGCTGTCCCTCTGCTCCATCATCCCAGCCCCTGCTATCCCATCTCCTGAGCCAGGACATCCCTGGCAGCTCAGATTTATCTCAGAATCCTGGAATGGTTTGGGTTGGGATGGATCTGAAGGATCATTTTGTTCAAACCCTCCTGCCATGGGCAGGGACACTTTCCACCATCCCAGAGTGCTCCAAGCTTTGTCCAGCCTGGCTTTGGACACTCCCAGGGATGGGGCAGCCATGGCTTCTCTGGGAAATCCATTCCAGGGCCTCTTCCCAGGATTTCTTCCCAGTGTCTAATCCAAATCTCCCCTCCTCCATCTTAAAGCTGTTCCAAAGCCATTTTCCCCTCTGCACCCACATCCAGCCCGAGTCTCATTTTCTCTACGTTCCCTTTCCCTTCTAACCGGCCCCCAAAGGAGCTGAAAAATTCTCTGGAAGTTACATAAGCCAGCACAAAGTCCAGCTGCCTCCTCAGCCTGGCTGAAGGCAACCTTGTAGCTGAGCCCAGCACAAACAGGGCCATATTGACAGGACAAACAGCACACCCGACCTCCCGGCTCCCAGCACCGGTGGCACCACGGGGATTTGCTCCTATTGGGAACGTGCTACCTTGGCAGAGCTGCCCAGCCCCAGCCCTGGGTGCCACGTGCACCCCGAGAGCGGTGCCAGGACATCTGACCTTCCCCTGGCAGGGCCACGCTCCCTGAGTGTCCCAAAGGACTGGAATTTCCTTGTGGATGACCCTATCACTCACTGCTTTTGTTGCCTTGAAAGGCCAGTTTTTAATAATGACACAGACACGGGTAAGGGGATAAAAAGGGTTTTACCTGGGTATTTGGGATCCCAGGTGCACAACTTGATGGCAGAATGCACACCCGTGTACAGCACGGGTACAGTTTTATAGGTTTCAGGAATTGGCATATCTATCTAGGATTCCCCAATAAGAAACTTAACAAATGCAGTAATGTCCCCCTATTCTAATGGATCCCCCCCAGATGAGGCCAGAGCCCAGTTTACACAAGATGTTCTGGACAGAAGGCTTCACCCAAGGCTGAGCTCAGGTTTAAGACAGCACAGAGCACACTGAGCCCTTCCTCAGGATGTTTGGTCTCTGCCCAGCAGAACTCCTAAACTAAGCTGGAATATCAGGCTTCAGGAACTACAAACATGTGGGCTAAGGGGTGCAGGAGGATGCATAGAGGGTACAGAAAGTGTAAAAAGGAAAAGCAAAAATCATCAGGCATCACTTGGATGGATTCATCCCACGGGAAGGTCGGCAAAGCCTGGAAACTCCTGACTTTTCTGAGGCCAGTTGCTTGATTGCACCTGGAGCAAATTAATAATAATAATAATAATAAATAATGATTTCATTTGTTGGTTCCTGGGAGCAGGAACTGTCCATCTCTGTGGGTGTATGGGGACAGCCTGACCAGCTCTGCAAAGACACTTTGATTTACAGCCCTGAGCAAAGCTGGAGCGATTCCACAGGCAGGGAAGGGACAGGGCCAGCAGACACAGGGAATTGCCAGGAGCAACCAAATCTCTCTGCTCGAAATCCCAGTTTCCCATGTATTAACATCCAAATGCCTAAAAGCACCTCATTGTGCACAAAACCTCCACCATAATCCAAATACCCAAATATCCCTTTTCTCTCCCAAACTCATGCTTCATGGCAGGGGAAAAGGGCTTAGGAGGGATGAAAAGAAAATCAAGCAACACCTACAGAAGCAGGTTTTTGAACTCCCATCCTTTTGAAGCTCTTTATTTTGGCCCTTGGTGGGGGCAAACAGGCACAAGGAAAATTGCAGGAACAGACTCTGCTCAAACCAGACTGTGGTTTATTTCTGGGAGGAAAAACAGCAGGAAAGCTTGGGTGGAAAAGGCTGGGAATGATGGTTTCTCACCCCATGGAAGTTCAGGAGCCACTGCCACAGGGAAGTTTCTGCAGCAATCCCTGCTGATGTGACACCCAAATCCCCCAGTCTTCCACATGACCATCCCTTACAGAAATCCAAATCCTTCGTTTTCCACTCTCCAGCTGCCCCATTCCCACTGCCAGCAGCGCAGGGAAGCTGCAGGAATGTTAAAAGGCTGCTGGAGAGGCTCAGGAGCAGGAGGGAGCTGGAGATGCTCCATTCTCCAGGGAGAGAATGAGGAATGAAGGAACGAGGGAGGAAGGACAGTCCCTGCCTGGGCTGCCTGTGCCCTCTCGTGGCTGCCTGACCCTGCTGCACCAACAGATCCTCGAGTGAATTTTAACTGAAAATGAAATGAAATCCCGTTCTGGAGACAGCTCTCCCCACTGCCATCTCCCGGGGGGACGAGGAGATCTTCCATGGTGACATCCAGAGCTGAGCAGGGAGGAGAACAAGTGAAACCAGAGCGACCCCAAACCTCAAACTGCTGAGAGAAGGGGGAGAGCGCTCAGGAAAGGGGAAGGAAGAAAATCCTCGGATGACCCAGCAAATAAAAGGAGACAAAACCGAGTAGGAGAATCCTCAGCTTCCCCCAAGAAGAGCAGCGATCTGCCCTGATGAATAAAAGCACCCCAAACCCCATCCTGTAGGATTTTCCCTTGCACCCCAACTCCAGGCAGACTTGTAGAGGTTAATAGCAAATGTTTATTTTCCTTTATGAAAGAGCAGGGCGCAACCATCCCACTGCCAACGGGGCGACTTTGTTTTCCTTCACAAATTGTTCTCTCTGCTTTGTTTGAAAAGCAAGGCAACCTCAGACAAAGCATTGCTCCAGCTCCTTGTGTCTCAAAGTGCTTTATAATGTGACACCAAGGGGGAAGAAACAAAAAAGGGAGAAATTCCAGGGGTGGAATTCACCCGAGCTGGAATCTGCAGCTGGGCAAACCAAAGCTGCGTTGTTTCTCTCTCCCCTGGACAAACCCACAGCAGCTCAGAGGGAGAAAATCGAGTTCCTGCTGTAAGATCCCTCAGGAAATGATGGGGTTATGGAGCTGAGGATGGGCACCAGCTTGCTGAGGGCGGCAGAGGGACAGAAGTGAAAACCCCAGGGTGGATGATGGCTGAGCTGATGGCAGATTCACTGAAAAAAAGGCTAAATTGGCTACAAAATACTGTCATGGCTTTAACAAACCTGGCTCTGGGCTCAGGCTGTGTCAGGTCTGTGCATTCCCACACATCCCTCCCTCCCAGCACATTTTGGGGCATGCAGGAACATCAGGATCTGTCTGAGAGGTCTCTGATTCCTCACCAAAGCTGGCAGCTCAGGAAAAGCTGGGATTCCTGTGCTCAGGCATCTCCAGGTCTGGTGGAACACCAGGAAGGAATCTCTGGGCTCGGGACTATGACACAAAGAGCCCAACCTGGCAACAGGGACTGTGCCTGAAGATGGGAACAGGACTGCCCAAAGCTCCCTCAGGGCAGGAACAGCTCAGAGGAACATTTGTGGGTGTTCAGGAGCATCGTGGGGAACTTCACACCAGGGACTGTCACAGGGTCCTGCATCCACTTCTGACAAATCCCACAGATTTCCCAGGGCAGGAGGAAACATCCTGCAGGCAGCTGGGAGCTGTGGAATCCCCCTGCTCCCCTTTTCCTGCCCCCCTTCTCCTGCACCTCCCAGGTGCACAGCTCCAGCCGTTCCCCAGCCCGGATAACCCAGTGCAAAACACCCAGCTAAAAACAGGAACAAACCCCTCTTTGTGACTCGGCTGGCAACAAGCTTCCCTCACGGGCTCCTTCACAAGGAACAAGGAAGTACTTGGAAACAAACTGTTCATGGCTCTCCTTAAGATTATTGTGCTCTGCTGGCGTTTGCAGGGCTGCTGCGGTCAGCAGGACCTCGGGCACAGCACCGCCCATCCCAAAAAAAGCGAGGGGAACAGACAGCCAGCATCTGTCCTGATGGGCTGGCTCCCAGGGAAGATTCAGAATCCTGCCCTGGCCTGGCCTGGGGCTGTGCCAAAGCAGGCTGTGTATAAAAAAATGTTAAAAAAATGGATATACAGTAACATAGGAGACTCCAGAGTCCAGGGATGGCCGTCCCGGAGCAGCCAGGGCCAGCCCAGCTCCGGGCTCCAGTCACAGCCCAAGGTGGCACCTGTGCCCCTCTCAGGGGGAGGTGGCAGGGGCAGGACAGGCACTGCTGTGCCAGCCTTTCCTCCAGGAGCAGCTCCTGCCACGCTCAGAGGGGCTCTGCTCACATCTCGCTGGGATAGAAGCCGAGCTTGGCCAGAGACATCTCCCTGCGCAGCCGCATCACCTCCCAGTACATCAGCTCCACTGCAAAGCACAACGGGGGAAAAATGGGAGAAAACATCAAAAAATCAGTAAGCAAGGCACAGCTGGGCACCAGCTCCCGCTCTGCTCTGCCCCCACCATTGCCAAGGTGAGGGAGGCAGGGCAGGTCACCCCTGAGCAGCTCCAGCCCAAGGCAGAGCTGCTGAGCAGGGAGGAGATGCTCCATTCCTCCCCACCGTGCCTTTCCTTTGTCATTGATCTGCTTTCCCAAAGCCACCCCGGTTCCTGTCACTCCAAACAGCTCCTCCCAATTCCTGCCAGCTGTTCCCACAGGGATTATCCCACTGGAGCCAGCTCTTACCATCCTGCCTCACCAGGCCTTGCTGGATGTAGCGGATGTAGGTGAAGAAGTTGCACACTGCTGTGATCTGGGGGAAAGAGGAGAAAAAAAAGGAACAAAAATTTGAGATGTTACTTCGGTGAGAGTGATGAAAATGAGTAAAATCTGTGCACAAAACCACAACTTTCTGTGGGATCAGCTCTTCTAAAATGCAGCTCAAGGAAGAATTAACTTCTGAAATCCTCCACTGAGCCCCAACAGCAATGTTAACAAATGATCCACCTTCTCCCTCCCTTCCACAGAAAGGACAGTTTGTTCCCACAGCCAGGCACGGATCTGGAACAGCAACAGCCTTTAAAGAGCAGAAAACCACTGCTTTACAAAAGGGAATTAAATAATAACAATAAAACCAATCAGAGCTGAATGAAATCATGGGACTTGAACATGCTGGAGGTTGCTGAAAGCAGAGGGAAGAGCTGGACCTGCCCCCTAATCCTCAACCCAGAGCCACCCTGACCTCAGGAACGGCCCCAAAATCCCAAAGTTTTTCCTCAGTTCCAGGGCTGACCCTCAGGAGCTCATCCACTGCAGGGCCTGGAATAATTCTGGAGGGTGGGGACCCCGGGAAGGGGAGGGACTCACCCTGGCCCTGCAGGAAGGGGAGATGTAGTAATAATTCCCAGAATCTCCCAGCATGATCCGGTGCTTGCAGGTCCTGGGGAGGCCACTCAGGGCACATTTCCTGCAGGAAAAGGATAAAACATTTCAGCCATCCAGTGGCACAGCAGAGATCAGGGATTCATCCACCTGGAGAGATGGAAGTGAGAGATCAGAGGCCACACCTGGGTCAGACAATGCCAAGAAGGAAAAAAAAAAAAAGCAAAGCCCTTGGTTGATATTTTTTTGCTCTTGGTAATACTCCATAAATGGCAAGTTTAGTTTAAGTTTAGGGTTTTTTTTTTTTTTGGTGAAAGCACCTTTTTCCTGGCACACAGCCCCCAGAGAGGTGGAAATATTAAAGAGGTGAGGCTGGAGCAGAGCACAACCAACATCCCCTGCTCTCTGCACATGTCCCCCACGTTCCAGGGCAGGCTCAGCTTTCCTGGTGGGATGCAAACACCCTGTCTGGGCACTAAACCTGCCCTCAAAAGAGGTAAATCCACCGTCTGAGCAAGATTTGCACATACCATGGACTCAAAACAGGCCAACCCCTCCTTGGGCACACAGGGAAGGAGCTTGGCTTCCCAATTTTGAGATTTCAGAGGGTGAAAACAGCCTTTTCCAAACAATCATCAGCAAGAGTTCAGGATATTTTCTTCCATTTTCTCCTGTTATTTGCAGGGCAGATGATTCCCAGCACCACTTGAAGCAATAAATCAGATTTTCTACTGCACAATCATCACCACGTTCCACAAGAACTCAGTGGGAAGAGGAACATCACTCCCAAACTGCAAAAAACTTCTCTGGGGGGCCACAGGAGGTGAGAGCAGAGGGGAGCAGATGTTTCAGAGAGCTCCTGGGCCTGTCCCTGGGCTTGTTTTGCACTGCTCTCAAGGCAAACATTAGCCAAGAGTGGGACCACGGGTTCCAAGTGTCCAGATGCAAGAAGAAGTAATCATTGACCAAATATTAACACAACTTGAGGAGATTAAATTCCCAGGAGGTGCAGGATGACCAAAAGCTTTGTAAACAAGATACCTGGAAGGAGCCACATATTTGAGCATTGCAACATCCTGGAAAAAAGTGATTCTTGCTTGGTCAGAGCCACTTGGTGTAAAAACACAGCTATCACAACCAAACTAATAAAAATCAGTGTTTTGCATCCGGGAAAAAGGGAAAAAAATTCCTTTTGGGTCTTTTATTGCCATTGGAGTCCTTCCCACCCTGCCTGGGGGCAATTTAAACAGGGTTAAAGAGTTAGGTCAGCTCAGCAAAAGCCTCCAAGCTGCCACATGGTGCTGAGTTAGTGACTTGTTAATGCTCCAGAGATCTTTGATCACTGGCTGAACAACAAATGTTTCACTTACGTTACAATTTGTGACCGGAAGCCACTGTGAAGACAAAAAAAAAAATTAAAAAAAAATAAAAAAAATCAAAAGGAATCTGATAAGGATAAACACAGGATGGGGAATGATTTGCAGGAGAGTGACAGGAAACCTGCATGTCACAGGGACACCTTGGAAGGTGGGAAAGGACTTAAATTTCATATCTGAATAAAATTCCTTCCCTTTTGTGAGGAATATCACATCACTCCTGCTAGCCCAAGCTGTCTGTCACACACAGGGGACAAGAGATGGGAGACAGGGTCCTTACTTGGGGCCACCACACTCTTCTGCTGCCACTTTGCCCACGGGGACAGTCTGGGAAGCCACAGGCTCGATGGTCAGGGTGTTCTGCTCCACAGCCACTCGCACCAGCTCCGACAGCTGGGAAAAAAAGGGGGTAAACAGGGGTGAATCCTGGAAAGGTGACACTCCAGAGCTGCTCCTGCTTCTCCAGCACTCACCTCCTGCTTGGTGAAGTCCAGACAAGGGCCTACATCCTCTCGGTAAATTCTGTCCAGGAAGGAGCAGGATTTATCCAGAGTTGGAGATTCCTTCCAGGCCTGGAACTCGGCAAATAAAATGGAGTCGACCTGAAGGGAGGGTCCGAGAGGGACGGACAGCATGTCAGAAAGTGCTGGAAGCATATGAAACATCTTCTCTGGCACCTGGAGAGGTTCAGACACCATGCAAGTGTCCGAGGGAAGCTGCCTTTCCCCAAGGATCCCTCATTTCCCCCCCAGCAGCAGTTCTGTGCCAGAGGGACAGCCCAACAAAAGCTGCTGAAAGGAAAAAAATAAACCAAAACCAAGCTGAGCAACACAAAGTTAAGATGAGCGAACGCAGCTGGAAAATTCTGGATTCCAGCACAGCCCCTCTGTGCCATGGAGACTGCTCACCTGGGACCAGCAACAGCCTCAGAGCCACGAGATGGAAAAACAAAGGGAGAAAAACGAAATGAAGGGGGGAAAAACATGGAGATTAGCACGCAAGGAAGCTGGAGCTGCAAGGCTGGGAGTGTGCCCAGGGGTTGGTTACCTGGCGTGAGGAGGAGGAGGAGGAGGAAGCATCTGCTGCCAGGGCCTGCCAGCCTGGCTCATAGGTGATGTGGATAGCCTTCCCAGGGAGGATGCAAAGGAGCAGGGAGAGGAGAGCAGGGAAACCAGACTGGGAGGGCAGAGGGAGACACAGACAGCGAAGGAAGAGGTTTAGAGAGACAGGCAAAGAGGGAGGGAAAAAACACGAGATACAGAGGAAGGCTCAGGTCCTCCCCTGCAGGAACTGGGCATGGTCCTCAAGGACCACAGGGCCACAAGTCACTCCTTCAGACTTCAGCTTGAGGCGCAAAAAGGGAACAGAAATTGCCATTTTTAGGCACGATTTAAAATCTTTCCCACAGAGCACCAACTCTCTGAACGCTGGGTTCTCTTTTATCATCTCTCACACAGGCCAGAAAGGATTCTGAGGGACAAAAACATGACATCATTGGGAGCTGAGCCCTGAGATCTGAAACCCCAGGGCATCTGCACCCTGTGGAAGTTGCCTCCATGAAGGAATGAGAGATCCAAATCTTTAACAAGCCTTTGTGCTCCCTCAACAACTCCTCATGACAGAGGCTGCAGCTCCCAAAATCACTCCCCCACCACGTTCTTCTTCATTTCCATTCCTCCCGACCCAGTGCCTCTTTTTTTCTCCCCAGGACAGCTGTGCCCACATCTGGCTGGTGGAAATTGTGCTCAGCAGCTCCCACTGGCACCTCCAGGGACCCCTTGACTGCTTCCTGTCCCGACAAAGAGGAAACCCCCGCAAAAGGAAACTCTCCAGCACAGATTTAGGGAACAAGGCACCAACAGCTGCTCTGTGAGAGCTCAGTGGAGCTCTGGGCCATCCCTCACTCACCTCCTTGCACTCGCGGCTGGCGGGCTCCGGCAGCACGGCGCTGCTGGTGCTCTTGTTGCGCCCGTGGCCCTTCCTGAAGCCGCCCTTGGAAGGGCTCTGCAGCTGAGGGTGCAGCTCCCTGTTCGGGGAGGACGGCGTGGATGTGATCACCAGCGTCTTCAGGGCCGTCACCTCGGCCTGCAGCATGTCAATCTGGGGACACAGCCACAGTCACCCTCTCCCCGTGCTCCCAGGGCACACCATCATCCGGAATTTTCAACAGCAGCTGTTTGGGAATCTGCCCCTCTGCCCCTCCACCAGCACGTTTTGCTCCAGGCTCTTTTCAGAACCAGTAACTCCAGGAATTTCTCTCTCCTCAAGATGGAGCCATTGGAGCAGCCCCTGTAGTACTGGTGTGTCAGGAAATTCCAGCTCTCTGAGTCCCTGCTCCATCCATCTCATCGCAATTCCATCCATTCACATCCATCATCATCCCATCCACCATCCATCCATCCATCCATCCATCCTGTCCATCCATCCATCCGTCATCCATCCATCCGTCTCCATCCATCCATCCATCCATCCCTGTCCATCCATCCATGTCCATCCATCCATCCCTATCCATCCATCCATCCATCCATCCATCCATCCATCCATCCATCCCCCATCCATCCATCCCTCCCTCCATCCATCCATCCATCCATCCATCCATCCATCCATCCATCCATCCATCCATCCATCCATCCATCCATCCATCCATCCATCCATCCATCCATCCATCCATCCATCCTGTCCATCCCCTGATCCATCCATCCATCCATCCATCCATCCATCCATCCATCCATCCATCCATCCATCCATCTCTCCCTCCCTCCTCCCTCCCTCCCTCCCTCCCTCCCTCCCTCCCTCCCTCCCTCCCTCCCTCCCTCCCCTTATCCCTCCATCCTGACAATTACCATTATTTCCCTGTGGATCCATTTCCCAAATGAGAGCAGGATCAGCAGGAGGCTGCAGGGATGTCTGTGAGGCCTTTCCCCCTCACCCAGTATCTGATGGAAGGGGATCCAGACCCCACCCCCCCAAAAATGCAGCGACACAGAGCAGTTCTCACCTTGCCCCGGGCCTCCCTGAGCTGTTTCTCTGCCGCAGCCTGTTTGGTGTTGGCTTCTCTCACCATCTTGTGGGCTTCCTGCACCAGAGAGAGCTTCAATGCCCCTGCTGCACCCCAGGGTGGGGCTCAGGTGGGGCCAAATGGGGGAAACTGCCTGAAAAGCTTCTCCCACAGGAAGAGGGGAGTGGGATCAACCCCAGCTGGGGCCTCCCTGTGGCGCTGTCTGCAAGCAAGGCCACCAAAGAAAGGGGACAGCCCTTCACTGTGTCATCTCCAAAATCCCCCCGCACTCAGGCAGCCAAAATTTCAGGAGAGGGGTGCTCCCTTGGCTCTCACAGGCCTGTGCTCAAAGGCACAGATGGGCTCCAGAGCTTTCCAGACAGATCCAGACATTAGAGCTGCTAGTAAATGGGATTTTGCCAGGATACAGCTTGGCAAGAAATCATACAAAAAAAAAACCAACAACAAAAAGCACAACAACGGCCTTCTGGACACTCATTGGAGCAGAGGGATGAGGATATCCAGCATGTTCCCACCCCCAGCAGGGGATGGGATGAGCCAGGGAATCATCTCTATTACACAGCAGCTGCCCAGACTGTAGAGCAGGAACGGAGAGGGACTGGGAGAGGGACTGGGAGAGGGACAGGGAGCTTGGCTCCAGCTCCTGGCCTTCCCAGACTCTGCCACATAACCTCCTGTGCTGTTTATGCCACTCCACAGCTGCTAGAAGGGCAAAGAAATTCAGGTAAAGGCTCCCCAGGAGCCCAGCTCTGCAGCACTGCCCAGCTCTGCTTCTCCAAGGGGAAAGAACAACAGGGGAGAGGAGGAAGCTGTGGGAGGAGATGGCTGGAAATCCAGGGAAAGCTGTCTTAAAGGAGCTGGATGTGAGCTTGGCTTAAGAAATGAAGGGAAAAGGAAGAGGGTGGTACCTCGAACAGGCTGGCTGTTAACTCCTCCAGCTCCTGCTCCAGCTGCTCCCTGACTTTGGATAATCTCTCACATTCTTTGTCCTTGAGCTTTAGCTCCTGTTGAGGAAATGGAGAGGGACAGGAGTGCTGATGCTCAGCCCCAGCTTGTCAATCCCAGCCCTTCCTCCCCACCACGGCACGGATCCCTGACCCAGGATTCCTGTCACTAAACTCCATGTCACCAAAGGCACCTCTCCCAAAGCTGCAGCAGGATTTTCAGGCTGGAATTGCTCATTTGTCATCAGCAAGGAGGCACTGCCTCAAGCTGCTTCCTGCAGCACGTTTCCAGGACCTCCTGGATGCTGTCCTGCTCCAAAGCACCTCAGCTCCATCTCTCTCCTCCTCTGCCTGCTCCACACTCCCAGACCACCTCTAGGAAAACTCCCCCGTTCTCCAATCCGTGCTGCCATCCCCAGGAGCTGCCACAAACCCTGGGCTTTACCTTCTGTGCCTTGTGCAGCTCATCTCTGAGGAACTCGGAGCCCTTTTCCCGGATCTCCACCGAGGAGCTGCGCAGCCGGGACACGTTGAGCTGCTCCGTGGACTGAGGCTCACCCACACCTCCAGCATCCTGGCATCCACTCTCTGCCTCCTCCTTGTCGCCTTTGGATGGCATCAGGGCCTTCCAGTGTCCCACAGCGGGTGGGTTCTGGCTCTCCTCCTCCAAACTGACCTGGCTGGGGGGGTAAGAGACAGGGAAAATGAACCAGAGCCTTCCCCCAACATTCACAGCCCCAGCTCCAGCTCCAGACACTGGGAATGAGGCAGAGAAGGTGATGAGGCAGAATTTGGGCAGCAACAGCAGCACCAG
Source organism: Malurus cyaneus samueli (assembly GCA_009741485.1). NCBI lineage: Eukaryota > Metazoa > Chordata > Aves > Passeriformes > Maluridae > Malurus > Malurus cyaneus. The sequence continues at coordinate 97,671 of VKON01000105.1, read as the reverse complement.
TTCCTTTGCCCTGCCTATGGAAGTGCCTTTGGCACCCTTTTGGCATGGTGTCCTTATTAACTCAGGATAAGGCAGGAGAAGTAAGGACAGCTCCCCCAGGGATCCCATTGTCACCTGCTGTCTGAGAGAAACACCCTGTGGGTGGCTTTTTAGGATTCTGGGATACACCAGTATACCAAAGATCAGACACCCCTACTAAAGCAGCAAAAAAATGAATACAGCTTTCCCATTCCTAACGTACAGATCCCATCCTCTCTGTTGCAAATCCAGCCTTTCTCTACTCTCTGCACCTGCTTCAGAGGGAAAAGAGCTATTTTAAACCTATTTTAACCTATTTTCCACCCATTTCCCACCAAAATCCTCCACAGAGCTGTCTAAACCAGTGTGTTTTCCCCGAGCTGAGTCAAAGCCTTATTTTTCAGTTTCAGTGACCAGCAAGCAGAGGTGTCCTAGAAAGAAGAAACCAGAAGAGTCACCCAGTCACTGTTTGCATTTATCCTGTTTGCATTAATCCCCTTCCTCACTGAACTCTCCCCATGGAATCACCTCCATCTGAAGGCAGGGGGAGTGTGTCCATCCCCACGTGGAGGTTTTCTCTCCTGCCCAGACACAGACCCTGCCCTGCAGATTAACCTGCTGCTGCTTATCTCTGGCTCACAAGCCCTGGCTGAGCCCTTCTCTTCGTGCACCTCCTCCCACACTCCTCCTCACCACTGCTCCTTGCCCACCACCACATTTGGAGAACCCTTTGGGTAAAATCACACCAGAAAAGAGCAAGGAAATCAGAGAACAGAGGATAAAAATAATAAATAAAAGAAGAAGCAATGAAAAGGGACGTTTCACCAGCCTACGGTTGCTAATGCCCCCAGTCCAACCCATGGGAAGGAAAAAAAAGTTGTCATTTTATGACTTGCAAATTCTCAGATGAAAGTTGCCTTGGGAGATGGAGGCAGCTAAATTAGCTCAGTTACCACAGAAAAATGTGTGAAAAACTGTCTGAACCTCTGGAAGAAATCACACCAGAAAGGAGCAAGCAAATCAGAGCACAGTGGATAAAAAAATAAATAAAACAAGCAGAAGGGAAAAGGGACATTTCACCAGCCTAGTGATGCTAATGCACCTAATCCAACCCACAGGAAGAGGAAAAAATGTTATTTTATAACTCCCAAATGCTCAGATGAAAGTTGCCTCGGGAGACAGAGGCAGCTAAATTAATTAATTTACCACAGAAAAACATGTGGAGAACTGTCTGAACCCCTGGAAGAAATCACACCAGAAAGGAGCAAAGAAATTAGAGCACAGAGGATAAAGAATAAATAAAACAAGCAGAGGGGGAAAGGGACATTTCACCAGCCTACTGATGCTAATGCACCCAATGTAACCCACAAGAAGAAGAAAAAATGTTGTCATTTTATCACTCCCAAATTCTCAGATGAAAGTTGCCTCGGGAGACAGATATTTCAGCGTATTTCCACACACCACAGAACAAAACTGGAGGATATGAAGGAATTAAACAGTCCCACCCACACTCTGTAATGCCAAAAACATATCCTGGAAAAGCATCTATGATGGAATAGCTCATTCTCCACGCTGTGCAAACAGAATCCCTATGGAAGCCTTGGCTGTGCTGGATTCTGCTCAGTGTCCAAGTGGGGCTCTGAAATCCAACCCCAGAGACCAAAGGACCACTACAAACACTTCTTCTCTCTTGCTGACTGGTGTAGCTGTCTCAGTGTAGCTGTCTTTCCAGGAAAAATGCATCATATCCTAAGAGTCACATCCTGACACAAAGAAATGCAAAACTTCACAAAAAAAAAAAAAAGCAAAAAAAAATTCCCAACACCCCACAACCTTCTAAAGTTGGTTTCTGTAGAAAAAGCAAAAAAATGTGCAGGATCTGCACTTTTTCCAGCGGGCCCCACATGTTTCCTGCCGCGCTGATCCGACGGGGTTGTTTCCCGTGCGAGCAGCCCGTGGCTCTCTCCAGGTTAAACTCTCACCCTCGGGTTTGGGAGCAGGGCCTGATTTCTCCATCCCCACCGGGAGAGATGCCTGACCTGCACCACCGCGGGCTGGCATCATCCAAAGCTGCTCATCATCCCTCAAAAGCTTTGGGAAAGCATCTGATGGTGGTTTATGACATTGTTATTACATTATAGCAGGACACACATTGGTTTCTTCTTTTTGTCTCGGCAGTGAAACGCCGTGTGCCATATCTGGGGATGCTGCTGCCTCCTTATTCCATCTCCTCCCATGGCTTCCACACAACTTCTTCCCAGGAAGGGTGGTGGAACGGATTCCCCCGAGGAGCTGTGGCTGCCCCATCCCTGGAAATGTCCGAGTTTGGAGCAACCCGGTCTAGCGGGAGATATCCCTGCCCGTGGACAGGACAAGACGAACTTTTAAGACCCCTTTCCAACACAAACCATCCCAGGATCCTATGGAGACACATCAAACGCCGCTCCTCCCCCGTCACCTACCCCCGCAACATCGCTGGGTCCCGCCGGTGCTGCCGCTGCTGCTCACGGCGGAGAAGCGCCCGCTGCCCCCATGCCCGGGGGACGAGCCGGAGCCGGGCCCGGACCAGAAACCGCAGAGAAAGCCGGAGGAGCCGCAATGGGAGCGGGACCCGTGCCTGGAGGAGCCGGAGCAGGAGCCGGGCCCGGACCAGAAACCGCGGAGAAAGCCGGAGGAGCCGCAATGGGAGCGGGAGCGGTGCCCGGAGGAGCCGGAGCAGGAGCCGAGCCCGGAGAACTCAGAAGCGGAGCCGCAGCGGCTCCGTGCCCGGAGGAGCAAGAACCGGATCCCTGCCCGGAGGGGCAAGAAGCGGGTCCGATCCCGGAGGAGCAAGAAGCAGGTCGGTTCCCGGAGGAGCGAGAACCGGAGCGGTTCCCGGAGGATCCGGAGCGGTTCCCGGAGGAGCGAGAAGCGGAGCAGTTCCCGAAGGATCCGGAGCCGTTCCCGGAGGATCCGGAGCGGTTCCCGAAGGATCCGGAGCCGTTCCCGGAGGATCCGGAGCGGTTCCCGGAGGATCCGGAGCGATCCCGAGCAGCCCCGGCCCCGCTCCCCACGTGATGCCGTTGCGGCTGCGCCCTGAGCGCCGCCGGGGCCCCGGAGGGGTCGCTCGGCAAACGGCGGAGCGGGATTGAACGGGCTGGAGCCGGGAATTAGCGTGCTTTGTCACCCATCGACTCACCGCGGGACGATGAGGGGTTGAAAGGAAATGTCTCACAGCCGTCCCTCCGCTCCGCTCTTCGTCCCCGGATCGGAATCGCTCCCGGCGTCTTTCGCCTCCCGCCCGACAGCGGGATGGGGAATGGGGGCTGCTGGCTCTGCTGCTCCTTCCTCAAGAGCAGGATGCCTCACACTCCGCCCCTGCTCCAGCGCGGGGTTCCTCCCACGCCAGAAGCCTTCCAGGAACTTCTCCAGCGAGTTCTTCATGGACTGCCCCAGCCTGGGTCCCTTCCATAGGGTCAGTCCTTCAGGAACAGGCAGCCCCAATCCGGATCCCTTCCATAGGGTCAGTCCTTCAGGAACAGGCAGCCCCGATCCGGATCCCTTCCATAGGGTCAGTCCTTCAGGAACAGGCACCTCCAGCCCATGCTCCTCTCTCACATGTCCTGCCAGGACCCTGCTCCATCGTTGGCTCCTCCATCATCTGCAACCTCTGGGGTGCAGATGGATCTCTGCTTCCCTGTAGCCCCCCTGCTACCAAAACTGCCACACAGACCCAATACAGAGGGGAAGCCTGGGATGTAAACAAGGGATGATATGCAGGAGAGTGCAAGGATGGGGTGAGAAGGGCTGCTGATTGTCCAGGGTTTCTAAACTCAGCATTCAAGGAGAGCGCTGGGCTGGGAACCCAACAGGCAAACCCCTGCAGTGTTCCACAGCAGATCCCATAGCCACCTCTGGGTTGACAGCACTGGAATTTTGGTGAGTGTCTCCATTGAAGCAAAAACTGCCCCTGCCCTCGCAGGCCACCCTCAGAGGACATTTCCCATCACATCCTACCTTGCCATTGCCCTGGATCCACGGGGACGGCACGGGCCAAGCCCATGCTCTGAAGTCTGGGAATGGAGTGTCCGGGATGTTTGTGTCGCTGGCTGCAACCTTTGCTATCTTCAAGGAACTTTTGGGAGGAGGGGAACGATCTTCAGCTCAGCAAGGCAGCACCAGAAGTGATTAGTCTTTGTAATTATTAACTCCCGAGGCTTGGCTGGCAGCGACAGAGGGTCCTTGGATTAGAAAGGTAGAAGTGCTTCCAGGAGCCAAGAAAAGCAGGAAGGATGAGAACTGATAGTGCTGACAGGAAGCTTTGAGAGGGATTGTGCTGGAGATGCTGAATCCCAGCCACATGCAGAAGTGACTTGTCACAAAGGGAGAGGGGCATATGCTCCCCTCTTCTTCCCAGAAGAGAAGAAGAAAAGGAAAGGGGAAATAAAAGGACAAGGAAAGGAAATGGAAATGACAAAGAAAGGAAATGACGAGAAAGAAAAGGGGAAAGGAAAAGGGAAAGGAGGGAGGAGAAGAGAGGAGAAAGGAAAAAGACAAAGCCAGATGGAATCTGGGAAGGGAAAGAAGAACAGGGATCATCTCTGAGCATGGAAAGTAGGATCTGACCTGCTGACACCCCTTACCCAGCAAACTCAAACCGGATGTTATTGCCATGGAAAGGAGAATGAAAACAAATGGTCTAAAACTCCAGGCTCCCTCCACCCCCTCCTGGCTGTGCCACATGTTTGCTCAGCTGGCTGCAGGGCTCCTCTGGGATCTCTGGCTCTAGGATCTCTGATTTCCAGCAGCAGCACGTTTGATCCTCCCTTTGGCACCTAATCCCCACCACGATTCCTAAGGGAGACCTTGCTAAGGACCCTTCCCTCATTTTCATGCTGACACTTGAATCAGAGGAAAAGGAAGATTTTGGTCAGCATCCAAGCCCCTAAAAATAAAATGCAAAGGATCAGATGGAGATTGAGAGCTTGGCACAGGACAGGCACCCCCAGCTCCCAGGACAATCCAGGATGGCACAGAATAAGTGAGGAATTCTGTAGCATAAGGGGAACAAGCCTGGGGGTCCTCAGAGAGCACTACAGGGTCCTCTTCAAACATTCCTGGCTTAGCTCAAACCTCTGAGTCAGTCCTGTCCCTGAAAAACAGCATATCCCCAGACAGTTCCCACTTTATTTTTTTAACATTATGTCAGATTCCAGGGAAGAAAGTAATTTTGAGAGACACCCCTGATGCCAGCTGCCTCTGTGTCTATCCCAGAGCTGAAACTGGAGAAGGGAAAGGGATTTCACCAAGCTTTGGGACCCACTGCCCCTAAAAACACTGTTCTATGGGAGACAGCAGGGAGGGCATTGTGCCTTTCCCAGCCTGCTAAGTCAGCACTGAGAGTGGCCCTTTGGCATTCCCAAAACAGGGATTCATCTCCCAGCACAGCAATTGAACCTCTGCATCTTCAACATGGAGAAAATGAGGATGATTCCAGGGCTGGGAGGCTGAGCACGGATGTCAGCATGTCCTGCTTCTGAGCAAGGCAGCCTTTCAGACCATCCTCTCCCTCAGGGGGATGTGCAAAGGGATCCAAGCTGCCACGCTGGGAGCCCCTCAGTTACTTAATAATAAATTCCACACATATTTCCTGCTGTCCCAAGGGCAGCTGTGGAGCAGACGAGCTGGCAGCAGAGCTGCTCTCGGAGGAGGGCAGCAGAGGTCCCCAGATGCCAGCACATCCCTCCACAAACAGCAGCACACTCAGGGGGTTGTTCATGCCCCCAGGAGCATCCAAATTGCTCCCAACAGCTCAAATGTCTCAAATGAAGCATTTTTGTCACCCTGTCGTGAGTGGGAGTGAGGATTCAGGCACTGAGACCTTCAATATCTGTCCACCAGTTCCTTCCCTGGAAGTGGACAACATTCCCTTCAGAGAGAGTCTCCCTGCTCTCATCCCCCTTTCATAGAGCACTGAATTCCACTTTTTAAATATAATCTCCCCACCCCTGGCAGCAATTCCCAGGACTGCACCAGCAATCCCACATCAGACAGATGCCAGGCAGCACCTGCCCCAGAGGAGCAGTGAAATGAGCCCCTCTCTTTGTCTGGGATCAGCCACAGGAAGGAGAAAACTACAGCTGGGACAAATCGATCCCAACTGTAGATGTGAAATAAGTGTCAAAGACAAAAGCACAAGAGAAAGTTGGTTATTACAGGATCTCCAGCTGCTCTTACCTGCAAGGAGCAGACCTCTGCTCCCTCTCCACAGTGTCCAACAGCTGCCTAAATGATGGAAAACCAGTAAGAAGGAAGGTCAGTAAGAAAAGATTTTGATTCAGAGCCTCATGGAAGGGGAACGTCCTAAAGACTTGACAGCAGGTGATGGAAGGGAAGGATGCTCACAATTGAGAGGGATGGTTTGGGAGCAGAAAAGGGACTGAGGCAGAGGGAAGGAGTTCTCTGGCTTGGTGGGAGTTTGAGGGCAAGGCAAGGACCAATGTTTCCCAAAATGACATTCAAGGAAGAACAGTGACAGCTCCCAGGCGCTGCTGGAGAGGCAAGAGGAAAAAAAAGTGAGCACATGGGAAAAGTCTTGGAGAGCCAGTGTCAGACTGGAAATCGCCAGCATCCAAAGCACAGCTGGAAGAGGTGGCAAACTCATCCAGGGACAGTGAGGGAGGACAGGGAAACATCCTGGGAGAGACCAGGCATTTCACTGACCTAGGGACGAGAGGGCAGCCCCCGAGCGCGCCGCGTTTCACAGCCTCGGTGGAAAATTCCAGCTCTGCGTAATCTCCTGGGGTTCCTGTAAGACTGTGGCACGGAGAGAGGGACCAAACAGGAAAGAATTAGAGGAAAAATGCCTCTCTTCTGGCAGCCACCATGGCTGTGCCAGGAGTTAGCAGCAGCGGAGCAGCCAGCCCTGCCTCCCCCTCCTCCGGCCGCCTCTATAAACACGCAGGGCTTACTCAGAAGATTAGGAGGGAACGGGGCAAAAGACAACAGAGTCTCTTTTGTAATGAGCAGGGATTACGGCATCAAGTGACCGGCTGCAGCTCCCAAGTGGGTCTCAGGCTCCTTAGCACACCGTGTGGGGCAGGCCCAATCCCCCCATGAGCCAAGGGGGCACGGGGAGGCGGGTGGTGGCCCCGGCCACAAAGGACCCAGCGGGGACACGTGCGGGACCAAAGCTCGCCAGCCTCCAGCACGGCTCAGGAGCCCATGACTGTGAGTATCTGGTCCTCCTGATAGCAGCAGGGGATCACTCTCTCCTCCAGAGATCCCTCTTCGTGCCTGTCCGTGAGCTCCTCTTCCTCCATCCCTCTGTCTGCTCGCTGTCCGTCTCTGCCATGCCTGCTTGTGTCTGTTTGCGGAGTGTCATGCACCTGATGTCCCCAAATCTTGCTTGCTGTGGGCTCCCATGATTGAATTCCAGGTCAGTTGACTTGCAGGTGTGCTGGTTAGTCCAGAGGGATGAGCAGGAGGATGCAGGCAGCAGCTCCCTGGGTGGTGGGCTCTTCCTGCCCATCCTGACTCCAGTGTGCCAGTCCCACCCCAAAAGGACCTCAGCCCCAAATGGAACGTGCCAGCTGCCCAGTGACATCCCAGAGCAGCCCAGCACAGGCTGGCAGGTGGGCAGGGAGGTGCCTTAACCATTCAGGGTTGGAGGGAAATGCACTGGGAGAAGCCCCGTATCCCACACGGGAGCAGAACAGAGTAGAGGTGGGCGACATCCATTATTTACATGGACAAGAGCTGGAGTTTGCCTTCTTTGGTAAAAAAGTGAATCTGTATTTGAATTACGCAACGAAGAATCTCCCTGAGTGCTTCTGAGCCCCAAAGCTCAGAGAAAAGAGGCAGCTTTATGTAAGAGGCCCCAAAAATGTATGGGGTTTTTTTGGGCATGCATTTCTCTTCTGGACAGCTCGTGTGCAGCTTCTGGGGCAATTAAAACACACTCTTCCAAGTCCTGTGCCCAGAAATCAGTATGGAATGGCATGAGGATTTAGTGCAATGGGCATTTGTGCAGCTGGGGACAGGGACAGCTCTGCTCCTCTGTATCACCCTCAAGGGGGACTCAGGGACCTGAGTTGTGACAGGGAAATCCAAAGGAGGAGCAGCACCAAAAAGCCAAACCCAGGACAAAGATGCTGCTTGGTTGAAATAGCCAAAAATCCAGATTTTGCTGGTGTCCTTCACAGCAGCAGCTCACTGAGACCTGAGCTGTCCCTACCTCAGTGTGAGTCTTTCCCAGAGGTGTTTAAATGAGGAACATTTGGAAACATTGCCCAAATTTACCTGCCTTCAGCTGCTGCAGGGTGTGAGCTGTCCCTTGAAGTGCTTCTCCATCCCCATCGTTCAGGGAAGAGCCCCACAATCATTAACATTATTACTCTGGTAAATAGCAATGCCTGGTGACATGTTAGGATTTAGAAATACCAATAGTTTCATGTTGGATAATTATTTCTAACCCAAGGAATCATTCACCAATCTGCCTGGCTTGGGTAACCCGGGTGTCTTCTTGTTTGTTGGGTTGTTTTTTTAATGAATTCAGGTTTGTACAAATATAGCTATGATTACTAATTGATTATAAAGAATTATTTATGCAAGTTAGACTAGATGTGAAGTGGGGATGCTGCATGCCTGGGGAGCATTTCAGGAGCCTGAATGCCTTTTTTTCATCCACTGTGATTTATTGTGCAACATATGGTTGACGGAGAGGGGAGGTGGAGCTGCTGGAATTTGGGCCCTGTGAGCCTGGCCAAACTCCATCCCGCAGATCTCCAGCAGGGAAGGCTGCTCTGCCTGCAGGACTAGGACTGGCAGAGTCCAGGCAGCTATCCCTGTTGGGATGCCTTCATCTGGATCAGTCCCAAAAAATCTTTCGGGTTTTTTTCCTTGCCTTTGGGTTGGTTTGTTTGTTTTTTGTTTGGATTTTTTTTTTCCCCAGCAGTATTCCTGGAAGATGCTTCCCAGCAAGTAGGTTTACAGAAACATATTTGGAACAAAAACTGTATTAAGAAAATCACTGGGATATGACCCCAAAGTGCCTTTTTTTTTTTAGGCCAACCATGTCACATATGTCTGAATTGCCAAGGAAACACACTGGCAATCACTTGGAGTTTGTGACCCGAGATTAATCTTACACAAGTGTTCTGTGGAGGGGGATGAAGAGGGCTCTGTCCTCTCCAACCAACCAGCCCCACTTGAACACTGACAATCCAACACTAAAAACAGAGGGATCCACCAGAAAATACACCCTTGTCACTGTAACCAGCTCTGGTGCAGCTCAGGAACAGGGAAAAGATTTGAAACTCATCAAATTAATTGCCTGCCATCCATTTCCTCCTGGTTCTCCGTGCCACTGCCTTTTGATCTCAGTTCATTCTGTTTGCTCCTTCCTTTCCATCTTGCTTGGTGGGACACTTGGGATGTCTCTGTGTCCTTGTCCTGCTCAAGCTCCAAGCCCTGCTTGTGGTGTGCCTCCCAGGAGCTGCGATGACAGTGACCTACACCAACCGCGTGGCTGACGCCCGCCTGGGCACCTTCTCCCAGCTCCTGCTCCAATGGAAAGGCAGCATCTACAAACTGCTCTACTCCGAGTTCCTGATCTTCATCTCGCTCTATTTCACCATCAGCCTTGTCTACAGGTGAGCACCTTGACAGCCACAGCCTGGAGCAGGACAAGGGACAAACACGGGACTGGGGCAGGGATCCTGTTGGACAGGCTCTGTTCACAGGAGGGAGAAGGGAGAGAGAGCAGGGAGAGGGAGAACTGCTTCTGTTTGTCCCTTTTAGGCTGATCCTGAGCGAGAGCCAAAGGCTGATGTTTGAGAAGCTGGCGCTGTACTGCAACAGCTACGCCGAGCTAATCCCCGTGTCCTTCGTGCTGGGTAAGGAGCTGCCTGGAATCCAGCAGGGAGGGGAATGGGACAGCGTTTCTTCTCCCTGGTTTGGTAGAGCTCTGCAGACAGGCAGGATTCCCTGAGCTGATCCCTCCCTCTGCCTTTGTAAAACTCCTCAGATGGATTATTTCATATCACAGCTGTGTGTGTTCCCCAGCACACAGCTGGCACTGTGTGCTCTGGGTTCTGCCAGGAGGGCAGGCTCCAAATGGCATCAAATACACCCAAGAAACTTGTGGCTGCCTCATTTCTGGAAGTTTTCAAGGCGGGGCTGGATGGAGCTCTGAGCAGCCTGGGCTAGTGGAAGGCATCCCTTTCCACAGCAGGGGGTTGGAATGAGACGATTCCAACATAATCTATTCTGTGATTCTATGAAGCAAAATATGAAATCCAGAGTCCTTTTAGCATGGAGGACTGAACTGTGTGAGGAGGAACATCCCTGTGTGATCAGAAGAGAAGGAAGCAGTTTTTGGATGCCTGACTCTCTCAGCTCCCCTCCAGGTTTCTACGTGGCGCTGGTGGTGTCCCGCTGGTGGGCTCAGTACGAGAGCATCCCATGGCCAGACCGGATCATGAACCTGGTGTCCTGCAACGTGGATGGTGAGGACGAGTACGGGAGGCTCCTGCGCCGCACCCTGATGCGCTACAGCAACCTGGTCAGCGTGCTGATCCTGCGCTCCGTCAGCACCGCCGTCTACAAGCGCTTCCCCAGCATGGAGCACGTGGTGAGGGCAGGTCAGTCCCGCTCCTCTCGGGGCATGGAGCCTTGGGAAAGGCTTTCTGCAAGTGGGGTGGTGCTGCTCCCTCAGGGTGGGGGGGAATTCGAGCCCCAGGTGTCTGAGCTGAGCTGCTGGGCTCCCTGAATCCTCTTGGAGATGCTCCTCAAGGTGCAGCATTTCCCAGTCTGGGTTCAGCCAGATGTTCAGCCCACATCATCTGGGCTCCCTTGGCAATCTCTCCATGTGACACTGTTGTCCTAAAAAAAATGGCACTTCAGGGACACAAATGATCCCATTCTCAGTAAGTGTCTACAGACAGGCCAGCAGTGTTTTATCTCCCTGCTGGCTCTGATCTGATCTGCTGCAGACATCCAAAGTGAAATCCCATTATCCCACCTTTGTGACTCAATGTTTTAACAAGGAGATTTTCCTTTTGCATGTCTCCCAAAGCTCTGAATTTTTCCCGTGATTTTTTAAGGTGAGCCAAGGCACCCACCTGAGATTCAGCTGTTTTCATTCAGCTCCTCCTGCCCTCTATGTCCATCCTTCTCCCATCTGCTCTTTCCCACCCAGGCCTCATGACACCAGAAGAGCACAAGAAGTTTGAGAGCTTGAATTCCCCCCACAACAAGTTCTGGATTCCATGTGTGTGGTTCTCCAACCTGGCTGTGAAGGCAAGGAATGACGGGAGGATCCGGGACAGCGTGCTGCTCCAAGGCATCCTGAATGTGAGTGACAGACGGGACAGGAAACCCTTTGAGATCCTGAGGAATGGGAGACACCATCACACAGGTCCTTGACACACTTCAGGGCAGCCAATACCAGTGGAGGATCCAGAAGGAAAGCCACAAGGAAGCATGGATCTGGAAGAGACTAGGAGAGGTCAAAAACATCCTCAGCAACTGAGGTTCTGTAGAAAACTTTGCTATTAAAAACTGTTAGATAGTTTTGGGCAACAGGCCATGCTCCACAGGCAAGACCTGGCAACAATCCCTGCCCAGCTGCACAGAAAAAGGCTCTGGAGCAGCTCACCCTTCTTGGTATTCATGTGCAGAGAAAATCACGTGCTTTCTGTTGCCTGGAGCAAGATTCATCTGCCCAGAGAGAGAGAGATCTCCCTCTGGGGTATTTATCTATAGACAGGAGAGAGAAATGGCTGCTCCTGAGGGCATCTTTGCCTCACCTGTTGGCTGCTCGTTTTGTGAGGGGAAACTCTGCTGTGCAGTGAGCTAAAAGGGGATCTTGGGCTCAGGGGGAGACAGCAGCGAGTTCCTCCAAGGCTGAGACTGAGCCCCCTTTCCAGAGGAGGTATCAGCAGCAGGGAAAGGGCTGGAGCAGTGAAGGACAGTGGTGCCAGAGAGGAATGCATGCCCAGCAAGGAAGTGGGAAGTTAATCCTGACAGGCCATTGCTTCTCCCCGCTGCAGGAGCTCAACACCCTGCGCAGCCAGTGCGGGAAACTCTACGGATACGACTGGATCAGCATCCCCCTGGTCTACACCCAGGTGAGAAGGGAATCCCCACACCCATTGCTCCACCACTGCCTGGGCACAGCCCCATTTACACCCACACCTGCAACCCTGCAATGGTTTGGCTTTGAAAGGGTCTTTAAAGATCACCCAGTCCCACCCCTGCCCTGGGCAGGGACACCTTCCACTATCCCAGGCTGCTCCCAGCCCTGGCCTTGGACACTTCCAGGGATGGAGCTGCCACAGTTTCTCTGGAAAATCTATGCCAGGGCCTCACACCCTCTTAGTAAAGAATTACTTCCTCATATCTAATCTAAACCTGCTTTCTATCAGTTTAAAACCATTGTTCCTTGTGCCTATGTAAAAAGTCCCTCTCCCTCCTTTCCATAAGCTCCCTTAAGGTATTGAAAGCCACAGCCTCCCCAAAACCTTCCCATCTCCAGGCTGAACAACCCCAGTTCTCTCAGCCTGTCTGCAGAAGTGCTGCATACCTGACCCACCCATGGAAAATGCAGGATACTCTTGAATCCCTCCCTCCCACCTGCACACACCATCTCCCTTCCATGGGTAGCTCAGCCCAGCCTCCTTTCCCTAACTCAGACACATCCACCTCTCCAGAAATAACCTCTGTCCAGGGGCAACAAATCCACCCAGATCCATGGAAAACATGGAACACACAGACCCATTCCCTGCAGGGATCACATGCCAGGCAAGATCCTGGGAAGGCTGTGCCAGGCAGGTCCTCAGCTGTTCAACAGCCCAGGCAGACACTTTGGCACCACCTTGCTCCTTTGTCTCCTGCAATCCAGCTGCTCTGATAACTTGGATGCCCTTCACCATGAAACAGGAGCTGCTGCTGCTCCGGCAGCACTGGAGGTTAACAGGGAGCACCTTAGGAAAGCCTATTCCTGTTTTGAACCCCTTTGTTTGTATAAAGGATCATGTGAGAGTCTTGGTTACTTTTAACTTGAAAAGGGGAAGTTTCCAGTCCCGTGGTGACAGGGAAAAGCACAAAGCTCAGCATAGCCTGAAATCAGGGTAGGCAAATATTAAAAAAAGCTCAGCATGAGGAGCAGAAAGGAAGGAATAGCAATGCCAGGGCTTCCTTCCCGGACTTGGAAACAGCCTGTCAGCATGGACTGAGCCACGAGACAGCTTCCAGCCCATCCAGGATGTCTCGTGTTTGCTGCTGCCACTGGCTTGTGACACCTGCACAGATGTCATTACAGGGACAGCATGAATGGCACACAGCCATAAAAGCTGAAGGGAAAAGGCAATATCTGAAGCTTTCTGCATGGAAAAGCATTCTCCTGCAATAAGTCACAACTGAATCCAAGGCTTTCCAGAGGCTACAGAGCCTGGCTTGTGTGGGGTGGGACTGACTGGAGATGCTGGGAACTCACGCTGCCCTGGTGTGTCCCTTGGCATCCTTCCCAGGTGGTGACCGTGGCTGTTTACAGCTTCTTCCTGGCCTGTCTGATCGGGAGGCAATTCCTGGATCCAGAGAAAGCATATCCTGGACACGAGCTGGATCTCTTTGTGCCCGTCTTTACGTTTCTGCAATTCTTCTTCTATGCTGGCTGGTTAAAGGTAAGTCCAAGAAAACATGGCTGGAGCTGGAATCCAGCCCAGCCAAGGGTTTTTCCCAGTGTGAGCTCAGCAGGAACCCAGCTGTATTCTCTGATCTGTGGGCAACAACGGGAAGCCAAGAGGGGCTGAGGGAAGTGCCAGGACTTTCTTATTTTCCAAGTGTCTCATTCTGGACATGAGCTTCACCTTTCCTAAGCTTTGCTCTGGCTGGTTTGGGGAAAAGAAGTTGCAGTTGCAGGAGGGCTGTGTGAGCAAGGGGGAGTTATTGTGAATTCAGTTGTCTCCCAGCCCCTGGGGTGCCTCCACTTTTAACCCACCCCCTTTTGGGAGGAAAAATATGGCTTGGAATTCAAGGGACATCATGCCTAACTTCTCCCTGCAGGGAAAGGGGCAGGGGTGACAGTGGTGACCTTTGCTGTGTGCTCTCCACATGCAGGTGGCCGAGCAACTCATCAACCCCTTTGGGGAGGATGATGATGACTTTGAAGCCAACTGGCTGATCGACAGGAACCTGCAGGTAAAGGGGAGGAAGATCCTCCATGTGAGCCCCACCTGGGAGGAACGCCGAGGCAGGACAGTGACCAAATTCTCCTGTGACACCTCTGCCCCTACCTCCCTACCTGTGATGGGAGAGATCCCCCCAGTCCACACCAGGGAATTTGGGGCTTTTGGCATGTACACAGGGGCCAACTGCAGCTTCAGTCCATGCTCTGCCATATGGATCTAGGCTGCTCATTTCAGGCCTCACCTGCTTTTGAATGAAATCATCCCTGCTTCTCCTTGGCTCTCCTACCCTGTGTCCATCTAAAACTACCTCCTCTGCTTTCTGCCATTCAGTAACTCTGCACCCCCAGCCCTTCTATCCCACTCAGCCTGTTGCTTTCCTGTCTCCTTCAGCATCATTTTCATTCCAATTAATCAAATCTCTGTGTGATAACCTGGATGACAGGAAACCACAGCAACCCCAGCCACTTGCCCAGCTTCCCTGCTGCACCGCTTCCTCCAGCCCTGCATTCTGACCCACAAGAGGCTGCTGACCCCGTGTGACATTCCTGTGTGACATTCATGCTGTCCCCCACAGGTCTCCCTCATGGCAGTGGATGAGATGCACCAGGATTTACCCATCCTGGAGAAGGATCTGTACTGGAACGAGCCTGATCCCCAGCCTCCCTACACCGCAGCCACCGCCGAATACAAGCGCCCGTCCTTCCTGGGCTCCACTTTTGACATCAGGTGGGTGCAGGGACATGGGTGTGACAACACCTGGATCAGCTCTTGTGTGGGATATAACATGTGAAAAACTTTTAGGCTCATCCACAACAGCCAGCATCCTCCATGGAAAAGGATAACTCTGCCCTCTTCCCCCCACTCACCTGTGTAATGAGCATCCATTTGGGGAGGCTAATATCTAATGATAATACAGGGAGAGATTTGCCACTGGCAGCAGCATTCCCAGTTCTGCCAGTGGCATTCCCAGTGCTGCCTGCAGCGTTCCCAGTGCTTCCTGCAGCATTCCCAGTGCTGCCAGCCTCTCCAGATTCCCCCTCCCTCAGTGGCTGCATTAACAGCCCGCTTTGCCTTTTCCAGCATGCAGAAGGAAGAGATGGAGTTCCAGCCCCTGGAGCAGATTAAAGAGAACGAGGAGGCCAACCACTCCACTCCCTTGCTGGGACACCTGAGCCGCCTCCTGGGTGTCCAGTCCCCAAACTTCTCCAGGTCCTCTTCCCGGATGAACCTGCTGCGCCGGCGAGCAGATCCGGCATCGCCCTTCTCCCATTACACCTACCACGACATGGGCAAGGCCGGGAGCCCTTGCGGCATCAATCAGCCAAGGGGAGACTCCCAGGAGCAGTGGGACAGCGAAGACAGAAAACTGAGGGAGTTTGATGCCTTCATGTCCACCCCCTTTTATGAGAGGCCTGGTTTCTACAGCGCTCCCCAGACGCCCATCAGCTCCATCCCCATGATTTTCCCCTCCCGACGCCCAGGGCGCAAGAAGCCGCCGGCGCTCTCCAGCATCGCCGCGTGCTCCACTTCCCTTCGGGATGTCATTGTCAATGCCTCCCCTTCCAGGGCCAGCGATGTGGACAAGAGCCAGAGCTCCCTGGGCTCTGCTGCAAAGGAAACCTTTGTTTGGCCCACAGAGAGAAGCAAAGGTCCCGACTCCATGGCTGTGGCAGTAGAAGAAGGAAAGAGTGGCTCCAGGGAAGCTGCCACCACGGGAAGCCCAGGAGCACGGTCCACAGCATCCAGCAGCCCAAAATTCCCCTTCCTGGCAGAGTCCCCCGAGCATGAGAAGCAAGGCAGCTTCAAGAGCCTGAAGAGTTCCAGAGCCTCTCGCCCACCCTGGCTAAACCTGGAGAGCACGGCCTCGGCCACTCCCAATTCAGAGCATTCCAGTGCCTTTCACACCCCCAGTAACAAAACCCCCGGAGGCAGCACCTCCCTCTGCTTCTCCTTCACTCCTGTCACATCTCCTGCGCTGGAGAGGTCCCACAAGGGCAACCTGGGCTCTGAGGCTCGCAGCCTGAGTTTGGAAGATGCAGCCAGCACTCCAGACCAGCATCCAGAGGTTTCCAGGAACATGAGAGACACTGGGAATGGAAGCACTAACACCCCAGCTCCAAAAGAGCCCAGGAGAGCGGAGAGTCCATCCCCCAACGACTCTGGCATCTCGCTAGCCGAGGGTGACTACGTGGGGCTGATGGAGGTGATCCTGGAGGCCAGTGAAAGCCCAGGAGAGGAGCAGGTGGATCAGTACAGCTAAAGGACAGCCCATGGATCCATGGGATATGTGCCTTATCCTCACTCCTGGCACTCACCCAAACAG
This sequence comes from Malurus cyaneus samueli, assembly GCA_009741485.1. Taxonomy (NCBI): domain Eukaryota; kingdom Metazoa; phylum Chordata; class Aves; order Passeriformes; family Maluridae; genus Malurus; species Malurus cyaneus. The sequence goes on along the minus strand of VKON01000105.1, from coordinate 81,159 downwards.
AAGTGCTGGACATGCAGCTGGAGCCCGGCCTGGGCTAAAACCAGCACTAAGGACACACTGCTCCTGGCCTCAGCTACAGTAGCAGGCACAACTCATGTTGCAACAAGAACAAAGGCACTAAAATTCCCCATTTGTAGCAAAAGAGCAAGACTTGGAGTGCTAAGGATTACAGGCACCAGCCTCACCAGGCAGGTGTAGCCCCGAACAGGAGCATGGTTAATGTGGATACTTCCCTCCTCCTCACAGCAAGAATGAGAACTTGAGCTCCCAAGTCTCAGGCAGGACTTGCATTCCTAACAAGATATTCCAGGGAAAGTAAGGGACTGAAGCAAGTCACATCATGTGTGATGCAGACCCCCAGTGCTTCTTCCAGGCCTGTCTGGCCGGTAATTTCCAGTACTGGAATAAGGTAGGGTAAGGGCCCACCGACCAGCACAGGCAGCTGCAGCATCTGCCCAGCACATTGCTTCCTCTGAAGTTCCACATCCCCCCTGCCAAGGATCTGACAGTGCTCAGAGAAAGCTGGATGGCAGCAGACACCACTCAGCTGACTTCTACTGCCTACCGTCAGAAAATAAAGGCGAGGCTCAAGCTCAAGACTTTGGTTTCATTTCCTCATTTTAGTTCCCTGCAAGGAATTTCTAAAGAAATCACAGAGGTTTTCCTACTTCTGCCTTCAGCAGCAGCTGCAAATCCCCCATGTCACACAGCAAATTGACCTCCCACTGCTTTCACTGCAGCTGCCTGCTCTCCCTCCAAACTAAACAGGAAAAGCCAGCTTGAACCAAGTCACTTTATTGGCTGGAGGGCAGTACATAAAACACAAACAGAAAGGGGGGATATTTGGTACAGAGTATGGAACTGTTTATCTAGGTAGCTGAAGCTGCATGCATGGCTGGACAGTAAGTAGGAGTCCCACTGAAACCCACAGCATGGCTCTTGGCAAGGCTTCAGCTGTTATTGTCACAGTCCCCGAGGGTGTGCTTGTCGAAGAGATACTCTGCCATGCCGTATTTGGGGGCCCCCATCTTCCGCAGGTTGGTCACATGGTCACCCAGCTCCTTGATGGCTTTTACCTGCTCATCCAGGTAATGGGTCTCGATGAAGTCACACAACTGAAATAAAAGGAGACCAGAGGTTTAGGTTCAGGCCTGAAATCCTACCAAGGCTCTCCAGGGAAAGGAGAGGAAGCAGCCTCAAGCTTTGTTTCAAAACAAGATCAAGTAGCCAGGCTTATACAGGCTCACTTGCTCCAGAGCCCTGCAGAGCCAAGCAGCTCAAGAAGCCTCTCCTCTTCCTCACTGCAGGAAGCTCCTACTAGATTTAGACTCCCCCACTGCACAGTAAACTCACAGCAGTGAGGATTTACACCTCTGGTTTTGTTTTCTCAAGTCCCTCTAACTGAGGCAGGACACTCCCAAGAGTGCTTGGATTCTCACAAGTCTTAATCCCTTCCTGGTATTAAGCAACCTCAAACCAGCCTTGTCAAAAACTTCCATCTGTGAAGAATTCAATGTTTTCAGATACTGTTCTGAAACATGAGGGCTTTTAATATTCTGAAGCAACTCCAGAATTCTGTGGCAATAAAGCCTTGTGACAAAAAAACCTTAAAAAGATGGAACTCAAACGCCCTCAGAAACAGTCTCCATAGAGACTGTTCACAGACACTCTAGAAGGAATAAAGCAGGTCCTCACCACTTTAAAAATCCTCCTGCAAGGACAGCAATAAACCCACCAAAGGGCTTTGGAAGGGCTGCATCCCCAGTTCACACTTTTTTTTTTCAACTTTCACAACATCAGGAACACACACCTCACCCCTAAACCCACATAATTAAGACACATCCTTGGACAGCCACGTTGGTTTTCAGCATCCACTTACGTGTGGGTCGTTCTTTTCGGTTGCCAATTTGTGCAGTTCTAGCAGTGATTGGTTCACGTTTTTCTCCAGGTGCAGGGCACACTCCATGGCAGTCAGGCCATTCTCCCAGTCATCACGGTCTGGCTTCTGGCAGGGGAAAGCACAGGACATTTTTCTGTGAGAACCCACAGACCAGCAGGGTGCAAAGCCTTTAGATCACTCTCAAAGTTTGTTTAGACCAAGTTTAGGCCCTTATGCAAAGTCAAAAATTTGAAGTGCACTCTCAGAACAGAACTGAGTGAACTTTTAAAAGTCCCACTTCCTCAAACAGTGCACAAAGCACTTCTGCTATAAATATAACGATACTGATGAACCATTTGCCTTCTTGTTCTGCCCTCAACCCACTGCAAACAAACTGGGGCTCAGCACCCTCTCCTTATACTTTTTATTAATCCATCAGCACCAATTATCGAATTACTACACATCTCAAATTACTGTGCCTCTCCAGTGTCAGCTGCTGCTCCCTCTGGGAGAGAACCCACATTGAGGGGGATATGCATCTCCTTCCAGCATGGGGACAGTCTCCAAATGCACTACTGACCTTGATGTCCTGCAGGAAGATGCGCCCACCCCTCTGGTTCTGCAGCTTCATCAGCTTCTCAGCGTGCTCCCGCTCCTCATGGGACTGATGCAGGAAGTACTTGGCAAAGTTTTTCAGGGCCACATCATCCCGGTCAAAATAGTAGGACTGAAAAATAAAGAGTTCACAAGATCAAAACCCTTGCTTCAGGATGGCTGCAATCCAAGCCCAGGCCAGCATGGCAGTATGGAACAACTCTCCCCTTACTATCATTCGATTTTTCCAGGTAGGATTAAATTTTAACCTGTATCCCTACCAAGGGCACAGATAAATGGTGTTTGTGTCCTTGACTCAGCTCTGAAGATAGAAAAACAACCACCCTGGCACTCCACAGATATCTGTTCAGAGCTCCATTGAACTGCAGCCTTGAAAAGCCTTTTTCAAGGAGAAATCTTCCCTTTGTTTACCCAAGCTTGTTTACAATGAGCACACTGCAAGTCAGGGTCATGACTTGCAACACCAGATAAGTGCAAGCCAAGAACTTTTAGGTACTTCTGCAATAAAGCCCCCTTGCTTCCCTAGGCTTTCCAGGAATTAGACTAATCTATTTTTAGGGGAAAAGAATTAGCATTACATTTAAAATACAAAAGATGAACGGAACTAAAATATGAATTCAATAGTAAGTACATTTTCAAAAGCCAAACAAACTAACAGAAGTTAGAAGCCACATCACCGCTTGTTTATTCCTTAACAACCATAAGCAGGATTCAATGGAAAGTTCTGTATCAACTGCCAATTATTTGCCAACCTATTACAGAATTCTCTGCTCTTAAACCAGCAGCCTGGAGGTTCAAGGCAAGAGACTGATGCTTGTGCACCACCAATATAGGGCTCAGAAAGAAATTAACATAGGAAAAAAAGCTATAAAATACGTGCCACGACACAGCACAGTGTCACTAGGAAGTCTCCATGTCGCTGCTCGCCCAAAGCACCAGGATTGCTGCACAGAGGTCACGGAATAGCTAAAACGTGCGCCTCGGGCCAAGGAAGACATGTAAACAGAGGGCCTAAGGAAACCACGGATTGCTACCGATTCCTGAAGGAAAAGCCATGCCTGGGAGGTGAGCACGCCTGCGGGAAAGGTGCCAAGCTCCTCATTAGGCACCTCCCGCTCCCCAGCCCGGCCCCAAGGGCAGAGTCGCCGGCGAGGCGCTGAGCGGGGCTGATAAAGGGGCCGCCAAGGGCAACGGCCACGGGGCCCGCGGAACAGCCGAGATAAAAGAGCCTCACCTACACCCAGGGGACGGCCCAGACGGGCCCGGAGGCTGAGGGGGGAGGAGAAGGTGGAGAAAAAGGAGGAGGAGGAGCTGGGCCCGCAGGCACCGCCCGGCACCCAGGAATCCCCCGCCGGGCCAGGCCCTCGTGCAGCCCCTTTATCCCTCGCAGGACCCTTCCCTCACCCCGTCGCGCCCACTACCCCGCGACCCTCACCATGCTCAGGTAGACGTAGGAAGCGTAGAGCTCCAGGTTGATCTGCCGGTTGACGGCGGCCTCGCAGTCCTGGTGGTAGTTCTGGCGCACCTGAGAAGGGGGAGCTGCCATGGCTGGATTGCTCTGGTGAGTATTTCGGTGAATGTGCAGAAAGTGGTGATGGGGGGGCGCGGCAGGCCCGAGCGCGGCCGGTTCCGTCCAAGCACTGTTGACGCAGGAACCCGCTTCGCTCCGCCGCCGACGCGCTGTGAGGGGCGCTCGCCCGCCGACGCGCCTTTTATACGGCCGCGCGCCGGGCCACGCCCCCCAAGAAAGGGCGGGGCGTCCCGGCGTGCTTCTGCTGGCCCGGCGTGACTCAGCACCCGCCCAGGCCACGCCCACCGCGGGGGCGGGGTCGGCGCGCGCTCCCTTTCCCGCCCCGCGCGCGCCCCTTTTCCCGCCCCGCGCGCGCCCCTTTTCCCGCGTGATGGAGGGCTCGCGTTGGAAAATCCCCCCCAAAAATCACCGAGTCCGCCCAGCGCTCGGCCAAGCCCATCTCCAAACCGTGTCTCACATCCTCCATCCCTCCGCGGACTGCCCCGGGCGGTTTGTGCCAATGCCGGACCGCGCTCTCCGTGAGGGCAAAAAGTTCCCTCAAATCCAAGTTAAATGCAGAAATTGAAGGCCAAATGTCGCAAACGGAGCCTCCTGGTAATAAGATGACTATTTCAGCTGCTTTTAGTGTTGGCCCAGTCACTCAATGTGTGCCATAATTTATTTTCAATAAACATCGGGTTCTTCAGTCATTCAGTTCGGTTATTAATTTCAAACGAACACTGGAGTATTTTACTTTCTGAAGTTTTAAATCGGGTACAAGTGGCTGGAAACCTCCTGCTTAAACCGAAATCATCCTGTATCACTGAACCCCCAAAATCTTGGCTTTTCCCAAGCCTCTGTTCAACTCTGGTATTCCCCAAGCCTTTGTTCCTGCTGAAATACACATGAAATACCATTTACTGAGCCTGAAAACTCAGATTAAATAGTTTTTTCTGTATATACTGAGACCCTAAACTCAAATGAGATTTTTTTTTCCTCTCACCAGTTCTCTGTACACGTTTTTATCGGGTCTTTGACCCTTCCCTGTGGGATGTCCCACGCGTGACTGCACAAGTGCTGTGTGTGGGTAAAGGGCAGCACCAGAGCACTTTTCCAGACACTCCAAACGCCCTGGAGGGACCGGGGAGCCTTTGTTTCAGGGTTTTCTGCTGCTCCTGTCGGTTAACCATCACAAGTAATTAAGATCTATAAGATAACGTGGGTCATATCTATGCTTCAGCAACCCTGCCAGGTACATTTCAAATCTCCTCCCACATAAATGCTTATGTAAAAAAAAAAAGTCTGTAGCTGCTGCGGCAGACTCCCCCTTTTTTTTTTTTCCTTTTATTCCTGTGTTCACACTGCAGTGTCTTCACAACAAGAACATCAAATAAACCTCCATAATTGCAAAGTTTTAACAGGAATATTTCCTCCGCGGCCCGGACAGTCTGTGCCACCCGTGATCGTGCGTCAGTGGGATTTGGGAAGTCCCAAATTCTGCTTTCTGGAGTTGCACAATGCACATTTTGTTCGATGGCAGCGGATTTACGTGGGCAGGAGGGGAAACACGGGGTTCCACAGCCATGGGGGTCATGTCTTGGTGAGTGAGGTGAAGAATTCACTACTCTGCTTAAATTCAGCCATTCCCAGAGCTTTTCTGCCTCAAACTGTTGCTTTAATTCTGACTTAACTTCATAGTTTTTCCTCAAAACTATGTTTTTTCCTCAAAACTATTTCAGGCCTCCTTTTAGCTTGTGCTGCTCTTCACGAAAACCAATTTAAAATAAAATCCCTGAATGACTGGAGTTGGAAGGGACCTTAAACATCATCCTGTTCCACCCTGCCATGGGCAGGCACACCTTCCACTGTCCCAGGTTGTTCCAAACCCCTTCCAACCTGGCCTTAGACACTTCCAGGGATCCAGGGGCAGCCACAGCTTCTCTCTGGTGTCAGAGCCTCACCACCCTCACAGGGATAAATTCCTTGCTAAATGTGAATGTCACTTGATGGGAAGCCCAGCCTGGGTGAGGTGATGCTTTTAGTAGGCTTCTTTCCAAAAATGCCTGTAGAGTTCTTTAGGATTTTTTTTTTTTACCATTTAAGAAGAAATTCTCCCCTTATTGGGGAAGAATTTAAGCATTCTTTATGATTTAAGACGAAGCTCTTCCACCAACAGTCCCAGCTGCCCAGGGCCTGCCCCATCCTCCCAGCAGCATTTGTAGATTTTGGATTCATGTCCCTCTCAGCTGCTTTCTTGGGCTGAAGTAGGGGCATGTTCATGCTGCCCACAGGCAAAATCAGTGTATTGTCTGCCCACACAAGCTCCAAATTGTTGAAAACAACCCCTGTTTTCCCTTGGATGACATCCCATCAGGAACAATGGAGCAAGATCTCTTGTTGTTTACAGCTTAGCTACTGTACAGAGGGCACAGACCCCAAAATCCACCAATTTAGGGCTAGTAAAGCTGAGCTTTCAGCGTGCAAAAAAATAATCAGAGCTTCTCTGGTGAGTGTCTGCATATGATACAGGAGGTTATTCAGTCAGAGATCAAGATGTACTGCAAGGAAAAGTTTTCTTGTCTCCTATACCCACTTTAATGTCATTTATTCTTTGCCCTTCTCATGCATGACATTTCCAAATGGGCTGAAAACAGAACTCCTAAACAAACACTGGACAGTATTTGCCCAAAGTAAATCCTGAAACAAATTTTTGCTGATGCAATCCCTGAGCAAAAACCTTGGCATGTGGCTGAGGCATCCGGTTAGACCTTCAGTGAGAGATGTGAGCAGAGTCAGAATGCCCAAGAAAGCACAAAATTTCATTTCTCACCTCTAGAAATTGTTCACCTCTAGCTTTAAAAGGTTTGATTCTGCCATGCTGGTTTAAAGGCCAGAATAATAACAGATCCCAGTTAAAAATCAACAACTGCTCCAATTCCAGTGAGCAAGAAAGCGCTGAATATGCCCCAAATGTAAAATCAACAAAAATACAGTAATTTTTTTTTCTCTTTTCCCAAAGCTCAAAGTCCTGTAAATAAGAGAAATCGCATCCAGTCAAATATTTGTTATGGAGGACCTCCACTCCATCCACAAACTTCGGAGTCATTCAGCTTCCAGACTTTCTGTAAACACAAAAGCAACTCTAAACTTGGCTCCAAGGCTGATCATGTGGTCTGGAAATTCGACACTGGCCTCAACTGCGGGTTTTGAAAGCTGTTTACTAAAAACATCTGGGCTCCACTTGCTGTGGGAGTTTAACTGAAAACTCCTTCTTGCAGCTCCTTGGGCGAAACACTCGGCCAAACTTTTCTGTTTGTTTCTTTTGGGTGCCTGAATTTTTCCAAGTGGGAAACGCAGGATTTAGGCAACCAGGCTTTCACTGGGTATTTACAGCACAGAATGCAAATGACTGGGGCACACAGAGCTGCTGGTTCCTGGAAATGCTCTCCCAAGGGAGAGAGACAAAGGATGTTTGAAGTTCTGCTGGGAAATTTGCTTTAGAGACCAAACACGAAGCTGTTCTGATGCAGGGGGGGAAAAAAGTCCCAAACACAGAATAAACAGAGCTTGTACTATGGGATTTTGTAGGCAAGGGATATAAAACCCTCTTTAGACAATTTTTTTCTAAGTTGTGATACAGGATTTTTTTCCTCTCTGGAGTATTTTTGCACACAGCCTAAAGAAAATGCTTTAGGAGATTACAGTTCTCAAATTTGCTCAGAATAGCCTTTAATTTATTTTCATTTCTTTTACAAGCCTTGTAAAAATACACTTACAGCCAAGAGAGTGGGGAAGAACAATGTGAATAACATTATAATTCTGTCAGCATGGCCAGAAACAGGATCTGGTGAATTTACATGGATGTCTCGGTCCTTTTTAGATGAATTTCCAGGCTGACTCCAGTGTCTGTGAGGGAAAAGCTCCATCCCCGATTCCAAAGGCAGCCTGTGCACCAGGTACAGGTACAGGAGCTTTCACAGTATGGATTTGCCAAACTGCAAAAGCCACAATAATTCTGATGTTGTCATTCCACCACAGGCCATGATCCACAACTTTTGCTCTACTGTCACAACCCTTCCATGGTGCCATCCACCTTTTTCTCTCCCCCTCTCAGATTTACAGATTTAAAAACAAGGGGGTGGGGGCCATTCCTGTCCCCTGTTTCTGTTGTATTGAACTTTTTCTTCAAATACTGTACAAAAATTGCAAATAGAACCACCTATCTAAAGTCAACAAGTACAGGGAAATTTCTCAATATACCCAAAAATCACCTCTGTCCTACCATGAATTCCCCTGGAAAACACTGGTGAGCGTTCAAGCCCTCATGGATGACCAGGCAGCTTTCATCCTGAGTGGGATATATGGGTGAAATGCTGTTTTTTTTAAAGAAAAAACTTCATTTGGGAATCAAAGAGACAAACCTCAAACGGGTCTGTCCCCCCTGAGGCTGCCAGTTAATTTTGTGAGGATGCACAAAGCTGCTCCGTGGGTTCAGTGTGAGCAGACACCTTCCAGAGGAGGCTGCTTTTATACTCAGCCACCCAAAAAAAGGGACTGGCAGTGAATGCTTTCAAGCATGAGGAGAAGGAACAAGCTTTTACAAGGAGCTGGCAGCTGAAGGACATGCAGTAGCCTGATAAAGCACCACAAAAACAGGCAAGCAGTGGCCCATGGCTGATCTCTGCCGGGCAGGATGGGCGGGGGGCACCCCCAAACTGCCCAGCAGGTCTCTCCAGGAACTCATTCCATGGCTTGTTCAGAGGAAGTGAAGGGATTAAATCGATGCAGAGGGATTTTCTCAGCAGAGAGGTGAAGCCCAGGGAGAGTTTTCTCTAAGAAAAGCTGAGCTGTGCTGGGGAGGGACGCTGGAAACAGCCGGCGTGGTTCAGACAGGGGTGCAGGCACAGCTCCACAGGCTCCACACCCACATCCACCTTTCCTGCTGGGTGTAACTTCCTCCTAAGCCACGTCCAGGCCCTTGGCGTCGAGTTGGAAATACTGAAAAGCAGCTCAAGGGGCTCAGGTTGGAGCTGGTCCTTGGTTGGAGCAGCCAGGCAGGGCTGCAGTGTGAATTGTGATTGGGATATGGACTTTGTTTAGAGGGGTTTTTTTGGTATGTAAAGTTGTTTATTATAAAAAAGCTTTGTATTTTATAAGAATTTAAACAATAATTAGTTTTTATTTGCATACAATGTATAGCAATGGTCTTAGTTGGGGTTTTTTTGGTTTTCTTTCCTATTTTTTCTCTTTTTCACATGGCCACAGCTTTTTATGAATTGGCTTTCTTATATTCACTTGTAACTATTTACTTAGGGTTTTTTTTTGTTCACCAAGGCAAACAGATCTTCACTGTTGGAGGCCTGCACCCCATATAGAGAATTGTCCCTGCAAAAAGCAATCCAGCGGGGCTGAATAAACTGGCAAAAACCTCCTTGAAACTTTTTTGTGGCAGGGAAAAAAAAAGCAATGAACTCGCACAAAAAGAGAATTAAAACAGGGAAAATTGCCGGAGCCAGGCATGGCTGTGACACTTTAGACAGGGCTGGCACAGTGAGAGAAATAAAACAGGGAAAATTGCCGGGCCAGGCATGGTGTGACACTTAGCAGGGCTGGACACCAGTGAGAGAATAAAACAGGGAAAATTGCCGAGCCAGGCATGGCTGTGACACTTTAGACAGGGCTGGACACCAGTGAGAGAAATAAAACAGGGAAAATTGCTGGAGCCAGGCATGGCTGTGACACTTTAGACAGGGCTGGACACCAGTGAGAGAAATAAACAGGGAAAATTGCCGGAGCAGGCATGGCGTGACACTTAGACAGGCTGGAACCATGAGAGAAATAAAACAGGGAAAATTGCCGGGGCCAGGCATGGCTGTGACACTTTAGCCAGGGCTGGACCCCAGGATCCCGTTGGAGTGGTTGTGCTCAGCTCAGCAGGTGTTGTGCCATACCCGCAGATAGCAGCGTTCCAGCCGGCAATAAAACAGTGACACGGAGGCACCCGCTCCATGGGGCACGGAGATAACAAACAAAAACAGCCCCAAGAAGCCCTGAGCCATCACATGTGGCTGCTGCAGATGCTCTGCTGGACTGGGTGGAGCTCTGAACCCTGGACAGACCACCCTGAGCACCCGGGGCTGTGCTCAGAGTTTCGGGAAGATGTTCCCACTGAGAGCTGAACGCTCTGCCCGGCCCAAGGAATCAGCTCTTCCACCCTTGTGCTGCATCAGCAGCTTGCTCAGTCATGTGTGGCCATGAACCTGTCCAAATAGGCAGCGATGACCGAGACTGAAACTCAAATCGGGAACTTTCCAGTCTGACGAGAAAAAAAAAAAAAAAAAAAAAGATTTCCGCTCTACGCTTAGCCCTTCCCTCGCCTGCTCTTGGTTCCTCCTAAAAGACTCTGAGAATGGACACAGCCCACAGCTGGCAGGGTGTAAAGAGGCTGAAATAGGGTGTAAAGAGGCTGAAATAATCCCACAGCCAAAAAGGGGAGACTGCATTCCTCACACAAACACCTCGTTTGTCTCTTTCCCCTGTCCCCAATACCCGTCTGACCCCTTAGTGTCTTCTTCAGGCCATGAACTTAGCAGAAAACAGCATTTTTGGCAAATTTTCTAGGGCTGGCCTGGCCACTGGATGGGTCTAGAAGCTCCAGAGTGAAAGGGAGATGTCTTTACAAACGAACTGTAACTCAAATACTGATGGGTGAAAGGAGCAATGGGAGGAACCATAAATTCCATAGGAATTCCACCCACTGACTCAGACTGTTACTCACCCAAGGCAGTGCTAAGTCCCTGGACTTAGAGGAAAAGAATAGAGACACAAAAAAATAAACAGAAGGGGGGGATGCACATTAGATGGGGGTCTGTGTTAAGCAATTCGGGAAATCTGTACCTCCCAAGTACCTCAGCAATGGGGAAGGAGAGAGGGAAATGGGAAATCAGAATAAAAAAGAGGCTGCATCCTCTAACAATTAAAAAAAACCCCATAAAAATGTCCTCTGGCATGTCCCTTTATTCGAATCAAGTTAAAAGACTCCTCTGTCTCCTTTTTGGACACGAACTTCTAAATTAATGTAAATTAATTTTCCTAACAAGAGTCACGAGACACACGGAGGAGCTCAGTGACTCAAGGGTGAAGGGTGACCACAGAGAATTTGGCCAAGACCCCAAGGAGCAGGGAGGGTGCTCAGTCAGGCCCAGAAGGGAAGGAGCTCTCTGACAAAGCATTTCTGCAGTCAGGAGGGGTGGGTTGAGCAATAGGCTGACACCAGCTAAAACAACAGCGGGATGCAAAACCACGAGGATATCTCTGAGGTCACCGAGGAAAACAGAGTCTCTGACTGGGAAGAAAAAGAATCCAGAATTGCAGCGTTCTTACTTAATCCAGGAAGCTTCGTTCAACCAAGACCAGCAGGCTCAGCATGACCACACAAAAAAATGTTTTACTGGAATTCCTGAGCATTCCTGCCCTCAGCCAGGTTTAACTAGCAGAGGACTCTGCCTGGAAATGGCAAATCTGACTTTATTCCCTGCTCGTGTTTACTCTCATCTGCTCTGGAGTCACCAGGCCCTGCTTCACTCCACGTAAATGTGAACAATTCAAGAGGAACAGGGCGGCTTTCAGGGAAAGGAAAGAACATCCACTTGCAGAGTTTTCTGCTGGAATCCCTTCTCCTCTGAATCGCCAGCCTTGCTCTGATGAAAAATGTCACCACAAAATTCCCCAGGTGGGAAGGGTTCAATCCCTTCTTGCAGTGTTCCAGAGCCAGGGAAGCAGCTCGATCCAGACAAAGCAGCAATTCCTAAACTTATTTCAACCCAAACTGGATCAGAGTCACATCAGAGAACACAGCCATGCACAGACCTACAGCGACAGGGATGGGAACGGAGCTGGGAATTGCAGGGACTGGGAAAAGGAGGAAAAGGACTGAGAATCTGTGTTTTGACTCTGTGTTTTTATAGGCACATCCAGGAGAGAACCACCAGCACACAGAGAGGCCGAGGAATGGGAAGAGAAAGTGACACCACCGTTATTTTAGATCGGCTGGAAACTTTCTCTTCTTGTTCCAGGTCCTTCAGAAGTGGTCTTTTTTTTTTTTTTGTTTGTTTTTTTTTTTTTTGTTTTTTTTTTTCCCCCAGAATAGCAGTTCTACCCCTTTCCCCATAGGACTCTCAGCCATAACCAGACAGATTTCTCTGTTTCAGGCAATTCCTGCTTCCCTATCGGGTGGGAGGATCATGATTGAGCAACAGCACCTCCAAGAGCAACCAAACCTCGAGGGAGAGGAATTGTGAAGTGAGTGGGATCTCTCCCCAACCATCACATGAGTTTTATTCATCCTCCTCCTTGACAATGAGGTAACATTTCATTTTCAGACAACGTGGTTTGCCTCATTTTCTACAATAACCAAATGAGAAAGTAATGATTAATTTAAAAAAAATCTTTTTTTTTCACCTGCAAAAACTTGTGTTACACCACAAATCAGAGGATGAATGAAAGGTTAATCAGCTTTAATTTCAGTTCAGTTGCCTTGTGAGGGATGCTGTCCTTTTCCAGCTCTGTCCATGAGGATTCCAGGAGCTTTGTTAATATTCCCATCGTGTTCCAGCACTAAGATTACAGTTAACAAGGGAGGGTGGTCACAACTCCCAGCACCCTTCCCGGTGACACTTCCACCTCATCTGCCTGCCAGAAGCTGCCTGGAAATGCAGAAATCTCCCTGCTGTGTCCCAGAGCTCCTCCAGCTCACTGTGATCCTGAAGGGGAAGGAAAGGAAGGGCTGAGGGAAGTGACCAAGAGAAAGAGGGATACAAGGGAAAATCCTGGGTTTAGGGTGTCAGGAGACAGGCAGAGAGCTGGAAGAAGGGGGGAGGGAGAAAGGAAAGGCATCTGGAGCCCTTTGCCTTTTACAGGGCAGGGAACAGCACAATTGGGAAGGGAATGGAAGGGAGGAGGGAAAGGGAGAGAGGAAAGGGAAAGGGAAGAAAGAAGGGAGGAGGGAATGGGGGAGGGAATGAGAGGGAAGGAGAGAGAAGGCAAGAGAAGGGGAAAGGGAAAGAAAGGGAAAGGGGAAAAGGAAGGGAAGGGGAGAGGGGTGGGAAAGGGAGAGGGATGGGAACCACCGCAGCACTTGGCGCCGTTCCCAGCCACGGTCTCCCTCCAGGCAGCTCGGGCGAGGCCCGTGGCCCGGGACGGCAGTGCACGGGGGAAGAAGCCGGGCTGTCCCGCGTTATTCTGGTTTGTCCCGGGTTTTCTCGGTTTGTCCCGAGTTTTCTCAGTTATTCCACAGTTATCCCAGTTTGTCCCGAGTTTTCTCGGTTATTCCACAGTTATCCGGGTTTGTCCCGGGTTATCCCGGTTAGTCCAGAGTTATCCCGGTTTGTCCCGGGTTATCTCGGTTTGTCCCGGGTTATCTCGGTTATTCCACAGTTATCCCGGTTTGTCCAGAGTTATCCCGGTTTGTCCCGGGTTTTCCCGGTTTGTCCCAGGTATCCCGCTCCGGCCGAGCCGCCACGTGGGGGCGCCCGCGCTGCGCTGCCCCCGCCAGCCAATCAGCGCGCTCCGTGCGCCGCTGCCCCGGGGCACGCTGGGAGTTGTAGTCCATCCCACGCTCCGGGGTGGGGGAGCGGTGCCGACCAGCGGCCTCCCCGCGGCTCGGCGCGGGCGATTCCCGCACGGATGTCTCCTCACGAACACTCGGGGACATGCAGGGTGGTTTCCGCCATCCCGCAGCTCCCCGGGAACCGGGCATCGGTGTCGCGTGGGGATGAGGTCAGTGGGAGGAGCGGGCGGGTGTCATGGCCGCGGGGCGGGGGAGCTGCGCCCTCATGAACGCCCTCGGGGAGGAATGCGGGCGGGGCTCGGGGCTGGGGAAAGGAGACCCCGCCTTGAAACAATCTCAGTGGAACTTGTGCCAAACTCAGGATGTTGCAACAGAAGAGTTAAATTGCATCTTCAGTTTTATGAGAAACAGGCACGTGCACAACGTTTTCTTCCTCTGAGGAACCACGTTTTCCAGTTTTAAAAATTTCCTGATTATCACAGAATCAACAGGCTGATTTGTGGTGGTAGGGACCTTAAAGATCATCACACTCCAAGGGCAGGGACAGCTCCCGCTATCGCAGGTTGCTCCAAGCCCCATCCAGCCTGGCCTTGGACACTTCCAGAGATGGAGCAGCTGTGTGATGCCCAAAAAGATGGGCTGGAAATAAAACCCCACAGAGCGGTGTCTGTGGAGCAGGGATTTGTTTATTGCAGCGCTGGAGGTGAGGGGGATCTCTCCCCTAACTCACCCACCCTTGTCAAGTGTTTAAATAATTATTTACACAGTAAGTATTGTGTCAGCATAACATCATCATATACGTGTACAGAACTAATTTACATAAGATTACCTCATGGTTATAAATAGCTTTGCTGTGCTGCGCTTGCACTTCCCAAATTTAAGTGGTCTTGGGGGTCTTCCTCAATGAAGGCTCAGGGTTCTCCTCTCATTTGAATTTTTCAACTTTTTCTTCAGAGCGCGCACAGTTACGGTGTTCCTTGGGCTTTCTGCATCTAACCAGTCTAAATTCTTCATCTTGTGGCTAATTGGCTTTACACTGGCCAATTTCTCATTACTCACCTTGCTGTTTCCCAATTAGCTCTATTTGTCTGTTTTCGGGATTGTCCACCTCGTGAATTTTTGCTCACTTAAGCAATAAGCAACGAGTTAACTACATTTGGTTGTTACACTGTATAGAAAGTTAGGATTCGGGTTATGTAAGTTAAAAAGTTATCATTGAGGTTACATAGGTATTTTATAAATCAAGCTATATAAAGTTATCATTCAGATTACATAGGTATTTTATAAATCAAGGCATATAAGCATCTTGTAGCTTTGACCCAAGTTATATGAGCATCACACAGCTTCTCTGGGAAATCCATTCCAAGGCCTCACCACCCTCACAGGGAAGAATTTTTTCCCAATGTCCCATCTAAACTCACCTTTTGTCAGTTTGAAGCTGTTCCCCCTTGTCCCAATCCCTCTCCAGCTCTCCTGAAGCCCCTTTTGAAACTGGAAGGGGTTCTAAGATTTCCCTGGAGCCTTCCCTTCTCCAGGCTGAACATTCCCAGCTCTCCCAGCCTGCCAATTCTGTGTCCTTTGGATATGTGAGAGAAAGAAAAAGATCCCCAAGCCAAACTCAATATCAGTGTGTGTGTTTTGTAACACTGCCAACCCCATAACCACCAACAAGTATTTCGTAACACAATGAAGCAGAAATAAAAACCTA
This sequence comes from Malurus cyaneus samueli, assembly GCA_009741485.1. NCBI lineage: Eukaryota > Metazoa > Chordata > Aves > Passeriformes > Maluridae > Malurus > Malurus cyaneus. The sequence continues at coordinate 65,879 of VKON01000105.1, read as the reverse complement.
ATTATGTTGTGGGAAAGGGAACCAGGGTTTGTGGTCTGGAGGCAAAGATAATGGAAAAAAATATATGAAAGTGGTGAAATAGTCAAGAAAGCAGGATGAGAATGGGCCTGAAAGCTGTTTGGTGAGAGCAGAACAGGCCATAAAAATATGATAAAATATATATAAATGAGATTCCTTTCTTTATAGAGGGTCTGGCTGCCAAATAAGGGGAGTATTTTCCCTGTACAAAAGCTTTTAGTTTTCCAAGTTTAAAATCAAATGCTGCATCTCATTCTGAGATTTCTTGCAAAATTTTGTGTGTTTGCTTTCCTGAGGCTGATTCATTCTTAAGTAATTGATGGAAAACAAGCCATGAGCATTATTTTCAAATATTCAAACCCAAATATTTTTAGATTTTTCTAGCAATTCCCCCCCCCCATTTTTTTTAACCTGAAATTATTACTTGAATATGAATTAACCTCAGTCTGCTAGAAAATGAATTTTGGGTTTTAATTTAACATTTCAAGAAAAAGCACATAATGTAACCCTAACTTTGCAAAAGTTAATACACATTTCTGCTGCTTCCAGGATAAATTCTAGGCAGGGCAGAGAAAGGAAGCCTGGATGACCAGTATGAATTCCAAAATTTTAGCTAGTTACCCTTGAGTGAGATAACACAAATCTGTCTAAAATAGGATTAATAAACAACCAGATTTTTACCACCCCCAAAGGGATACATTTCTTTCCAATATCCAAAATAATGCTTCCCTCCTTGAGTTTAAGGTCATTTAAAGCCAAATATTTGAAGGGTGGCCACAGCCTTGATTCTGTGAATCCATCTTTTGTATAAGAATTAAAAAATAGGGAGGAAAGGGAGGAGAAAATGGCACTGAAACACCAAATGCAATTTTTTTTTATTCCCAAAATCTTGGGAATTTTAAAGCCCAGAACTGTAGCCCAACCTGAATTTCATAAGGGGATACTATTTTTAGAGGAGAAAAAGAAATCATTCACAACTTATTTTATAATCATTCACAACATATTTTTATATCAGGTACCATTTTACAAAGAAAAAAGGGATGGGAAAATGCCCTGGTTGCTTGGCAAGCAATGAAATCCACATGTTAATAAAATAGCTGGACTTGGCTTAAGGAAAGAANTTTTTTGAGGATACATCAAGAATTTCAGGAATCCCTTATATTTAGGAATAGATGCCTGAAAATGGTTCCTCTCCACCCCTCAGAGATTAGCCAAATAATGATTTTCAGTGGCAATAGCAAAGTGTAAATGCACAGAGGATCACTCATATGGGAATTTCATTAATACAGAGTGTTTTTCCTCAATTTAATCGGATGGTGGTGCTGTCTGTACTCCCATCCCCTGTTCCAGCAGGGAAGCTCCACTTCTAGGAATATGAAAAAAGCTCTGGATGAGTCAGTCCAGGGGTATCGATTTCTGAGAGCAGCCAAAAATAGACACGCAGGGAAAGGGAATCAGAAACTGGGTGAGTGTATTATGATCCTTCCCTGCTAAATGATTCCAGTGCTGGCAAAGAAATTCACAGCTGTCTCTTTCTAGTATTAGAGGCTGCTGGGCATGAGGAAAAAGAAAGGGGATGTCTCAATTTTGAGGAATATTTAGAGATTAGCACTTCTGTCCATTAAAGGATGATACAGCTGATGGATGATAAAGAGCTGACCTCTAATGGACCCTTCCCACCAGACCAGGTTGCTCCAAGTTCCATCCAGCCTGACCTGGAACATTTCCAGGGATGAGGCAGCCCCAGTTTCTCTGGGAAAGCAGTTTCAGAGCCTTATTAATAGACAATATTCTCTCAATATTCTCAATTGTTTATTGCAGCACTGGAGGATGAGGGGGATCTCTCCCCTAACTCACCCACCCTTGTCAAGTGTTTAAATACTTATTTATACAGTAAGTATTTTTTAATATTGGTATGCCAGCATAACATCACCATTTACGTGCCTGGAACTAATTTACACAAGGTTACTTTTATGGTTATAAATAGCTTTTCTGTACTGTGCTTGTGCATCCCCAATTTAGGAGGTCTTGGGGGTCTTCTTCAATGAAGGCTTAAGGTCTTCCTCGCATCTGAACTTTTCAACTTTTTCTCAATATTCTCTTTTGCTGTTGAAAAGGGAAAATGCGTATATTCTTTACTAAATTCCATGATGTGTCTATCCCAGCTTTTGCAGTGAGCCTTGTTTGATCCAGTGGCAGCAAACAGCTCCTTGCAGTGGATCTTTTTGGGAACACGTGGCTCTGGTGGGTGGATAGGAAGAGGACTGTAGCAGAATTAGACTTGCTAGTCCAAACCTTTCCTCCTTCATGAGCCAGGAAAAGCATCCAAACCCCCCCTCTGCACATAGGTTGGGAATCAGACTCTAGCTTGGTACCTTGGAATTCAGATGCCTCTTTTAAAAGGCACCCAGGCTTTGGAATTGCACACATCTGACACCCATCCTTAGGCACCTGTCCACCCAGCTACATTTAGATTCCATCACCTCTGGAAAGAGAAGTATCCTTCAGTCCTGCATGGAGCAGCCAACCAAGGCCCTTCAGCTTAACAAGCCCTTCTGGGCATCCTGAAGAAGTCTCTAAAGATCTTGGAACCTTCTTAAGAAGCTCCTGGTGGACCTTCCCTCATCCTTTTAACAAGTCCCCGTGGACAACTTCACCAGCACTGAGAAGAAAACTTCCCTCCTTGTTAAAGGAAGTGAGAACTTCCAGAGCAGTTCACTTTGTCACAACTTCTCCACACCTTGGTTGGAGAGTTTGTGGCTTGGCCAACACCTCCCCAGTCCTCCATCTGGTTGGTGCAGGAGTTTGAAGGATAATGGATCCTTCACCATTATCCCTGCACCAGCAGCTGCTCCTGGCCAACAATTTTTGGTTGGCAGAAGTCACTCAGGACCTTGTGAAAGTGCCTGGGACATCCCAAGGGGGCCATCAACAGGTGATGGACCAGATTCTGGTTTCCAGGGGGTCCAGTCAGGAGTAAGTTGTGGATAAAGATAAATCCAACTGCTGTGCCCTGGTTGTGCTGACACTCAGAGCCCTGGAGGAGCTGGAATAAGGATTTTTTTTTTTTTTTTCTGGCAGATTAAATGCTTTATGTGCAAGTTGTAATGCAAAATTACGACTCCTCACAGTTGTAATCTTGTTCACACTGATGGTTTTCCCTGCATTTCAAGCACCTTGAAGGACCTTTCAAGGCTACAATAAGTACAAGGTCTCATCACAAAATAAAAGCATTTAAAAATCCAGAGCCACTTGTTGTTCAGTAAAAGAGATTTTATTAAACATAACAGAAACTTTTGGAATCAACCAAGTGAGGATAATCTTAGCATTTTTACTGGATGACTTATTATTTTTCTACAAATAAGAGAGGTGGTGAAGAGAGGAGTGAGCTGCAGGAAGCAGAGTCACCTCCTTTTCCAGTAAGATTTGACACAGCAAGGAGAAAAAATGGGAAAAAAGAAAAATGTAGTGGCAAACATGGCTCCAGAGATTCCAGCAAGCATACACTCAACAAGGAGAGAGGGGGAGAGAGATTTCAGGACTGATCTGAAAAATACAATTTAATATATTTGGAGTTTAATTTTGAAAGGGATAAAAACTGCTTTAGTACAGTCTATCTAAGTGAGCCTAAGTACCAATTCCCAGAATTCCTGCTCTAAAATATGCATCCAACACTTGCCTGCTCTCACTTAAGCTTCCTTAGAGTGTTCAGTGGAGAACATTCCCAGCTGGAGTCTTCTCCTCCTGTGACAATGACCTAAAGATATGCCATAACATTCTGGAAGTGCACATCTCTCCCTTCTAAACTGCAGAGGGCGCCAAGAGAAGTTTTCAGCCCAGAAAAGGAATTTTGAGCCCAGATAAATTAGTTTGGATTCCAGCATCTAATTTTTAGATGGTTGAAAGTTAAAGAAAATCAGTCACAAACTGCATTTCCTACCCAGCTGATGGTGGAGACTGGGCGAGGTTTTCTTGTCTTGTTAAAGCACTTCTCACCCGGCTGATCACCCTTTTTAGGGCACATTTTACCTCTTTGTTCCTCAGGCTGTAGATGATGGGATTTAGGAGCGGCGTGAGCATTCCATAGAGCATGGAAACGACCCTATCCAGACGAGGGGAGTAGGTGGAGGAAGGGCGGACATAGGTGCAGATGGTGGTCCCATAGAAAAGGCAGACCACAGTCAGGTGAGAGCCACAGGTGGAGAAAGCCTTTTGCCAGATGCCAGGAGAGTTCCTGGACAGGATTTCCAGCAGGATGTAGATGTAAGAAACCAGAGTGGCCACGCAGGCGCTGCTGCCCAGCACCCCGGCCACCGCCAGGATCACCAACTCCCTGCTGCGGGTGGGCGAGCAGGAGAGGGCCAGCACAGGAGGGATGTCACAGTAATACTGCTGGATTTTGTTAGGGCCACAAAAGGACAGCGTGAAAACCAGAGAGGTGTGCAGCAGGGCGTTGAGAAGCCCTGCTGCCCAGGTGCCCGCGGCCAGCTGAGCGCACAGCTTGGTGCTCACGATGCTCAGGTACCTCAGCGGGTGGCACACGGCCACGTAGCGGTCGTAGGCCATCACAGCCAGGAGGAAAATCTCTGTGCCCACCACAACAATGAAGGAAAAGTGCTGGAACAGGCAGCCCATGAAGGAAATCGCCCTGTTCTCCAGCAGCAAGGCCCCCAGCATCTTGGGCACGGTGATGGTGGGACATAAGAGGTCCAGCAGGGCTAAGTTGCTGAGGAAGAAGTACATGGGGCTGTGCAGGTGAGAGTCAGTGCTAATGGCAACGAGCAGTGTGATGTTGCCAGCCATAGAGGCCAAATAAATGAGAAGAAACAGCGCAAAGAGAAGCAAACGGATTTCTGGAGCATCAGAAAGGCCCACAAAAACAAATTCAGATACTATTGAAAGGTTGATCTTCTGTATTTCATCTTTCATTGTGGGAAGGAGGCAGAGGTTTCCCTGGAATAAAGAAGGTATAACATAGTCACAATTTCATCCCCATTCTAAAGATTCTGAGGAGTTTTTTTGTCTGTTTTGAAATTCAAAATAATTTCCAAGCATTGCCACACTCAAAATCTAAATTTTGCCCACTTTCCCTCATGTAAAAGGCAAAATGTACCTATCAAGCTTCGCAGTGATTAATCCAAAATTCTTGCCAGTTGCCACCTCAGACTGAAGAGCTGAAAGTAGAAGTTACCTTCCCTGTGGTGTCCAGCTTGGACACAGCCCCAGGCAACGCAACGGGGCATTGGAGGTTCTCTGAACAGGGGGACTGGGGTACAGATCCCTAAAATTCCTTCCAGCATAACTTATTTATGTTAAAAGGGATTTTGTATTTAGAATTTAGAAATTATTTAGCATTAATATTGTCAGTAAATTTAACTGAAGCTAAAACTTATTTTGTAAGCGAGTGATGCTGTCAGAGAAGAATTAAATCTCTGGTAATCAGCAGATAAATGCATTTTGAGGGAATTTTTTCAGTTTTGGATGGGGCTTGGAGCAAACTGATCTATTGGAAGGTGTCCCTCCCCACAGCAGGAGGTTGGAATCAGCTGAACTTTAAAGTTCCTTCCAACACAAATCATTCTGTGATTCTGTCATTAAAAAAAAGTTATAATTTGTCATCCAATTAAAAACTTCCCACTTTTTTTTCTATACATTTTACTCCATGATTGTATTAATACTTTTAGGATCTAACTGGACTTTCCCCCCATCCCCTTTCCTCAACTCAAAGAAGTCTAAACTTGGCGATAAAGGATCTTCCCATTTATCCTGCATTGCTCCATGGAATGTAGCTCAGTTTGTACATTGAGGATTTACATACCAACATTATAGGGACAGAAAGCAAAGTTCAGTACAAATACCTCCTTTTGGGGAGACTTGGGATTGATTTTGAGATGGCGAGAATATTGTACCAAGTTCTCATTTGCAAGAGATGCAGAGATAAATAGATCAATGAAATATTTAATCTGAGCCAGGTTTCTCTGTGGTCTCATGTTCTTCCAGAGACTTGAGAGTGACCAAAGTCAGAGCTTAAACTACATAAGAAATATTTTAGTCAGCAGAAATAAAAAGGGCATCCAGCAGCACTTGTTCATAAAATGGGGGGACTCATTCAGGTGAAATAGCACAGAAACAACACAGAAATACTCACTGTTACACAGAATTAATTACAGGTGATATACAGAAGTCTGTATCCCCAGGAAAAACATTGATCCTTTTTTCTTCTTTCTACATGTGACAGAAAAATGATTTCACTCTTAAAGAAGAGATGAATCCAATTCAGCAGCTTTGGAATATGCACACAGACACCTGTCAGCACTGGCACAAGGATATGGCTTGTTTGCAGGGGTAGGCACCTCTCTTCATTAATGAGGTTTTATAAATATGAGGGAGTGTCTGGGGACGAGTGTCTCAGAAGCTTTTTTGGATGTTCCCTTAATTACATGTATAAGAGGTTTTCCAGAATATTGCCAAAGGGGGCTAGAAATCAAAGGAACCAAAAATTACCAGCACCAAAATCCTCCTCTGGTCCTATTAAGCATCCATGATTTATGGGAGCAGCACTTCCCAGGTGATGTCCAGGACTGGGAACAGCCCTGTTCCTATTCCAGCAATACTTGACCATAACTTGTGCACTGTTCACATGAATGACTCTGGCTGTCAGGCATTGCTTCATCCTGTTTGCTGTGTCTGCAGGGTGTGACTCCTGGAAAATTAAGGATTCTGCGTTTTACACGGGCAAACAGTGACAGGAAAAAAGGGAATTGATTTAAACTAAAAGATGAGGGATTTAGGTTGGATATTGGGAAGAAATTCTGGCACAGGCTACCCAGAGAAGCTGTGGCTGCCCCATCCCTAGAAGTGTCCAAGGCCAGGGGCTTGGAGCACCCTGAGATAGTGGAAGTTGTTCCTGCCCATGGCTGGGGGTGGAACAAGGTGAGTTTTAAGGTCCCTTCCAACCCAAACCATTCCAGGACTCTAAGGTGGAGCTCCCCAAGGCTCACAGAGCACAGGCCTATCCTGCCATGGGAGTGCAGAGCTGTGGCTGGAATAAATCCCCAGATTTATTAATGGTCCAGAACTTTCTCTGTGTGCGACAGTTAACCCAAGGACCGTCAGACATCACGTTTCCCAGGGAGTTTTGCAATAAAGAATTTTGTAATAAACTCAGATGCCAGAAAGAGGTAGAGCAAAGAAATCCATCCCTCACCTCTTCTTTTCAACCAGAACCATTCTGTGATCCTGTTCCCCTCATAAATCCTAGATGTTTCTTTAGGGTGGGATGCATTGGTCCCATCAAGGTACTGATCATCCAGGATTATTTGGGCTGCTGGTTTTCAACCCTCCATCTAAATTGTGTATTTGCAGGGATAATCTTAGCTGGGTTATTAGAAATAGGAGCACAGGATAGTCTTTGAGATAAATGTTCTGCCTCAGGGTAAACCAATAAAATTATATTGCATTATATTTTATTATAAAAGCAGTTATTAAAAAAACAAAATACCCCCAAAACCACCACCACCACCACCGAAAATAACTCTTTTTACAGAACCCAGATGTTCACTAATGGATGATATGCTGGATTAGACCCCTCTTGCCCTGTTGCCCACCCCTCCCTGCCTTGTCCAGTGTAACACAACCAAACTGATTTGGTTTTGGCTACTTCTGGGATTTCTGGGACTACCCAGCTTTGTCAAGCCTTGAGATTGCCATCTAGGAATGCTTATGATGAGCCCACACTGATTAGTGTCTGCTGAAAAATGCTCCCTTTTCTCTGATGTCCATTTGTGCTTTAGTCCCACACTTTTAAAATAAAACTGATTAGCCTGGGATCTCTTCAGGTTTCTTGGGGTTTAACAAAAACAGTGCAGAGATCCTGTCAGTTCTCAAAGGATTTTTTTTCCTTTGAGGCCATTTTTCACTATTCTCTAGATGAGGGCAATAAATCTGAGGGTGAGCTCAGAGAGCTGATAATTTCCAGAGAGAGAGAACACGGGATTTTAATGGTGCGCAGTGGAGCCAATTTACAAACATGGACAAACTCAGCTGCCAAGTTGCACCTTCGCAATTTGCCAGGCACTAACTTTTTAACAGCATCTTCTGAGGCCTTGTTAAAGTCATCCCAAGGTGTTTCATGGGGTGAAAAATCAATTATATTGAATTGTTTGTCTTCAGAGTGGTTTGTGTTAGAGGGAGGTTAAAGCTCATTCCGTTCCACCCTGTGCCATGGGCACCTTCCACTGGATCCAAGCCCTATTCTTGTATTGAGACACCAGCTCCAAAAATTATGGAATTTTTATTTATTTTATAAAAAAATTGAACTATTACTTCAAATCAATTCACTTTTGATGTCCCCAGTTTGTACATGGTGAACAAACTGACATCAGCAAAATTAACTGGACCACAACTCCTATTGGCCTTCTATTGATGTAAAAATAAAATACTTATAAAAACTTTACTAAAATTAAAAAAAAAAATAACACAGTGATACATTTTTATTTTTCTGAATCGAAATTTACGCTAAATTGACCTGAAGGACATTTATTTTTCAACGTTTCTCTCTAATACTAAAAGAAATTTCTCCCTTTCAACCCAAGCCATTCTATGATGATCCTGAGTAGAAATTCACCATTAAAAAGAAATTTAGTTTGCACAAAGATGGGCAAGATTTGGAAATCCCAACCAGGAGAACCAATGACTCTCTGATGCCTCTGATCCTCCTGTGATCCTACAGGGTGGGAGAGAGGACTAATTTAAGACAGTGTGGAAAGACAGGGAAAGTGGAAAGCCTCCCACTTCCTGTGCATCGATTTAGATTGGATATTGGGAATAATTCCTTCATGGGAAGGGTTGTCCAGCTGTTGGACAGGATGCCCAGAGCAGTGGTGGAGTCACTAACCCTGAAGAATTTTAACAGCCATGTGGATGTGGCACTTGGGGACATGGGTTAGTAGGGGCCTTGGCAGTGCTGGGGAATGGTTTGGCTTGATGATCTTAGAGGGCTTTTCTGACCTTAATGATTCCAATTGATTAGGTGGGATGAATCCAATCCTAAATCATTCTGGCAAAAAGAAACTTAATGTTGTTCTCCTGATGGCAGCCACTGAACTATCCCTGATGAATTTGGTGGTGCTGCCCTCACAAAGGATAAAACTAGAACTTAATTACTGTGAGGCAGAAATGTTGGTTATTAAAACCACATAATGGAAAAAATCCTATTGCCTTTTCCTTAGTCTTCTTTCCTAAATTTCTCAGGCAGAATGCTGGTTTGGGTGAATTCTTTAAAGAATCAAGGAATGGTTTGTGTTGGAAGCGACTGTGTAGACAATCCCATTCCAACCCCCTGCAACTTCCACTAGCCCAGGTTGCTCTGATTTGTCCTGGAGCACTTCCAGGGATGGGGCAGCCGCAGCTTCTCTGTGCCAGACCATAATAGGGAGGAATTAATTCCCAGTGTCCCATCTAAACCCACTCTGTGTTGGTGTGAAGCCATTCCCCCTTGTCTTGTCACTCTAGGCCCTTGTCCAAAGTCCCTCTCAACTCCCTCTCCTTCCTCTGTATATTGTCACTTGTAGGATTTTAATTATTTGCTTCTGTGGGAGAATTATGACTAAAAATGTTTTTATACATCTAATGAAAATCCTACAAGCAAAATCTACACCATTTCTACTTTCTGGTGTCAGTGGGTGAATTTGGGGCCATTTGGTGCATGCGCCTCTGCCATCTGCTGTCACACCACAGGAAAAGCACATCAGAAAGGGAGACAAGCCTCATCCTGGATTAATTTATTTATTTGAAAATTGCAATCCCACACGAGCGGGAGAGTTCCAAAAAGTTTGGGCATTTCAGCGTGGATTTTTAATATTTTTAATATTAACAGCTACATGTATATACAAATATATCTATATATAATTTGAAGTCTGTAGGCTTAGGCCACTAAGTGTGTAGGAGCAGAGTAAGAATGTAACTTCAGGTGTAAATCTGGGTGTAACTCCAGGTGTAATTCTAGTTGTTATTCCAGGTATAAATCCAGGTGTAACTCTGGGTGTTACTCCAGGGTGTAAGTCTGGGTGTAACTCCACATGTAATTCCAGGTGTAACTCTGGGTGTTGCTGTGGGTGTTACTCCAGTGTGTAAATCTGGGTGTAATTACAGGTTTAAGTCCAGGCTGCTGCCAACCCAGCTTGTCTCAGAAAGCCCTGCAGCGCTTGCACAGTCTCCACAAGGATTCCTTCACCTCATTGCTCCTCAGGGTGTAGATGAGGGGGTTCATCACGGGCGAGAGGATGGTGTAGATGACACAGACGTACTTGTCAGAGGGCAAAGTCCCGGGGGGCCGCAGGTAGGTGAAGATGCAGGGCACGAAGAACAAGGTGACGACCATCACATGCGAGGCGCAGGTGGACAGTGCCTTCCAGCGCCCCTGGGAGAGGCGGGCGCGCACCTTGGCCAGGATGAGCGCGTAGGAGGCCACCAGCACCAGGAAGCAGCCCAGGGATATGAGGCCACTGTTGGAGGCCATGAGCCCCTCGGTGAGGGCGGTGTCGGTGCAGGCCAGGCGGATGACCGGCGGCACGTCACAGAAGTAGCTGTGGATGGTGTTTGGGCCGCAGAAGGGCAGCTGGAGCGTGAGCAGGGTCTGGACAATGGAGTGGATAAAGCCCCCGGCCCAGCAGGTGGTGACCAGGGCCCAGCAGGCCCCGCGGGCCATGATGGCCGTGTAGTGCAGGGGCCTGCAGATGGCCGTGTAGCGGTCAAACGCCATCACCGTCAGGAGGAACATCTCCGAGGAGCCCACAAAGTGCAGGAAAAACAGCTGGGCCATGCAGCCCTCAAAGGCAATGGCTTTGCGCCCTGAGAGCAGGGCCACCAGCACTCTGGGGGTGGTGACAGAAGTGTAGCAGATGTCGATGAAGGACAGGTTGCAGAGGAAGAAGTACATGGGTGAGGAGAGCTTGGGGTCCGTCCTGACGGTCACGATGATGAGGAGGTTCCCCAGCAGGACCATGGCGTAGGCCAGGAAGAAGAGAGTGAAGAAGAGGAGTTGCAGCTCTCTGGTGTCGGAGAGGCCCAAGAGGATGAATTCAGTCACCTGGGAGATGTTGCCCCGTGCCATCACTGCAGCTCAGGCTCCCGTGGCACAGGTGTGGGGCTGGCCAGGAAGGAAAGGGAATGTGCTACAGCTCCAAGGCTTGTGGATGGTGGGAGCAAGATGCATTTGCTGCTGCAGAAAACAGAGAGCAGAGTTTGCAATGAATACTCACCCCCCCTTTTCTCTTCCCTATTCCCCCCCTCCACACTGAACTCACTCCTGAACCCATCCTGGATGCTATTTTCCTTCATTGTTGTTGGTGTGCTCCTGTTCTGTGGGGGAGGAATCACACAATCATGGAATTGTTTAGGTTGGAAAAGCCCTGTAAGACCATCGAGTCAAATCATCCCCCCAGCACTGCCAAGCCCTCCACTGAACCATCCCCAAGTGCCACATCCATATGACTTTGAAATGCCTCCAGGAATGGTGATTCCAGCACATCCTGCTCTCAGACAATGAGAGCCACGAATGTTGGAAAAATGCTGTGCTGTCCTTTTCTTTGCTGGAAATTTGAGTGCCGTGAAGGAAGCGAATGCTGCCGTGCTCAAGCATGAGCTGCTCCATGTCCTAATCCTAACAGCACTCCTGTAAATTGAGGACAGGGCTCTCCAGTTAGCTCATCCACTCTTCAGCTGGGAATACATGCACCGAAACCAAGTCTGGGAGGTTCCTCACTGGAGAAATTGGGGTTTCTAACCCAGCAGAAGCTGCAAAACCCCTGCACTGTTTTTCTACATCTTTATTTTCTAAAGGAATTTTTAAAGTTCTTCAGTAGACAAATACACTCACTTTGTTTATTAAGGTTAAAGGAGGTTAAAGTAGGACCAGCAGAGGAATGCACATTTCCATTTACAGTCCTACCAGGAAATTCCTTCCCTGCTCATTTCTGCCGAGGAGTTTATAACTCAGCAAACAAGAGGTTTTAAGTAAGAAAGCAGATGTCTGTGATGCCAACAGCACTAAATAAAGCTGTTTTAGGATCCAAAGGATCCAAATGGCCAAATCATTAGACAGGGGACATTATCAGACACACACACTGACATCTTGTGTGTTGAGTGTATTTGTTCTGCTGTCATGTTGGTACAGTTTCAGTTCAAAGTCAATGCTTCCCCCAAGGAATAACAATGATATCCAGGTCAGAATGTGTCACTGATGTGTTTAATTACAAGCTTTGATTATTTAGCTGACGAGGGTGGTAGAAATAATACCCAGCTTCTGTATGTGGTGTGGAAAACCCCATAAATACACCTGTAGTGACACTGGAGTAACGAATGAGCTGTTGGTGATGCTCCTTTACTGACAAACACCCGCAAATCCACATTTGCAGCATTCCCATGAAGAACACAAGGATCACTAGAGCATGACATCCCTGGAAGTGCTCAAAACCAAACTGGATGGGGCTTGGAGCAGCCTGGAAGTCTATGGAAGGTGTCCCTGCCCATAGCAGGGGCGGTCAGAACAAGATGAGCTTCAAGATCCCTTTCCAACCCAAACCATTCTGGGATTCTAAATCTATAACTGATTTCGTAATTTTTTTTTTCCTAAACCTTAAATCAAATCCTCACAAAAGTCACTCACCAGCAATGCTGCTTTGCAAAGGCAGGATTTCGGTGGTGCCTGAGCAAAACAAAGGGACAATCCCAGAGCACTTCCACAGAGAGTTCATTTGCTGTCGCTCCACTTCAGGGGGTCCCGTCAGAACTTCTCCACTGCAAGTTGCTGCCCAGAAGTTGTGAAAGCAGCTCTGTATCTCTGCCAGCTCTGAGCCCTGAAAAGAACAGCCCAACCTCCTGTATTTCTCATTTGGAAAAAAACACCCAAGCTCCAGGAGCATCTACAAATACAATTATTTCTGTAGCAGAAATAGTTCAAGTAAATCACACAGGAGAAGCATAAGACTATGGGGAGTAATGAGATCCCAGAGGCAAAGGAAGTTTTGTCAGAAATCATCAGAGAGCAAAGAGCTGAAATTGTTCCCTGGGTAGTTATTAGTGCAGTCCATGGAGAGAGACACCAGAATAAAGATGTCTCTTACATAGGAGATTTATATATATTTATACAAATGGATATAAATTCTGCTTTCTGGTCTAATATTTTTCATCTGCAGTGTTCTTTCTTTTTAACTGGCTCTTACCATTGTACCTTGACAGCACAAAGCAATGTATCACAGATGTTATCCCTTACATACCTGACTGACAAATTTTAAAACAAAAAGTAACATCGGAACTCACTTAAAAAAATAAAATGGTTTGTGGGGAGCCTTTCTTGCTCACCAGGTATCTTTACTGCACAACGCAAAGCACAGAAGCAATTTTTGAGCTTAAGTATGAAATTCTTGTAAGAATTTTTGGCAAAGTGTAGAGAAGCCCGACACTGTTTCCAGTGACACCTGCTGTAAGCTGTATTTGCTCAGCAGCACCCAGAAGTGAGACCTCCAAAAAACCCCCAGTGATGTTCACCTCCAAAACATTTAAAAATACATTTATTTTATATAGTGCTCTTTTGGGCAGAGATAGGAGAAGTAGATAGGATTACAGCATAATTATGGAATTGCAGAATAACTGTTTGGGTTGAAAGGGACCTTAAGGACCATGTCATTCCACCCCTTGCCATGTGCAGGGATGCCTTCCATGGTCCTGGCCAACCTGGCCTGGAACAGGCAAAAAGGATTTGTTGTGGTGAGGAAAGGGGGAAGGGGAAAAGCTTGTCCTCCTGTTCCTGCATCAGCAAACCACTCAACTAGTTAATACCAGTTTTATTTTTGTGGAGATTTTTCTTATGGGATGCTCTATCTGGACAACATTTGCAGTATTTTAAAAAGTCTTTATTTAAATACTGGTGTTGCAGTTCCAGAGGAGCTTCTGGTCTGGACCTGTGCTGGTTGACAAGGAATAGAAAGAGAATACCAGAGTTCCCAATGTCTTTCCCATCAGAAAATGAACATTTAGTGCCAGCTGTCCTTTGAATAGCACATCTTGGGATATTGTAGTGCTTGATTTCCTCCGATACTTTGGGAACATGGCTGCAGCCTTACACCTTCCCATTTCCACTTCCCACTTTCCTGCTGCACAGTTTCCTCACGGTTCCCTTCACCTCCCTGTTGCGGAGGGTGTAGATGAGAGGGTTGAGCATGGGTGCGATGAGTGTGTAGAACACGGCCACGCTCCTGTCCGCGGCCAGGTCACCGGATGGACGGACAGACACAAACGTGCAGGGCCCAAAGAACAGAACCACCACAGTGATGTGGGACCCGCACGTGGACAGGGCCTTGTGCCACCCTGCTGGCTTCTGGCCCCTCAGGGAAACCAGAATGACCACGTAGGATGTGACCAGGATGAGGAAGCAGCCCAGGGATATCACCCCGCCGTTGGCCACCGTGACCAGGCTCACGACGCGCGTGTCGGCGCAGGCCAGGTGGAGCAGCGGGTGCACGTCACAGTAGTAGTGGGCGACTTTGTTGGGGCCACAGAAGGGGAGCAGGGCTGTGGGGAGGGTCTGGAATGTGGAATGCAGGAAGGCCCCCACCCAGGAGCCGCCCACCATGCGGCCGCAGAGGCGGCGGGACATGAGCGCGGGGTAGTGCAGGGGCCGGCAGATGGCCACGTAGCGGTCGTAGGCCATGGCTGTCAGGATGAAAATCTCTGTGCAGCCAAAAAAATGAAACCCAAAGAGCTGCCCTATGCAGCCTGCAAAGGAAATGGTGTTGTTTTCCACCAGGAAGCCGGAGATCATTTTGGGAGCTGTGACGGAGGAGTAGCAAATATCTACAAAGGACAGGTGGCAGAGGAAGAAGTACATGGGTGACTTCAGGTGCCGGCTGCTCGTCACAGTGAGAACTATGAGGAGGTTTCCTGCCACTGTGAGCGTGTAGAAAAGCAGGAATACCACAAAATATATTTTCTGCACCCCTTGGTCCCCTGAGAGGCCCAGGAGGATGAATTCCTTCACGCTGCTGGAGTTTTCCATGCTAATCCACTGGGCAACGTGCAGTGCAGGGTATGGAGAGGTGGAAAGATAAAGACAAAACGATTCATCAGTTTTTTTCCTTCTTAAAAATTAATTATTTACCAAAATTGTATTCTCACTAGAAATATATAGGATTATATTTAAGTTTATCAAGTCCTTTTTTTGTTCCTTTTGGGTTTTGTTTGTTTTTTTGTTGTTCTTCCCCCTCTACATATTTAATTTTCCTTGCATGAGACTGAGCCATATAATCATAGACTCCTGGAATGGTTTGGGTTGGAAAGGACCTTCAGGACCATCCAGTTCCAACCTCTGTGCCATGGGCAGGGATGCCACCCACTAGATCCTTCTGGGATTGGATCCATCTGACCTGGCTTCTATTTTATGATTTAAAGGTATGGCAAAATCAGAAACTCCTGTGCAGGCAAAAAGCTGATGAAGCACTCACAGGAAATGCTGAAATGGAGAAAAACCAAAATTGCTCTCAAACTCAAAAATGTGAAGCCTAAAGAGGAAGTTGGGAAAGGATGGGACTTTTTTGTGCTTGCAGTTTTACTGGCAGGAGCTAAAGGATACTCAAGTAAAGGGGTAAAAGGGGGTCTCTAAAAAAAAATCTTTTTAGTCTCTGACTAGAAGTACATGATATAGTGCAATCAATTGCAATATGAAATAAATACAATGTGGACTGTTATAATTTTTAAAAAAAGGATGAGGAATTGTACCATCTTCTTTTTACAAGGTTTTCCCCCTAAAATCTCAGGTGGTCAATGGAAAAAAGGGTTAAAGAACCTAATTTGGGACTGCAGATTCAGCTCTGCACATGAGTTCAGCCAAAGAGAGCAGAGATGATTGCTAACTTCAGGAGAAATTTCTTTTTGCACTTTTACATTTGCTCAAGAAAGGAGGAGAAAAAAAAACGACAAAAGGAAGTCAGGAAAAAGTGAAAGAAACAGGAAAGGAAAAAATCCTGTAAAACTTACCTCCTCTGCGCTTGGAGATCTAATTTTTGTGTAAAGGCTGTATGATTTTATCTCCCCAGCACTTGCCCTTCCTGGTAGAGGCTTTAAAGAACACAGAACAGCCTCTGGAAAGCTTTCAACACCTGCTTAGGAGCTGCCTTTTATAATCCCACCTCATTTAATTCCGTGCTTTCCTGTATCACCTAGTGTATCCTGACTTTTCCTGCCCGTGTTAGAGCTGCTTGGACACAACCCAAAAAGCAGAGAGAAAAAAACCAAACTGTTTAAGTAACTTTCCTCAACCGTCTCCAAGGAAATCTCCCTCCTCCAGGGCTTAATTCCCTGTTTACACAGAGCTCCTCCACTCTCTCCAAGGAAATCTCCCAGCTCAAGGGCTCTTGGGGCTGGAGGAGGGAATGTGTTATGATCAATGCAAGGCAGGTGGAAAGGAGAAGAAATTAATCCTGTCCTGCCAGGGGGAGTTTAGATTGGATTTTAGGAAAAAGTTCTTCACTCACAGGGTTGTCCAGCCCTGGCACAATTTTCCCAAAGCAGTGGTGGAGCCCCCATCAATCTGGAGGGACTTAAAACATGTGGATGTGGCACTTGGGGACATGGTTTAGCGGAGGGCTTGGCAGTGCTGGGGGAATGGTTGGATTTAGTGATCTTGGAGGCTTCTCCAACTTTAACAATTCCATGATTGTTGGAAATAACAGCCAGTGAAATAGGTGAATATTACATTGGACAAGCATGTAATGTGACCTAGTCCATTTAATATTCCCAGGGTCTGCAATTAAGTCATCTTTGATGCTTTTGCCAAGTGCAAAGGCCCCTTAGATCCACAACTTTGGCTTTATAGCATTGTGAGTAATAAACCAGGACTTCTAAATCATTGTGTATCCCCAAGAACACCTCACAAATCCTCATTCAAAAAAATGATCAGAGAGATTTCTAGTAGCAAGTAGAAAAGAGACAGAAAATGGCATGGGTCACTTCTTGATGAGCCCTCCAAGTGCCTCTTTTCCATGACATTTCATCACTGGTTGCCCAGGGAATAAAACATCTTGTGAGAACTTTCAGCAAAGGTCAGTGAAGTAAAGAATAAGTTTTAAAAGTCCTTATTTTGCAAATTAGGAAACTGAGGGAAGGGAGGAAGTCAACTCTTGTACGTCTCGGAAGCTGGCTGAGTTGAATCTTTGCCACTCCAGGCTTTCCTCTGGAAAGAAATTGATCTGTTCATCTGATCAATTAGGGGAAATGGCTTTAAATGACAGAAGATAGTTTAGGTGGGATATTGGGAATAAATCCTTCCCTATGAGGGTGGTGAGGCCCTGGCACAGGGCACAGAGAAGCTGTGGCTCCCCATCCCTGGCAGTGTCCAAGGCCAGGCTGGACGGGGCTTGGAGTAACCTGGGCTGGTGGAAGATGTCCCTGCCCGTGGCTGGGGTGGGACTGGATGAGCTTTAAGGTTCCTTCCAACCCAAACGATTCCAAAATTTGATGAATTTGTGCCTCACTTCAACTCATCACTGCTCTGAAGTTTCCTGTGTATTTTTGACTTGTGATTTATGGGCATCAATAAATAGTTCCATCCACTGTCCATCCCTTTGTTTGGCTGATGTTTACTAAAATTCAGAATGGCCCAGTAATAACAAAAGTATTTTGAATGCCTTCCAACATGGAATGCCAGCAATCCATGCAGAGAAAATGGAAACCCTCAAATTAATGAGGAGATTAAATAATGATCTGGGTGAAAACAGTGTTTTAATTTAAATACTATTTTACACCAAAGCCTGGAGTCCTGGCCAGGTTAATGAGAGTTGCCAGTAACCACTGTAGGAAATAGGATTGGGTAAGAGAGTAAAAATGGTTTTACAATCTTTGGGAAAGGAAGAGGAAGGACAGATGACCACGGAAGCTGAAGATGAACAAATATGTTTCTGACCTGCTAAGCAAATTTGGGTTGGAACTGCCCGTTCTGTGCCCGCTGTCACACATGGCAGCAGTTTGGGTGGTGTCACACTCCTGTCCCTTTGCTTCCGTGGCCCAAGGGACTAAAGGGGGTGATAAATGCTGGTATCTCCTGTTGCAAAACAGTTCATGTGAGGATGCCAGGAAAGGAGAAAGGTGTTTCCTCTGTTTCCATTCCCTTTGGCAGGTGGATCCGGGTGGCTCATGGATGTGGCGAGGAGTAGGATATCATGTTTGGGTGGTGGGTTCTGTTTAGGAGGCACAAGGTGGGGAAGAGCCTTGAGTTTGAGGTTCTGTTCAGGGGGAAGTTGTGAAACTGGAAGTGAAAGGCATGAGGTTGGAGGGGCTTTGTGAAATCAGAAGTGCCCAAGGTGTTGCAGGACTGTGCTGAAAGCCTGTGGGCTTAGGAGGTGCACTGAAAGAGCTTCTGACCCCAGAGTTATGCGCTGAGGGCAGCACGAGCAGGGTTTGGGTATTTGTAACTCAATAGTTTGAAGTTTGGGTGCAAGGCTGGATAAGAAGTAAAGACTTTGTAAGGTGCTGAAATGTGTTGGGAGAGGCTGTGGTTCAGAAGAAGACACTGGTGACAGCTGGGGAGGGACAGCAGGGACTGAGAAGGGCTGAGGGAGGCTGCAATGCCACCAGCAAAGGTGTTATGGAAGAGGACTGACAATTCCTGAACAGTGGTAAAACATCACCTTCAGGGGCTGTGAAACCAGAACATCTCAGGGCCTCGAGCAGGACACACCACCCCTGCAAGGTTTGTGTGGATAGTTCTTGCAAGAGTGGCCAAGGAAGGGAGAAAAAGTACAAAAATAGTGTTTCCATGACAATGCAAAGAGAGGAGGGGGAAGTGGTTCAAATCTGAGGGATTACATTTGCACAGGGGAGGTATTTCCCCCTGTGAGTGATTGGCTGCCTGGCCGGTCACGCTGAAAACACCGTGGCTTTTTAAACAGTGGCTGCCCAGCCCAGCGCTGCAGGATGACAGAAGGATTCGGGCTGCACCCTATGTCACACACCCCGGGGGACAACGTTGCCAGGTGCAGGCGCTGAAATTCCCAGGAATTCATTGAAAGGTGAGAAATTCTGAGATGGGTCTTTGTCCGCTGTCAAGCTTTGGGGAAGGGAGGAGAAATGAAAACAATAGAGGAAAAAAAGAGAAAATATTTACTAATGCTGGACAGAAATTTGCTGTAGTTCAGGAACTGATGATAATAATTTTCAGTGTAAGGAAAGCTTCATTCCAGGGATTCTCTTCCCTGTATGAGTGCTCTTGAACTGCAATATAATATGCAATATTGCCCTGCAATATAAAATGTCATTTTTCAGAGACCTGGCATTACAACAGCATAACTTTCTGTCCATATTCTGAGACATCTTTGTGGGGTCAGGGTTGTTCTGCCTCAGGCAGGCAGGCAAACCACAGGGAGGATGTTTAATCTCAAGGGAGAAAAAGACCACCTGGACTCAGGCTGCTGTTGTTTGAGTTGAGCTTTCACTTATTAGTTATATTAAGGAAGTAGATTCACATCCTGAATGTGTCTTGGAGACAGGAATTAGTCTTTCCAAGGGAATAGGATAAATAAATGAGAACACTTAATGACTTTTGCAGTGTTCTTCTCCACAGTGTGTAGAAATCAGAGAAGGATTTCTTCACTTCTGTTAAAGCAGAAGGCAAATTTATTGACATTTTGTCATTTATCTATTGCAGCCATTTTTGCTCCTGGCACTCTTTATGATCACACAGCACCTTCCAATGCCTAAAGGTGCTCCAAGAGAGCTAGAGAAGGACTTTGGATGAGGGCCTGGAGTGACAGGACAAAGGGGATTTATTTTAAACTGGAAAATGGTGGATTTGAATTAGACATTGGGAAGGAATTCTTCCCTGTGAGGGTGATGAGGCACAGGATGCCCTGAGAAGCTGTGGCTGCCCCATCCCTGGAAGTGTCCCAGGCCATGTTGGACAGGGCTTAGTGCAACCTGGGCTAGTGGGAGGTGTCCCTGCCCATGGCAAGGGGTTGGAACAAGATGAGCTTTAAGATCCCTCCCAACCGAAACCATTCCAAGATTTTAGGATGTGGCCAATGGCACTGGGAAATAATCACTTGTCATTCCCTGAATCTCCAGTGGAGAGCGATGCACCTGTGGAGGCTGCAGTCGGCTGAGACAGAGCTTCACCAATGCTCAAATTTTCACAGTCTCCTCAAACTGAGGGAAAATTTGGTTGCACAGAGGCCAGGAAACCACTTAACCACTGGGCCTTCCTCTGTTCCTACAGCAGAAAAGCTGCACAGAACTTGAGGTTGTTTCTGCTAGTTTCTGCAAAACTGTGATAACTTGTGGCTGTGCCGGGAGCAGGTTGTGAGGGAGGAACAGCCACAGGGCTGCTCTTCAGAGTCTTCATTCTGGAAGTGCTGAAAGTGTCCCAAGAGCTGAGGATGGGATCATCCAGCTCTGCAGTGCCAGAAGTTCCCTGGTTTCAATCAACCCTAAAAGAAATCATAGAATCTTTAACTAATTTGGGTTGGAAGGGACCTTAATGATCATCCAGTTGCACCCCCTGCCATGGGCAGGGACACCTTCTGCTAGGCCAGGTTGCTGCAGGGAATGGGGCAGCCACAGATTCTGTGGGCAACCTGTGCCAGGACCTCCCCAACCTCACAGGGAAGGATTTATTCCCAATATCCCATCTAAACCCACACTCTTGTCAGTCTGAAACCATTTCCCCTTGTCCTGTCACTCTGGTCCCTTGGTGCCTTCCAAACCAAATCATTTTGTGATTCCATGCAATCAAGTTCTGGCTACAAAGCCTTAGAACAAACCCAGGAAGTCCTCCACGTCACCGTGATGGAAAGTCACCCTGGAGTTACCATCTCTTCCCTCTCTGCTCCCAGGTCTGAAATCACTCATTATGAGACCCTCAGCCACACCAATCCTCCTCTCAACCACAGCCATCCATGCTCCCGGGACCAACCAGAGCGGGGCCGTGGGACAACCGGAGCCGTCCTACGCAGTCCTCAAGTTCATGGAGAGCTTCTGCCTGCTGAGCTCTGTCTGTGGGATGGTGGGCAACGGTCTGGTCCTGTGGTACCTGGGCTTCCGCATCCGCAGGAACCACTTCACCGTCTACATCCTCAACCTGGCGGCCGCTGACTTCGGCTACCTGCTGTGCATTGCCGTGGAGACCGTGCAGTACCTGATGCAGTTCAACGTGGGCGTGCAGTTTGGGATATTCCTCTTCCTGGATCTCTTCATGTATGGCACCGGCCTGTACCTGCTGACGGCCATCAGCGTCGAGCGCTGCCTGTCCGTGCTCTCCCCGATCTGGTGCCGGACGCACCGCCCGAAGCGCCTGTCTGCCGTGGTGTCCGGCCTGCTCTGGGCCCTGTCCCTGCTCCTGAACACTCTGGGATATGTTTTGTGCACCGTTCGTCCCTCTCCCAGGGTCTGCCAGCGCCTGCTCATCTCCATCGGAGCCTTGGACTTCCTCGTGTGCGCGCCCCTCATGCTGTTCTTCAGCCTCACCCTCTTCCTGCGGGTCAAGTGCAGCTCCCAGCCCTTCCAAACGGGCCGGCTCTTCACCGTCATCATGCTCACCATCCTCCTCTTCCTCATTTTCGCCGTGCCTCTCAGCGTCCTCATCCTCCTTGACTTCCTGGGCCACAAGTTTCTGTATTCCCCGGAGATCGGCTTCGTGCTGTCCTGCGTCAACAGCACCCTCAACCCCGTCATTTACTTCCTGGTGGGAAGCTACAGGGATCGGAAATTCAGGCTCACCCTCAGACTGGCATTCCAGAGGGCGTTCCAAGACTCGGCGGATGACAGGGATGAGCGGGAAACGCGGGACACGGTAACCATGTCCTCCTAAAATCCTGTCTGGAATTCCCTGGCAGAACTGGAGAACTCAGAGGTACTGGGGAAGGTTCATCTCACCTGGCCCTCAGTTACCCACTTTGTAGATATTTTAGGACGTTATTTTAAGTCCCATCTGTGGTGGGTGAGAACACAGAAGCGCCTGGACCACAGGATATTCCTGACCTATGTTTGGGTCCTATTTAAAGTGCCTGTTTCTTTCCAGTGACTATTAAATAATAGTAATTTGATAAAGTGAAATGTCTTGGTGTTTGAATTTCATGGAAGGAATCCTGCTCAGGATTTGCACTTCACTCAGTAAATCTTTGTAATTCATAAATTCACGGTGCTGCTTTTCATGCAGATCTCTGAAGATGAAATGAGATCCAATCCTCCTCCTGTTGAAAGCAGACATAAAATTCCTGGAAAGAGAGTCTATATATCCCAGTTAATTTAAAATTTTCATGTCTGAACACACAAACAGCTTTTTTTTTGTGGCTCACAGAGCTATCCTGGGCTTCCTAACGTGTGCATTTCAAGGACTGAAAGGATTCACATCCTCCAAGTTCATTTCTTCTCAGAACCAGGGGTGTTTCCACACCACAGAGCAGAAACTCCTTCCAACTTCTGTTAAAAATTTATTCACTGAGTTTCATCCTCCCTTTTCTTGTATTTAAGAGAAATGCATGACTAGATATTATTTTGTATTATTATATTTTTGCACGTTATTTTAATTTCCTCCAGCCCTGGACTGAGTTTCTGCATTAACTAAGCATATGCTGGGTTGAAATTTCTTCCTTTAAAAGAGCAGATCAAAATCCATGGAAAAAAAAAAAAAAGGGGAGAGGAGATCGACCTTCTCCCTGCTCCTCCTGCTTTTCCTGCTTGTATCGGCTTTTTTGACTTTAGCAGCATTTTGCACATCTTTTTTCACTTTTCCTCTCTACTTAGATTTTATATTTGCAGTGGAACTCCTGTGCCATGTGCTGGACCTGAGCAGCCTGGGGCTGCTGTCAGCCCTCAGCGTGGAGCGCTGCATCTCCGTGCTCTGCCCCATCTGGTACCGCTGCCACCGCCCCCGGCACCTCTCGGGCATCGTCAGCGGATCCTCTGGGCTCTTGCTGGGGTTTTAGTGTCCTCCTCTACCTCAGCATTGCTGAAAACTCTGAGACTGTCCTTGCAGGTGTAGCCCTTGTGATTTCCCTGATTTTGTCCGTAGTGATGTTGGTTTCCAACCTGGTCCTGTTCCTCAAGCTGCGCTGTGGCTCCCGGAGGAGACACCCAGGGAAGCTCTTTGTCGCCAACCTGCTCAACGTCCTGGTCTTCTTTGCCTTCAGCATCCCTTTCTGCGTGGAGGTTTTCCTCAATCTCGCCGATTTTGTTGAGTTATTCCCAGAGAACACCTCCTTGCTGCTGGCATTGCTGAACTGCACCCTCAACCCGGTGATTTATGTGCTGGTGGGGAGCTGCCGGCGGCGCCGCTTCCAGCGCTCCATCAAAGTGGCTCTGCGGAGGGTGTTTGAGGAGAAAGCGGGAGTGAGAGGGGACCCACGACCCTGAGGACACTGTGGTGGAGGTGACAGCTCTGTGAGACACTGCTGGACATGTGGCACCTGCAGATGTGTCAGAGACAGCCAAGTGTGGGGACATGAGGCCAGCACAGCCAGGCTCAGCCCATTCTCAGGCTGTACTGCCCGTGGAATGACACTCATTGGCCCATCCGTAGGGAATAAACTCTGCTGATGAAGCAAAGGCTGCAAAAATTGTCAGAGCAATTGGTGCTGGGTTGGTGATGGTGGGATTAGGGGTCTAGAAATAAGTGACTGGGTAAAATTACAGTTTGGAGGGAGAGAGAGAGAAAGGGGGAAAGAGAGAGAGAGAGAGAAGGGGAGAGAGGGAGAGAAGGAAAAGAAACAAAAGAAACAAGAGAAGAAACATGAGAAGGAAAAAGGAAAAAGGAAAAAGGAAAAGGAAAAAGGAAAAAAGGAAAAAGGAAAAGGAAAGGAAAAAGGAAAAAGGAAAAAGGAAAGAGAAGAAAAAGGGAAGGGAAGGAAGGAAAGGAAGGAAGGAAGGGAAGGAAGGGAAGGGAAGGGAAGGGAAGGGAAAGGGGAAGGGAAGGGAGGAAGGGAAGGGAAGGAAAGGGGGAGGGAAGGGAAGGAAAGGGAAGGAAGGGAAGGGAAGGGAAGGGGAAGGGAAGGGAAGGGAAGGAGAAGGGAAGGAAAGGAAGGGAAGGGAAGGAGGAAGGGAAGGGAAGGGAAGGGAAGGAGAAGGGAAGGAAGGGAAGGGAAAAAAAAACAAGAGATGACAAAGGATTTGTTTGGACAGATCAGAGGAAGAAGGATAACCCGAGAGTGCTAAATCCCCATGAATAGTTGGGTCAGTCACACCGGGGCTGGTCCTGCTCCCTCTGGAATCACTTTTGGAAGTTATTCACCTGCCAAAGGCAAGCATAGCCATGACCTACCATAAAACACCTGGAATTAGCATTTTTTAAATTAACTTGGCTTTTCTCTCTTTTTCCAATAAACACTGATCCGAAGGTTCTGTCTGTGCTGTAAATAAAAAATTATTTATCTGCACTTATATTCTATGTGTTTGTATCAGGTGATGGTTTCTTCTGAGAATAATAATAATATATATATAATAATAATAATAATAATAATAATACTTTAAATACAATTGTATCCCTTTTAAAAAATAAAAAAAAAAAAGAAACCACTGGTCTTTTAACAATAACAGAAATGGTTTGTTTGTCCCAATGATAAAATCATTTGAGATATCAAAAAGAGAACATTTTGAACATGAATCTGTGAGGTTTTTTTAAAAAAAAAGTTACCCATATGACCTTTTTCTAACAATTTTGGTTAAAAGAATAAATATTAGGCAGACTGATAGCACAAATATCCTATTTTGTAGCTCAAAGGATTTGGTTTAGAGAATAATTTCTTGCAATCATGGTATTTATTACCTTGTCCTGTTTCCTGTATTTCCCCCCCTATCCTTCAATTTATTTCTATTGGTAAAGGAGATTTAAACACAGTTTATTCCCTGGGGCCGAGGCACTGAGGGTCATTCCATGGGGAATGGGCTGGGGAACAGGACTGAGCCCGGCTGCCCTGCTCAGAGCCATGAGCCACCTGATCCCAAATTGTGGGTTTCTTAGGTGCCACATGTCCAGCAGTGTCTCACAGAGCTGTCACCTCCACCACAGTGTCCCCAGGGTCGTGGGTCCCCTCTCACTCCCGCTTTCTCCTCAAACACCCTCCGCAGAGCCACTTTGATGGAGCGCTGGAAGCGGCGCCGCCGGCAGCTCCCCACCAGCACATAAATCACCGGGTTGAGGGTGCAGTTCAGCATGCCAGCAGCAAGGAGGTGTTCTCTGGGAATAACTCGCCAGAATCAGGAAGATTGAAGAAAACTTCCACGCAGAAAGGGATGCCGAAGGCAAAGAAGACCAGGACGTTGAGCAGGATGGCGACAAAGAGCTTCCCTGGGTGTCTCCTCCGGGAGCCACAGCACAGCTTGAGGAACAGGAGCATGTTGGAAACCAACATCATGAGGGAATAAAACGCAGAAATGGCGAGGGCTACACCTGCAAGGATTGTCCCTGGGTCTTCAGTAAAGGTGTGGGTGACATAGAGGGAGGACACTAAAACCCCAGCAAGAGCCCAGAGGATCCCGCTGACGATGCCCGAGAGGTGCCGGGGGCGGTGGCAGCGGTACCAGATGGGGCAGAGCACGGAGATGCAGCGCTCCACGCTGAGGGCTGACAGCAGCCCCAGACTGCTCAGGTCAAACAGGTGGGACGGGAACCCAATGGCAAACACAAATTCCCTATAGTGATCAATAAAAGGAAACAAAGACCTGCAAAACGTTACCATGGTCAGAAAAGCCGATACAAGCAGGAAAAGCAGGAGGAGCAGGGAGAAGTCGGCTACAGCCAGGTTGAGGATGTAGACGGTGAAAGGGCTCTGCTTCGTGTGGAAGCCCAGGAACCACATGACCACCCCGTTCCCCACCAGCCCACAGAGGGAAATGGCCACGCACACCCTGCAAAGGCAATAGTCGTGTATGAAATGCTCGAGCATTCACGTGTGATAAATTCCTCCCAATCCAGGGATCCATTCAGGGTGAGGTTCATTGTGTCGATCTCCTCCATGGTGAATGATCCTGTTCCCGGTGCTCACCTTCTCCTTTTCCCACCACCTCCTAGGGATAGATGGGGAACCAGAGGCAAATAGGGGCCATGAGCATTCCCAGCACTTCCCATGTGCCCACACAGCCCCACGCCAGCCCCAGGAAGAACCCCCACCCCTGCAGTGCCAGGAAGCCTCTCACCCTCCAGCCCTGTCCCTGCACAGGAGGCATCTGCCCCAGCCATCCTGGACTCCTACCTCAGCAGAGCAGCACTGTCAAGGAGCCCCAGGAGAAAGGATCAGGGATGGCTGCTGGGACCACTGGCTGCGCTTCAGCCTCGTCCCTTGTCCCTGGGGAAGAGCCCTTGGCTCAGAGATCACATCCCATGGTCAGAGCCTCCCCTCACATCTCACCACATCGGTCACGCTTCCCCTCACATGTCCCATGGGCAGAGATCTTGTCAGGAGGACATGGCCATGTCACCCCCTTCCTCTGCCACTCTCCAGTGTCATCCCACCATGTGAGGGGGATCTGGCTTCCACCATATGTGCCGGGCGCTCCATTCATCAATGCAGAAGGGGATATAAACCATTCCCAGGAATGGAGGATGGCAGAGGGGTGAGAGAGATGAGCCAGAGACCTTCAGGAGTGAGAAATCACTGATGTGCAGACCTACAACAGCTCAAGTTGCTCAGTGCTTCTGGGGACATGTAACTGGTACTCAAAACTTTCTCTCAGCTTCCTTCTGGGAGAAATTCTCAGTGTTGCACATTTTTCCCTCCCCATCTCATGGATGGATCTTGAGCTTGTGTT
>VKON01000105.1:10856-39049 GCA_009741485.1 Malurus cyaneus samueli | reverse complement strand
TTGCCAAGCCCTCCACTGAACCATCCCCAAGTGCCACATCATTCCATATGACTTTAAATGCTCCAGACATGTAATTCCAGCACATCCTGCTCTCAGACAATGAGAGCCACGAATGTTGGAAAAATGCTGTGCTGTCCTTTTCTTTGCTGGAAATTTGAGTGCCGTGAAGGAAGTGAATGCTGCCGTGCTCAAGCATGAGCTGCTCCATGTCCTAATCCTAACAGCACTCCTGTAAATTGAGGACAGGGCTCTCCAGTTAGCTCATCCACTCTTCAGCTGGGAATACATGCACCGAAACCAAGTCTGGGAGGTTCCTCACTGGAGAAATTGGGGTTTCTAACCCAGCAGAAGCTGCAAAACCCCTGCACTGTTTTTCTACATCTTTATTTTCTAAAGGAATTTTTAAAGTTCTTCAGTACACTCATTTCATTAAAGTTCTTCAATACACTCACTTTGTGTATTAAGGTTAAAGGAGGTTAAAGTAGGACCAGCAGAGGAATGCACATTTCCATTTACAGTCCTACCAGGAAATTCCTTCCCTGCTCATTTCTGCCGAGGAGTTTATAACTCAGCAAACAAGAGGTTTTAAGTAAAAAGCAGACTATGTCTGTGATGCCAACAGCACTAAATAAAGCTGGTTTTAGGATCCAATAGGAATCCAAATGGCCAAATCATTAGACAGGGACATTATCAGACACACACACTGACATCTTGATGATGGTGTTGAGTGTATTTGGTTCTGCTGTTCATGTTTGGTACAGTTTCAGTTCAAAGTCAATGCTTCCCTCAAGGAATAAACAATGATATCCAGGTCAGAATGTGTCACTGATGTGTTTAATTACAAGCTTTGATTATTTAGCTGACGAGGGTGTGTAGAAGAAATAATACCCAGCTTCTGATATGTTGGTGTGGAAAACCCCATAAATACCACCTGTAGTGACACTGGGAGTAACGAATGACGCTGTCTGGTGATGCTCTCTTTACTGACAAACACCCGAAACAAATCCACATTTGCCTAGCATCCCATGAAGAACACAAGGATCACTAGAGAGCATGACATCCTATGGAAGTGCTCAAACCAAACCTGGATGGGCTTGGAGCAGCCTGAAGTCTTATGGAAGGGTGTCGCCTGCCGCATCAGAGGACGGGTCAGAACAAGATGACGCCTTTCAAGATCCCTTTCCAACCCAAACATCTGTGGATTCTAAAATCTATAAGCTGACTTGTCGTAATTTTTTTCCTAAACCTTAAATCAAATCCTCACAAAAGTCACTCACCAGCAATGCTGCTTTGCTAAAGGCAGGAAGCGTAATCTGCCGGCATTGTGCCTGAGCAAAACAAAGGGACAATCCCAGAGGCACTTCCACAGAGAGTTCATTTGCTGTCGCTCCACTTCAGGGGTCCCGTCAGAACTTTCTCCACTGCAAGTTTGCTTGCCCAGAAGTTGTGAAAGCAGCTCTGTATCTCTGCCAGCTCTAGCCCTGAAAAGAACAGGCCAACCTCCTGTATTTTCATTTGAAAAAAACCACCCAAGCTCCAGGAGCATCTTACCAAAATACAATTATTTCTGTAGCAGAAATATTCAAGTAATATCACCAGGGAGAAGCATAAGACTATGGGGTGAGAATGAGATCCCAGAGGCAAAGAAGTTTTGTCAGAAATCATCAGAGAGCAAAGAGCTGAAATTGTTCCCTTGGGTAGTTATTAGTGCACTCACATTGCGAGAAGACACCAGAATAACATGTCTCTTACATAGTGAGATTATAGTATAATATTATACAAATGGATATTAAATTCTGCTCTTTCTGGTCTAATATTTTTCATCTGCAGTGTTCTTTCTTTTTAACTGGCTCTTACCATTGTACCTGACAGCACAAAGCAATGTATCACAGATGTTATCCCTTACATACCTGATTGACAAATTTATAAAACAAAAAGTAGACATCGGACTCCTTAAAAAAAATAAAAATGGTTTTGGAAGATCTTTCTTGCTCACCAGGTATTTTTTACTGGCAACAACGCACAAAGCACAGAAGTAAGTTTTTGAGCTAAGTATGAAATTCTTGTAAGAATTTTTGGCAAAGTGTAAGAGAAGCCCCGACAACTGTTTCCAGTGACACCTGCTGTATAAGCTGTATTTGCCTCAGCAGCACCCAGAAGTGAGACCTCAAAAAATAAACCCAGTGATGCTTTACCTCCAAGCATTTAAAATACATTTATTTTATATCAGTGCTCTGTGGCAGAGATAGGAATACATAGGATATATAGCAAATTATGAATTGCCAGAATAACGTTTGGTTGAAAAGGACCTTTAAGGACCATGTCATTCCACCCTGGCCATGTCGGGGATGCCTTCCCAGTCCCAGTTGCTCCAAGTCACCCTGGCCAACCTGGCACTGGAACAGACAAAAAGGATTTGTTGTGGTGAGAAAAGGGAGAAGGGGAAAAGTTTTATTCCTCCTGTTCCTGCATCAGCAAACCAACCCAACTAGTTAATACCAGTTTTAATTTTCTTGTGGAGATTTTTCTTATGCATGCTCTACCTGGATAACATTTCAGTATTTTAAACAGTCTTTATTTTAAAACATTGGTGTTGCAGCTCCTGAGGAGCTTTCTGGTTCCTGGACCTGTGCTGGTTGACAAGGAATAGAAAGAGAATACCAGATGTTCCCAATGTCTTTCCCATCCGAAATGGAATGTTTAGTGCCAGCTGTCTTGAATAGCACATCTTGGGATATTGTAGTGCTTGATTTCCTCCGATACTTTGGGACACATGGTTGCAGCCTACTTACACCTTTCCCAATTTCCACTTCCCACTTTCCTGCTGCACAGTTTTCCTCACGGTTCCCTTCACCTCCCTGTTGCGGAGGGTGTAGATGAGAGGTGTTGAGCATGGGTGCGATGAGTGTGTAGAACCGGCCACGCTCCTGTCCGCGGCCAGGTCACCGCGATGGACGGACAGACACAAACGTGCGAGCACCGAAGAACAGAACACCACGGTGATGTGGACCCGCACGGGACTGGACAGGGGCCTTGTGCCACCCTGATCTGGCTTCTCGCCCCTCAGGACGCCAGGATGACCACGTTTAGTAGGATGTGACCATGATGCAGGAAAGCAGCCCCAGGGATATCACCGCCGCCATAACGTTGGGCCACCGTGGCCAGCTCACGATGACGCGGTTTCTGTTTTGGCGCAGGCGAGTGGAGCAGCGGGTGCACTCACATTAGTAGGTGGCGCACTTTGTGTCGCCACAGAATGGAGCAGGCTGTTGGGGAGGGTCTGGAATGTGGAATGCAGGGAAAGCCCCACCACCCAGGAGCCCCCCACCATGCGGCCGCAGAGGCGGGCGCGGACATGAGCGCGGGGTAGTGCAGGGGCCGGCGATGGCCACGTACGTCGTAGCGCCATGGCTGTCAGGATGAAAAATCTATCTAATCTGCAGCCAAAAAAATGAAAACCCAAAGAGCTGCCCATACTGCAGGCCTGCAAAGGGAAATGGGGACTGTATCTTTTTCACACCTAGCCAAGCCGACGCATCAATCTTATGGGAGCTCTGACGGAGGATAGCAATATCTACAAAGGACAGGTGCAGAGAAAGAATACATCTGTGACTTAGGTGCCGGTATCTGCTCTCACAGTGAGAACTTATGAGGAGGTTTCCTGCCACTCCGTGAGCGTGTACGAAAAGCCAGAAGGAACACTGCAAAATATATTTTCTGCCACCCCTTGGTCCCCTGAGAGGCCCAGGAGGATGAATTCCTCACGCTGCTGGGAGTTTTCCATGCTAATCCACTGCGGCAAACGGTGCAGTTGCAGGGTAATGGAGCAGGCGTCGGAAAGATAAGACAAAACAAACTTACATCATTTTTTTCCTTCGTAAAAATTAATTTTTACCAAAATTGACCATTCTCACTAAGAAATACATCTAGGATTATATTTAAGTTTATTCAATTTTTTTTTGTTCCTCTTTGGTTTTGTTGTTTTTTTGTTTTCTTTCCCCCTCTACATATTTAATTTTCCTTGCATGAGACCTGAGCCATATAATTATGACTCCGGAAGTTGGTCCTGGGTTGGAAGGACCTTCAAGGACCATTCCAGTTCCAACCTCTGTGCCATGGGCAGGGATGCCAGCCCACTAGATCCTTCGTGGATTGGATCCATCTGACCTGGCTTCTATTTTTATGATTTAAAGAGTATGGCAAAATCCCAAGACGAAACTCCTGATGCAGGCAAAAAGACTGAATGAAGCACCCACAAGGAAATGCTGAAATGGAGAAAAACCAAAATTGCTCTAAACTCAAAAATGTGACAGCCTTAAGAGGAAGTTGCGGAAAGGGATGGGACTTTTATTGTGCTTTGCAGTTTTACTGGCAGGAGTACAAGGATACTCAAGGAAAGGGGTAAAAGGCGGGGTCTCTAAAAAAAAATCTTCCTTTAGTCTTCTGACTAGACAGTACATGATATAGTGCAATCAATTGCAATATGAAATAATACAATGTGGACTGTTAATTTTTAAAAAAAAAAGAGATGAAGGAATTGTACCCATCTTCTTTTTACAAGGTTTCCCCCTTAAAAATCTCACGTGGTCAATAGGAAAAAAAAGAGGGTTTAAAGACCACTACCTAATTTGGGACTGCAGATTCAGCTCTGCACATGAGTTTTTCACCATAAGAGAGAGACAGAGATTGATTGCTAACTTCAGCGAGAAATTTCTTTTTTGCACTTTTACATTCTTTGACTCAAGAGAGAGGGAGAAGAAAAAAAAGACAAAAGGGAAGTCAGGAAAAAGGAAAAGAGAAACAGGCAAAGGAAAAAATCCTGTAAAACTTACCTCACTCTGCGGCTGGAGATCTAATTTTTGTTTGTACAAAAGGCTGTTATATTTTATCATCCCCAGCACTTGGCCCTTCCTGGTAGAGGCTTTAAAGAACCACACGAACAGCCTCTGGAGGAAAGCTTATCTAACACGCTGCTTAGGAGCTGCCTTTTACTTAATCCCACCTCAATTTAATTCCATGCTTTCGGTTGTATCACCTAGTTGTATCCATGACCTTTTCAACTGCCTCGTGTTTAGAGCTTGCTTGGGACACAACCCAAACCAAGCAATTAGCACGATAAGAAAAACAAACCCCTGCTTTAAGTAACTTTCCTCAACCGTCTTCCAAGGAAATCTCCCCTCCTCCAGGGCTTAATTCCCTGTTTACACAGATCCTCCACTCTCTCCAAGGAAATCTCCCAGCTCAAAGGGCTCTTGGAGGCTGGCAGAGGGAATTTTGATAATCAATGCAAGGCAGGTTGGGAATAGGAGAAGAAATTAATTCCCGTGTCTGCCAGGCCGGAAGTTCTAGAATGGATTTTAGGAGAAAAATTTCTTCACTCATGGGTTCCAGCACCTGGCACAGTTTACCCAAAGCAGTGGTTTGGACCCCCCAATCAACTGGAGGGACCTTAGAAACATGTGGCATGTTGTGCACTTGGGACCATGGTTAGCGGAGCGGTCTTTGGCAAGTGCTTGCGGCGGGAATGGTTGATTTAGTGATCTTGGAGGCTTCTCCAAACTTTAACAATTCCATGATTCTGGAAATAACAGCCAATGGAATAGAGTGAATATTACATTGGACAAGCATGTAATATGTGACCTATGTCCATTTAATATTCCCAGGGTCTGCCAATTAATTCATCTTGATGCTTTTGCCAAGTGCAAAGGCCCCTTTAGATCCAACAACTTTGGCCTTTATAGCTAAACTCTTGGGAGTAATAAAACCAGGACTTCTAAATCTCTGTTGTCATCTCCCAAGAAACCTCACAAATTCCTCATTCAAAAAAATGTATCAGAGAGATTTCTAAGTAGCAAGTAGAAAAAGAGACAGAAAATGGCAATGGGTCACTTCTTGATGAGCCCTCCAAGTGCCTCTTTTCCATAACATTTCATCACTGTTGCCACATGAAAAAACTATTTGTGAAACTTCACAAAAAGGACAATGGAAGTAAAGTAATAAGTTTAAAAGTCCTTATTTTGCAATTAGAGAAACTGAGGAAAAGGGAGGAAGTCCAACTCTTGTCACGTCTCGGGAAGCTGGCTGAGTTTGAACTCTTGCGCACTCCAGGCTTTCCTCTGGAAAGAAAATTGATCTGTTCATCTGATCAATTAGGGGGGAAATGGCTTTAAATGACAGAAGGATAGTTTAGGTGGGATATTGGGAATAAATCCTTCCCTATGAGGGTGGTGTGAGCCCTGGCACAGGGCACAGAAAGTCGTTGGCTACCCCATCCTGGCAGTGTCCAAGAGCCAGGCTGCGACGGGCTTGGAGTAACCTGGGCTGTGGCAAGTGTCCCTGCCCGTGGCACATTGGTGGGTGCGGATGGATTGAGCTTTAAGGTTCCTTCCAACCCAAACGATCGCAAAATGTTTGAATGAATTCTGTGCCTCACTTTCACTCATCACGTGCTCTGAAGTTTCCTGTGTATTTTTGACTGTGATTTATGGGCATCAATAAATAGGTTCCTCCACTGTCCATCCCTTGTGTTTGGCTGATGTTTACTAAATGTCAGAATGCCCACGTAATAACCAAAAGTATTTTGAATGCCTTCAACATGGGAATGCCAGCAATCCATGCAAGATGAAAATGGAAACCCTTCAAATTAATGAGGAGATTAAATAATTATCTGGGTGAAAACAGTGTTTTAATTTAAAATACTATTTCTAACCAAAGCCTGGAAGTCCTTGGCCAGGTTAATGAGAGTTGCAAGTAACCACTGTAGGAAATAGGATTGGGTTAAGGAGAGTAAAAATTGGTTTTACAATCTTTGGGAAAGGAAGAGGAAGGACAGATGACCACGGAAGCTGAAGATGAACAAATATGTTTCTGACCTGCTAAGCAAATTTGGGTTGGAACTGCCCCTTCTGTGCCCGCTCGTACACATGGCAGCAGTTTTGGGTGGTGTCACACTCTGTCCCTTTGCTTCCGTGGCCCAAGGACTAAAGGGGGTATTACTAATGCTGGTATCTCCTGGTTGCAAAACAGTTTCATGTGAGATGCCAGGAGAAAGGAGAAAGGTTTTCCTCTGTTTCCTATTCCCTTTGGCAGGTGGATCCGGGTGGCTCATGGATGTGGCGAGGAGTAGTATATCATTTTGGGGTGGTGGGTTCTGTTTAGGAGCCACAAGGTGGGGAAGAGCCTTGAGTTTTGAGGTTCTGTTCAGGGGGAAGTTGTGAAACTGGAACGTGAAAGGCATGAGGTGGAGGGCTTTGTGAAATCAGAAGTGCCCAAGGTGTTGCAGGACTGCTGCTGAAAGCCTGTTGGGCTTAGGAGGTGCACTGAAAAGAGCTTCTGACCCCAGAGTTATGCGCTGAGGCAGCACGAAGCAGCGGTTTGCGGTATTTGTAACTCAATAGTTTGAAGTGTTGGTGTGCAAGGCTGGATAAGAAGTAAAGACTTTGTAAGGTGCTGAAATGTGATTGGAGGGAGAGGCTGTGGTTCAGAAGAAGACACTGGGTGACAGTCTGGGAGGGACAGCAGGGGAACTGAGAAGGGCTGAGGGAGGCTGCATTGCCACCAGCAAAAGGTGTTATGGAAGAGGACTGACCATTCCTGAGCAGATGGTAAAACATTCACCTTCAGGGGCTGTTGAAACCAGAACATCATCAGGGCCATCGAGCAGGACCACACCACCCCTGCAAGGTTTGTGTATGGATAGTTCTTGCAAGAGTGGCAAGGAAGGAGAAAAAAGTACAAAAATAGTGTTTCCATTGACAATGCAAAGAGAGGAGGGGGAAGTGGTTCAAATCTGAGGATTACATTTGCCACAGGGGAGGTATTTCCCCCTGTAGTGATTGTGCTGCCTGGCCGGTCACGCTGAAAACACCGTGGCTTTTTAAACAGGTGAGATCTGCCCAGCCCAAGCGCTGCAGGGATGACAGAAGGATTCGTGGCTGTTGCACCCTATGTCACACACCCCGGGGGACAACGTTGCCTAGGTGCAGGCGCTGAAATTCCCAGGAATCATTGAAAGGTGAGAAATTCTGAGATTGGGTCTTTGTCTCGGCTGTCAAGCTTTGGGGAAGGGAGGAGAAATGAAAACAAATGAGGAAAAAAAGAGGGAAAATTATTTACTAATGCTGGACAGGAAATTTGCTGTAGTTCAGGAACTGATGATAATAATTTTTCAGTGTTAAGGAAAGCTCATTCCAGGGATTCTCTTCCTCTGATATGAGTGCCTTTGAACTGCTCAATATAATATGCAATATTGCCCTGCAATATAAAATGTCATTTTTCAGAGGACCTGGCATTACAACAGGCATAACTGTTCTGTCCATATTCTTGAGACATCTTTGTGGGTCAGGTTGTTCTGCCCTCAGGCAGGCAGGCAAACCACAGGGGGATGGTTTAATCTCAAGGGAGAAAAAGACCACCTGGACTCAGGCTTGCTTGTCTGTTTGAGTTGAGCTTTCACTTATTAGTTATATTTAAGGAGAGTAGATTTCACATCCTGAATGGTCTTGGAGACAGGGAATTAGTCTTTCCAAGGGAATAGGATAAATAAATTGAGAACACTTAATGACTTTTGCAGTGTTCTTCTCCACAGTGTGTAGAAATCAGAGAAGGATTTCTTCACTTTCTGTTAAAGCAGAAGGCAAATTTATTGACATTTTGTCATTTACTCTATTGCAGCCATTTTTGCTCCTGGCACTCTTTATGATCACACGCACCTCCAATGCTAAAGGGACTCCAAGAGAGCTATCTGGAAGACTTTGTGATGAGGGCCCTGGAGTGACAGGACAAAGGGGATTTATTTAAACTGGAAAATGTGGATTTTGAATTAACATTGGGGAAGATTCTTCCCTGTGAGAGTGATGAGGCACAGGATGCGCCTACCTGAGAAGCTGCTGGCTGCCCCATCCCCTGAAGTGTCCCAGGCCAGTTGGAGCAGGCGCTTGACGTGCAACCTGAGGCTTGTGAGGTTTCCCTGCCCATGGCAAGGTTGGAACTAAAGATGGCTTTAATATCCCTCCCAATAACCGAAACCCATTCAAGAATTTTAGGAATTGTGAGCCAATGGGCATCTGGGAAATAATCAACTTGTCATTCCCTGAATTCTCCAGTGGAGAGCGATGCCACCTGTGGAGGGCTGCGAGTCGGCTGAGACAGAGCTTTCACCAATGCTCAAATTTTTCACAGTCTCCTCAAACTGAGGGAAAATTTGGTTGCACAGAGGCCAGGAAACCACTTAACCACTGGGCCTTCCTCTGTTCCTACAGCGAGGAAAAAGCTGCACAGAACTTGAGGTTGTTTCTGGCTAGTTTCTTGCAAAACTGTGATAACTTGTGGGCTGTGCCGGGAGCAGGTCTGTAGAGGCGTAGGAACAGCCACAGGGCTGCTCTTCAGAGTCTTCATTACTGGAAGTGCTGAAAGATGTCCCAGAGCTTGAGGATGGGATCATCCAGCTCTGCAGTGCCCAGGAAGTTCCCTTTGGTTTCAATCAACCCTAAAAGAAATCATTAGAATCTATTAACTAACTATGGTTGGAAGGGACCCTTCAATGATCATCCAGTTGCACCCCCTGCCATGGGCACGGAACCTTCATCAGCCAGGTTGCTGCAGGAATGGGGCAGCCACAGATTCTCTGTGGGCAAACCTGTGCCCAGGCCTCTCCAACCTCACGGGAAGGATTATTCCCAATATCCCAATCCAAACCCAACTTTTGATCAGTTCTGAAACCATTTTCCCTTTCCCTGGTCACTCTTGGTCCCTGTGTGGTGCCTATCCAAACCAAATCATTTTGTGACTTCCATGCAATCAAGTCTGGCACAAAGCTCTGCAGACACACCAGAAGCCTCCACGGTCACTCATGATGAAAGTCATCCTGGATACCATACTTCTTCCCCTCTCTGTCCCAGGTCTGAAATCACTCATAGTGAGACCCTCATGACTCACTAGACCTAATTCCTACCTATCTCAACCACCAAGCCCATTCCATGCTCCCTAGGCAACCCCAATCATGCAAGCGGACGCCGGCGGGCCGTCGGGACACAATACCGGACCCCGTCCTACGGCAGTCCGACTTCCCAGTTCATGGAGCGAGTTTCGTGCCCTGCTTGAGCTATGCTGGGGTCATGGTGAGGCAAACGGTCATGGTCCTGATCCCTTACACTGGTGCTTGATCCGCCATCCTAATCCGCAGGAACCACTTCACCGTCTACATCCTCAACCTAGCGGCCGCTGACTTCGGCTACCTGCTGTGCATTGCCGTGGAGACCGTGCAGTACCTGATGCAGTTCAACGTGGGCGTGCAGTTTGGGATATTCCTCTTCCTGGATCTCTTCATGTACGGCACCGGCCATGTACCTGCTGACGGCCATCAGCGTCGAGCGCTGCCTGTCGCGTGCTCTCCCCGATCTGGTGCCGGACGCACCGCCCGAAGCGCCTGTCTGCCGTGGTGTCCGGCCTGCTCTGGGCCCTGTCCCTGCTCCTGAACACTCTGGGATATGTTTTGTGCACCGTTCGTCCCTCTCCCAGGGTCTGCCAGCGCCTGCTCATCTCCATCGGAGCCTTGGACTTCCTCGTGTGCGCGCCCCTCATGCTGTTCTTCAGCCCTCACCCTCTTCCTGCGGGTCAAGTGCAGCTCCCAGCCCTTCCAAACGGGCCGGCTCTTCACCGTCATCATGCTCACCATCCTCCTCTTCCTCATTTTCGCCGTGTGCCCCTCAGCGTCCTCATCCTCCTTGACTTCCTGGGCCACAAGTTTCTGTATTCCCCGGAGATAGGCTTCGTGCTGTCCTGCGTCAACAGCACCCTCAACCCTGTCATTTACTTCCTGGTGGGAAGCTACAGGATCGGAAATTCAGGCTCACCCTCAGACTGGCATTCCAGAGGGCGTTCCAAGACTCGGCGGATGACAGGGATGAGCGGGAAACCGGGACACGGTAACCATGTCCTCCTAAAATCCTGTCTGGAATTCCCTGGCAGAACTGGAGAACTCTGAGGTACTGGGAAGGTTCATCTCACCTGGCCCTCAGTTACCCACTTTGTAGATATTTTAGGACGTTATTTTAAGTCCCATCTGTGGTGGGTAGAACACAGAAGCGCCTGGACCACAGGATATTCCTGACCTATGTTTGGGTCCTATTTAAAGTGCCTGTTTCTTTCCAGTGACTATTAAATAATAGTATTTGATAAAGTGAAATGTCTTGGTGTTTGAATTTCATGGAAGGAATCCTGCTCAGGATTTGCACTTCACTCCAGTAAATCTTTGTAATTCATAAATTTCACGGTGCTGCTTTTCATGCAGATCTCTGAAGATGAAATGAGATCCAATCCTCCTCCTGTTGAAAGCAGACATAAAATTCCTGGAAAGAGAGTCTATATATCCCAGTTAATTTAAAATTTTCATGTCTGAACACACAAACAGCTTTTTGTTTGTGCTCACAGAAGCTATTCCTGGGGCTCTTCTAACGTGTGCATTTTCAAGGACTGAAAGGATTTCACATCCTCCAAGTTCATTTCTTCTCAGAACCAGGGTTGTTT
Organism: Malurus cyaneus samueli; assembly: GCA_009741485.1. Lineage (NCBI taxonomy): Eukaryota > Metazoa > Chordata > Aves > Passeriformes > Maluridae > Malurus > Malurus cyaneus. The sequence continues at coordinate 27,523 of VKON01000105.1, read as the reverse complement.
CCACACCACAGAGCAGAAACTCCTTCCAACTTCCTTTAAAAATTTATATCACTGAGTTTCATCCTCCCTTTTTTTGTATTTAAGAGAACAATGCATCATGACTAGATTTATTTGTTTTATATTTTTGACTTATTTTAATTCTCCTCCAGCCCCTGGCCTGAGATATTCTGCCATTAACTTATACGCATATGCTGGTTTGAAATTTCTTCCTTTAAAGAGCAATCAAAATCCATGGTGGTTGTCTCCTTTGGCTCAGCAGAGGAGTTTCACGGTGTTTTGAGGACAGGGTTCACAGGTTGAGCCCTGGGACACACCCAGCACGGGGCAGTGGTGATTTCCCAAATCTCTGCGGGCTGGTGCCTCCAGATGGCAGGAGAGGGGTTGGGATGGCCCGAGCATCCTTCCCCTTCTGTCCCGCAGAGCCGGCCCTGCATTCCCGGCTGATGGGAAGAGACCAAGCTGGCACCAGGTAGGGCTGCAGATCTGGGCAGGAACAGCAACATTCCCTTCTGCTTATGGGGGAATTTGTCACATTCTGTAATCCAGAATTAAATCATTCTAGTAAAGTGCAGGGTCATGGTGAACTCCACTGAACCCTTGTGCTTGTGATCAAAAATAGCTCAGAATATGGAAATTCACATCACCAGATGATTGGGCTATTTAATTGTACAGAAATTGGGGGTTATGATGCTGTTCTGGAGAAGGGGCGTCCGCTGTTCCCAGATCAATGTCAAGGAAACCCTTGACCACCTCTGTCCTTACCCTGGCCATGCTCAGGAGGAGCTGAACAGTGACTCTGTACAGGAGCTTCAACAAAATCCAGATTGTACTGAACTTTTTCCATTTTTTACTACCCCTAAATCAAATTTGGATTTATTTCTTTTATTTGTTCTCAAGTGGTAATTCTGACGCCAGAATTTTTTGAATAAACAACATCCAAGCTTTGTTGCAAAGCCTGTCCCTGGTGAACAGCATAAAAAATGGCTCATTTCCTTATTTTATCCCATTCTAAATCCACTGGCTTGTCTCAGGAGGGCAGGTGCCTGTCTCATACCAGAGCTGTTCCTAAGGCAGGTGCCTGCAATGGTTGGGATGAGCCATCTGTTGACAGTTCTGAGAGCTCCTCATTCCTCCTGGCAAAAGCAGTTTGTCGCTGTGTCAGGTTCCTCTTTTGTTTTAAAGCAGCCCCAGCCCTGAAATCTTTTGTTTGATCTGTCTGAACTTGTTCCCTCTCATTCCTGGGGAAGATCCTTAGGAGCCTGAACTACAACATTTTGATTCCTGGTTCAAATGTAGTTTTCTGCCTTGTACAAGGCAATTTCAGTGATATTTAACCTTCTTTGGGCAGTTCCCAAGAGCGTTCATGGAATAATAAATTCTGTGCATGAGTTGGAGCACAGGCACAGAGCAGAGGGATGATTTAGGATTTCAGGAATGTAAATTTTTCTGACAAGAGGTGAATCAATGGTGCTCTCTTGGCTACAACCCTTAGAAAGTTTGAGGTTTCATCTGAATCATCTTCCATTCTCCATTGGAAGTCAGATAGCAGCTTTCAATGAATTCCATGGAATTCCTAGAAAGCTGGAATGAGTTGAAATTATTCCTGCCCAGACTAGCATGTGCCTGGGAGCTGGGATGCCCCTGCTGGAAACTGGCATTTTTGGAGACCCTGGGACCAGAACTGCCTCCTCTCTTCCCTTCCAACACCACATTCATGTCCCCAGCTATGAATCTCACATCCCCTCACCAGGACAACCCTTTAAAGCTAAGGGGCTCCAGGAGAGCTGGGAGGGACACACAAGGGGAATGGCTTCCCACTTATAGAGGGTGGGTTTAGATTGGATATTAGGAGAAATCCTTCCTGTGAGGTGGAGAGGCCCTGGCACAGGTTTCCCAGAGAATGTGGCTGCCCCTGATCCCTGAAGTGTTCCAGGCCAGGGCGATGGGTTTGGAGCAACTGGTCTGGTGTAAGGTGTCCCTGCTGGCAAAGGCCTGGGATCAGGTGGAAACACCCACAAGTGCTCTCAAGACTGAGGAGGAGGATGAGGAGCTGCTGGTGAAGGGCTGAGGAATCACAGCACCCCAAACTATGGTCCCTAGGAGATTCCATTGCATCATTAAAGGGGATTAGGATTTATAAATGTGGGCTCTGAGTGCTGACAACCCAGCTGTAAACAATTCTATGCTGTCCTTCTCTTGGGCTGTTGAGCCTGCACTAGAATGAAAACAATGGGAATCCTTGGCTTCCTCAGGAAGGAAGTGAGGGGTGGTTTCTCAGTGATCTCAGTGCTTTTCCCAGACTGGGAGCTGTTTCTGAGAAGCACCCAGCTGCCTCCCCAGCACTGCCAGCACCACCAGCATTCCAGTGCCACCAGCAGCACCAGCATCCCTCTGCTGCTGGAGGGACCATGAACCCTCAGGGAAGAAAAACGAGGAATGGTAGAAAAATCCGAGGAGAGGGAAGGCAGTCAGAGATTGGACATTCTGCAGGGAAGGAGTGTTTCTAAAAGGGAGGAAATGAGGACCTGTTAACAAATATGTAAATGTGCAGCTCCTGGCAAAACCCACTTCCTCAGCAGCAAAATTAAAAAGAAACCAAAAATAAAGACAAATAACTCCGAAGAAGTGAAACTCTGATGTTGCCAAAGATGCAATTTCCGACTCCCCCCACGACTCCACCAAATCTTGGGGAGCGACACCAGTACAGGGCACGGAGAGGAGCTGGTGGGACAGGAGTGGGGACCTCCTGGGGATCTGGGCTCTTTCTGCTCTATTTACTGATCTGGGAGGATCTGCTTCAGGATAAGAATCCGAAAAAAGATCAAGAGGTACCAGGAAGCGCCGCTGATCTGGACAGACACCCTTTGTCTGCTGCTGCCCCACACTCAACAGGTCAGTGCAATCTTTTCCTTCCTCCCTGCCCCACCTTCCTCTCCTCCAGCAGCTGCTCTGTTCCTGCCACCCTCTCCCAGTGACCACAGTGCCCTCCCCAGGTGCTCCCTCCTCTGCCCTCAGTTTCCCTTCTGCATGTTGATACTGAAATGGGCCAGAATACACAATGGGAAGATTAAGAGGCAGGAATTCTTTCCCTCTATGGTGGTTTTCTTCGCTGGTTTTTTGGTGGGGGGGATGGGACCAAGAAACCACAAAGATGGCTCCTGTGAGAAAGTTTTGGAAGCTTTCTGTTTCTTCTCCAGCAAGGAGCCCTGCCACTGTGTTCTGTGGTGGCTCTGAGGGTGATGGACAGGCTGCTGGTCAGGCCTGGGCCGATTGCACAGGTTGGTTACCCTCTGTGATGATTTATGGTCTTGTACTTAAAAAGAATTCAAAACAAGATGGTTTGCAGCTGCCATGTTAGCTTTTAGGTTATTAGTCCCATCCCCTGCACTGGTGTCTTAAAATGTACACTTTTCTTTAGTTTGTTTCCATCCATTTCCTTTTCCCCTCCCTCCCTTCCCTCCCTCCCTCCCTCCCTCCCCCAGTACGAGTGCTTCTTTGTAGTTTTTAGTAATAAATCTAATTTGGAACTTAAGTTTTTCAGCCTTTTGGCATGTTGGAGCATGGAAAAAAATCTTTCTTTCAAAAAACCTTATCTCAAAGCCATAATTTTGCTTGTTAATTAGGCTTTTGCTCTTCTCCTCTGCCTCCTCAGGGATGGGGGGAACTCTCCTGGCTGCTTTGGCTTCGGCCAGGGCTCAAACCACGACACCCCCGTAGGACACACAGATGGATCTCTTCTTGTTCTCTGTGTGCTGAGACTTTACAACAGGATTTTAGCCATTATACACAACAGTCATTAATGTGTTTCTTATCCTGTTATACAACACACTTGCCCAGATCTAATTTCCATGCATCAATCTCCTACTGGGACCTTCATGGTCCTGGGGTTCATGGAGGGCTCTGGTGGTCACATTCACTGAGTGCTGTGATATTAAAGGTGACCTTGCCTTGAACTTTTCCATTGGCCATGTGCTGTTGCTTCTTGTTGCAGAATTGCCCCAAAATCACTGCAGGTCTCTTTAGCTTTCTTCTCTGTTCCAGCCATATTTATCATCTTGTGTGCCTGCTCTTATATCTTTTGGTCTTTTTGTCCACTGGTCTTTCAACAACTTCAGGGGAACTGAATATTTTTATTTACTCTGTTCTTTATCAGTCTCCAGTTGAATATCCCCGACTTCCCATCTCACAATTTCCAACCCTTCTTCCCTGTCACATCTCACTTCCACTGCAAATCCTTCCCACTGCAGGGAGCTTGCTGAGGAGCTGCATGGTCCATCCTGGGATTCTCCAAGCACTGACTGCCCATCCACTCTGACCACAGCAAAGAGCCACATCCCACTGCCTGCTCAGTGACCATCCATGGAGGTGAGCACCGTGTTCCCCTCCCACCTCACCCACTGAAGGAGACGATCTGTGTGAGATAGATGACACCGATGTGGCCATCCACAGTGTCATGCTGCTCATCAGCCTGTGTGGGCTGTTTGGGAACGGGGCTGTGCTCTGCCTCCTCAGATGGAAACTCACTGTCTGGGAAATCTGCTGGGTTGCTATTGTTGACTGCCTCTTGCTTCTCTTCACAGCCCCCTCTGCTCTGCTCTTCCTGCTGGAGGACCTGTCCTGCTCTCTAATCATGTCCCCACTGTACCTGAGAATCCTTTTCCTTCTGCCATGGTGCTCCTACAGCTTGGGGCTGTTCTGGCTGACACATGCCAGGTTCACAAAGGACATTGTCGAGCTGTGCGAGCTCCTCTGCCACTGCCAGCCTCGCAAGAGTCTGTTGCAGGTGGTGTTCCTTGCCTTTGGGCTTTTCTTCATTCTCATCACTCTGCTTCCCATGGCCACTTTACTGTGCCCATTACACGAGCAGCAGCAGTGCCGGGCAGCTCTCATGTCCATGTTCACTGTCTTCCTGCTTCTCCTTGTTGCACCTGTGGTCACTTCCAGCACAATCAAATTCATTAAGGCCAAGTGCAGCTCCCAGCAGCAGCAACTCAAAAGGTGCGACATCGCCGTCTGCCTCGCTGTGCTCTTCACTGTCGCCCTCAGCCTCTGGAATTTCCTGGAGCACCTTGGTTACATCGCTGTGTCCTCCCAGGTTGTTTTCCTGCTCACCTGCATCAACAGCACCATCAAACCCTTCATCTACTTCTTGTGGGGAGCTGCGGGAGGCCCCGCTCTGTGGGGTGCCTCCGGCTCTCGCTCCAGGCGGTCTTTGGAAGCCAGAGAAGAACACTGCCACAGCAATGATGCCACCATGGACACGGGCTCTGAGCCTGTTGATCCTTTCCCCTGCACTGCTGAAGGACCCCAGGACAGTGGCTGAGGGATTCCTCACCTGATCAATAAATACCCACAGGATCACTCTCCTGCACTGCAATCCTGCAGGAGAAGGGAGCAGGGGCATTGCCACAGGCGATGTGGGAGGGATGCTCTGCAGGGAGCACATTGGAACGTGGCTTTCCTCCTCCCTCCCGGTTCCACACGGCTCTGAGCAGGGCAGCCGGGCTCAGTCCTGTTCCCCAGCTCCATTGCCCATGGAATGACCCTCAGTGCATCGGCCCCAGGGAATAAACTGTGTCTCCTTTGGCTCAGCAGAGGAGTTTCACGGTGTTTTGAGGGATCTTTGCGGACAGGGTGACAGGTTGAGCCCTGGGGACACACCCAGCACGGGGCAGCGGTGATTTCCCAAATCTCTGCGGGCTGGTGCCTCCAGATGGCAGGAGAGGGGTTGGGATGGCCCGGAGCATCCTTCCCCTTCTGTCCCGCAGAGCCGGCCCTGCATTCCCGGCTGATGGGAAGAGACCAAGCTGGCACCAGGTAGGGCTGCAGAGCTGGGCAGGAACAGCAACATTCCCTTCTGCTTATGGGGGAATTGGTCACATTCTGTAATTCCAGAATTAAATCATTCTGAGTAAAGTGCAGGGTCGATGCTGAACTCCACTGAAGCCTTGTGGCTGTGACCAAAAGAGCTCAAAATATGGAAATTCACATCACCGGGTGCTTGGGCCATTTAATGTACAGAAATTGGGGGGTTATGATGCTGTTCTGCAGAATGGGGCCATCCTCTGGTTCCCCAGGATCAATGTGCGAGGAAATCCTTGGCCACCTCTGTCCTGACCCTGGCCATGCTCAGGAGGAGCTGAACAGCGACTCTGCCAGCAGCTTCAGCCAAAATCCAGATTGTGCTGAACTTTTTCTTTTGTTACTACCCCTAAATCAGACTTGGATTTGATTCTTATGTTAGTTCCCAGTGTGATTCTGACAGCAAGATTTGTTTAATAAGCAACATCCACGCTTTGCTGCAGAGCTTGGACCTGCTGAACAGCATAAAAAATGGTTCATTTCTTCATTTTTCTCTCATTCTATATCCTCTGTCTTTTCTGAGGAGGGCAGGTACCCATCTCATACGAGATCTGTTTCTAGGACAGGTGCCTGCAATGGTTGGGATGATGCTGACAGTGCCAAGAGCTCCCCATTCCTCCCGGGAGAGACCTGGGCAGCAGTGACATCTCTTACTGGAGGGGAAGTGTCCCTCCTTTTCCCACTGCCTGAAATCCAGGGAAAACCAACATTCCATGATTTTTGATAGGGAAGTGTGTTGGTTTTCCTTGGCTCAGTTTTTGGAAGTGGGTGGCCCAAAAAGATGGCTCCTGTGAAGAGCTTTCTGGAGGCTTCACCATGTCCGCAGAGCCAATTGCTGTGTTCTGAGGATGTGGACATGCCGCTGACAAACTGGGCCAATTGGAGTGGTGGTTTTCCTCTGTGAAAACATATTTTAAAGAAATCAAAACAAACGTGGTAGCCATAGTAGTTTTACCAGTGGAGGAGGCTGAGAAATGTGAGGGTGCAGACACAAGGCCGGATAAGGGGAGGAGCTGCTCCAGTGCTGGAGTGGGATTCCTTTGCAGGCTGGTGACATGGTGGAGCAGACTTGTCCTCGCCACAGTGACCATGTTGGAGCAGGCTGTCCCCTGCAGCCCACGTGACCTGGTGGAGCAGGCTGTCCCCTGCAGCCCATGGTGATGTGGTGGAGCAGGCTGTCCCTGCAGCCCATGGTGACCATGGTGGAGCAGGCTGTCCCATGCCAGCGGTGACCATGGTGGGGCAGGCTGTCCCCTGAGCCCATGGTGACCATGGTGGAGCAGGCTGTCCCCTGCAGCCCATAGGGTCCACAGAGGGTGCAGAGATCCACCTGCAGGTGGAGGAGGGAGGTCCCCAGCCGGAGCGCGGCGGACGCCGAGAAGGGGCTGTGTCCAGCAGCAGACACGGAGACAGAGGCTTTGCTCCCGAGATACAGCCTGGCCTTGGGACTGCACCCAGTGGACGAGGGACCCACGGTGCTGCAGTTTTGGGATGACTGTCTGCCCGTGGGGGACTCACGATGCAGCAGATGTTTGTGGACTGCTGCTTGTGAGAGTGGAACCACGCCGGAAGGTTCACCGAGAATGGTCTCCTGTGGGAGGACCACGGCAAAGCAAGGGAAGGACTCCTTCTCCTCAGCAGCGCAGTGATCGGTGATGAACTGACCAACCCCACACCCTGAACTGACCAAACCCCACACCTGAACTGAACCAACCCGCACTGTTACCCTCCCCTCTTTGTACTGTCGGTGGGAAAGGGAGAGGGAGTGAGAAGATCGGAAGATCGTGTGTTTTGAGGGTTTATTTTATTTCCACATCTCCTCTCGACTTTTTAGCAATAAATTCACTTACCCTTTAGCCTGTGTGTATTTGATCAATTTTCCTTATCTCAACTCATGAAACTTTTGTTAATTTTTTTTCCTTCCTTTCTCTTCTTTGCCCAAGTGGCTGGGGAGAGCAAGTGAGCAGGTGTTATGGGTGCCTGGCTTTAGGCCAGCGTTCTAAACTGCAACAGGAAGTAAGAGTGAAATCCATGGGTGGTGACTCATGCTGTGAGACACACTGAGATTAAACATCTAAAATCTTATTAACAGAATTGTTATAAATTAACAGAACAGAGTAACTCCCACAGCAGAGAGGGATTTCCCTGACTGTCTCCCATTTTCCTGTCCACTGGAATGTAGAAACTTTCTGAAGTACATCTTCTCTCTGAAAAGACTCCATCATGCACAGAGTTTCTCCCAATCAAGTGCAGAGGGGGGACCCAGGATCCTTCCTGTTTTTTTCTAACTTCCAAGCACCTTCCTCGTCTCCATGTCACCCAGGCCCATCCCAACTCGACTTTTTGGTTTGTGCAATCCTAGAACGTTTTGGTGGAGAGACCGTTAAAGATCATCCTGTTCCGACCCTGCCATGGCAGGACACTTCCAGCAGGAGCAGAATCCACCTACTCACAACCTGTCCTGGAAAACTCCAGCAATGGGGCAGTCACAATTCTCTGGGACCTGTGCCACTGTTTCACCCCCTGATATTCCCAGCCCATCGCCAGATCCTTGATAGCAAGGTCTGGCAGCACAGACAGGAGAGAGAAGCAGGGAAAATGCTGCCACTACCCCTCACAGGCTCTTTGCCATGAAAAGTCCCCTTCTCCTTCCCTCTCCCTCTTCCCAGGAAAACCCAACCATGGCCCAATCTCCAGGCAGGTTCCTTTTCATTTCACCCCTGCTCCCCTTGTTTTCCCCAGAGGAGGTGTCGGAGCGGCCATTTGCGGGGAGATGGGAGAGACACATAAATGACCTCGTAGACATGGCTGAACGTGCTATCTCTTCAAATTTATTGTGATACAGGGGGTTTTATATCCTTGGCTTGTAATGGTGACGGCGGTTAAACGTTACACTTTTTTGTAACACAGATAACGGTAGCTTAAATTCAGAAGCCCTTACTAACGCCATAAAATCCCTTATATGGCAGTTCTGCCCTGCAGGAGGTGCGTGCTGACTCCCCTAGCCATACGAGTTCATTGGTGTTTCTCACGGCCTCGAGGGTACTCGAGATAGACCCTACTGGAACTGTTACAGCACCTGCCGGCTGTCGGCCAACTGTGGCCAACGGTGCAGAATGTTCCAGAACCTTTACAGATCTTCTCTGCCCTTATCAGGCCTAGGCCTTATAGTGGCTTAACACAAGGAGGAGCAGCAGAGGCACCAGGAGTGGAGCCAGGCCTGGGGTCATGGTTACAACAGCACTGGAGCTAAAACCATCCAGACATGCCAAGAAAAGTGAGAGGATCCTGCAGAGGCTGATCCAGCTCCAATCGCCTTTGTGCTGACAGCCCCCAAGGCAGTGTGCATTTTGGGGAAAGCATTCCAGGGGCCATCCCAAACACCTTCCCACAAACCTGGGCAACAAAGCTCCATGTGAAATCTCCACAGGGTCTTCCCTTGTGCCAGGACCTGCTGGAGAAGGAGAGGAACTGCAGAGAAATTGTTCTGCACTGCTGTGCAAGGATTTCTGATCCACCTGCATGCTGTTTTTAGAACAAACACACCAAGAAAACCCACTGGGAAAAGCTCTTGGCTTGGAGACTCCATTTTAATATTCCAAAGGTTGGGAAGCTCATTTTGGAGACAGAGAGAGCCCAGACATATTGAATTGGAAAGATTCAAAACAAAGACTTCAAACAGAAATGTTCCATATGTATCCCTGCCCATGTCAGAGGGTTGGAATGCGATGAACTCTAAGGTTCCTTCCAGCCCAAACCATTCCATGATGATTCCTCACAGCATGCAGAACCCAGCCCAGGTGGGAGTTCCCCTGCTGGACACAGCACCAGCCCAACAGAGCTCAAGGAGCATTTGGAGAGCACTGTCAGGCACAGGATGGGATTGTTGGAATGTCCTGTGCAGGGCCAGGAGCTGAACTTGATGATCATGAGCCCCTTCAAGCTCAGGATATATTATGCTTCTATTTCATGATGATTCCACTTTTTGATGATTCCGCAGTGTTTTCCCTATTCCAGGGCTCTGGCATATCCTCAAAAGCCCTCTGAAAGGCAGCATTGAGGGACAGAGAGAGGGGATTGCCTTGCCCAGCTCCCATCCAGGAAGGAAATCACAGGGTGGGCCTGCTGCTGGCATGGGGAGAGGAGAGAGGGGCTGAGGGCAAAGGCAGAGAAGCCAAAGGCCCTCAGCAAGAGGCAGAACCCAAAATCAGAGGTTCAGAAGGGGAAGAATGAAACAGGTAGCAGGGACAGGGCACAGAGCTGGAGAAGAAAAGCAATTGGAGAAGGAAAGGATTTTCCATGGAAATATCATAGAACAAGTGTCTTTGGGGAGGATCTGACCTGGATTCTCTGATATTGTACTTTATACCACTGAGCTGAAGGATTCCTTCAGCCGGATGCCTGGTCCTCTTCCTCATCTTTGCAATCCTCTCCATCTTTTTTTCCTGCTGGAGGGTGTGTCTTGCTCTATTATAATGTCCCCCATGTATGTGAGCTTCCTTTTCCATCTGTTCCTGTTCTCTTACAAGATGAGACTCTTCTGGCTGACGTTCATCAGCCCAGAGAGGTGCAGGTACACCCTCTTCCCCCTCTGCTGCACTTGGCAGCTTCCTGAGGATGTGGTCAGGCTGGTAATGAGAGCTCTGAAGTGTCAGGGCCTTCTTCTATGCTGCCATAACTTTAAATCCCACAGTGGCTTCCCTGTGCCAGTCACAGGAGCACGAGCACTGCTGGGTGGCTCTCATCTCCATGTGCGCCCTCAGCCTCTTCCTCTCTGCTGCACCCATGGTCATTTCCAGCACAATCCTCATTGTTCATATCAAGTGTGGCCCCCAGCAGCAGCAACCTGAGAAGGTCGACATCGCTATCTTCCTCATGGTGCTCTTCGCTCACCGTGTGAGCATCTGCAATTTCCTGCAGCAGTTTGGCCACACCACTCTGTCCTCCCAGGTGGTTTTCTGGCTCACCTGCATCCACAGCAGCATCAAACCCTTCATCTGTGCCTCAGTGTGAAGCTGGAGGAGGCCCTGCTCCATGGAGAGATGCTGGAGGCACTGCTCCATGAAGATGCAGAGGGCCACCCTCCAGAGAATATTTGAGGAGCAAGAAGAAAACACTGCCCACAGCAATGATGCCACCATGGACACGGGCTCTGAGCCTGTTGATCCCTTCCCCCACACTGCTGAAGGACCCTGCAACAGTGGCTGAGGGATTCCTGCTCACCTGATCAATAAATACCCACAGGATCCAGTTTATTCCCTGGGGCCGAGGCACTGAGGGTCATTCCATGGGCAATGGAGCTGGGGAACAGGACTGAGCCCGGCTGCCCTGCTCAGTGCCATGAGCCACCTTGGTCCCAAAACTGTGGGTTTCTGTAGGGTGCCACATGTCCAGCAGTGTCTCACAGAGCTGTCACCTCCACCACAGTGTCCTCAGGGTCGTGGGTCCCCTCGTCACTCCCGTCTTTCTCCTCAAACACCCTCCGCAGAGCCACTTTGATGGAGCGCTGGAAGCGGCGCCGCCGGCAGCTCCCCACCAGCACATAAATCACCGGGTTGAGGGTGCAGTTCAGCATTGCCAGCAGCAAGGAGGTGTTCTCTGGGAATAACTCGCCAGAATCAGGAAGATTGAAGAAAACTTCCACGCAGAAAGGGATGCCGAAGGCAAAGAAGACCAGGACGTTGAGCAGGATGGCGACAAAGAGCTTCCCTGGGTGTCTCCTCCGGGAGCCACAGCACAGCTTGAGGAACAGGAGCATGTTGGAAACCAACATCATGAGGGAATAAAACGCAGAAATGGCGAGGGCTACACCTGCAAGGATTGTCCCTGGGTCTTCAGTAAAGGTGTGGGTGACATAGAGGGAGGACACTAAAACCCCAGCAAGAGCCCAGAGGATCCCGCTGACGATGCCCGAGAGGTGCCGGGGGCGGTGGCAGCGGTACCAGATGGGGCAGAGCACGGAGATGCAGCGCTCCACGCTGAGGGCTGACAGCAGCCCCAGNAAAAGCCGATACAAGCAGGAAAAGCAGGAGGAGCAGGGAGAAGTCGGCTACAGCCAGGTTGAGGATGTAGACGGTGAAAGGGCTCTGCTTCGTGTGGAAGCCCAGGAACCACATGACCACCCCGTTCCCCACCAGCCCACAGAGGGAAATGGCCACGCACACTCCTGCAAAGGCAATCAGCGTGTATGAAATGCTCGAGCATTGATCTGGGGAATATTCTTCCAGCTCCACAGATCCATTCAGGGTGAGGTTGGTTGTGCTGGTTTCCTCCATGGTGAATGATCCTGTTCCCAGTGCTCACCTTCTCCTTTTCCCACCACCTCCTAGGGACAGATGGGGAAGCAGAGGCAAATAGGGGCCATCAGCATTCCCAGCACTTCCCATGTGCCCACACAACCCCATGCCAGCCCCAGGAAGAACCCCCACCCCTGCAGTGCTCAGGACAGCCTCTCACCCTCCAGCCCTGTCCCTGCACAGGAAGCATCTGCCACCAGCCCATCCCTGGACTCCTACCTCCAGCAGGAGCAGCACCTGTCACAGGAGCCCCAGGAGAAAGGATCAGGGGATGGCTGCTGGGACCACTGGCTGCGTTGCATCAGGAGAGAATCGGTTCTTGGCCCTGCTGAGCTCTGTCTGTGGATGGTGGGCAACGGTCTGGTCCTGTGGTACCTGGGCTTCCGCATCCGCAGGAACCACTTCACCGTCTACATCCTCAACCTAGCGGCCGCTGACTTCGGCTACCTGCTGTGCATTGCCGTGGAGACCGTGCAGTACCTGATGCAGTTCAACGTGGGCGTGCAGTTTGGGATATTCCTCTTCCTGGATCTCTTCATGTATGGCACGGCCTGTACCTGCTGACGGCCATCAGCGTCGAGCGCTGCCTGTCCGTGCTCTCCCCGATCTGGTGCCGGACGCACCGCCCGAAGCGCCTGTCTGCCGTGGTGTCCGGCCTGCTCTGGGCCTGTCCCTGCTCCTGAACACTCTGGGATATGTTTTGTGCACCGTTCGTCCCTCTCCCAGGGTCTGCCAGCGCCTGCTCATCTCCATCGGAGCCTTGGACTTCCTCGTGTGCGCGCCCCTCATGCTGTTCTTCAGCCTCACCCTCTTCCTGCGGGTCAAGTGCAGCTCCCAGCCCTTCCAAACGGGCCGGCTCTTCACCGTCATCATGCTCACCATCCTCCTCTTCCTCATTTTCGCCGTGCCCCTCAGCGTCCTCATCCTCCTTGACTTCCTGGGCCACAAGTTTCTGTATTCCCCGGAGATGGCTTCGTGCTGTCCTGCGTCAACAGCACCCTCAACCCGTCATTTACTTCCTGGTGGGAAGCTACAGGGATCGAAATTCAGGCTCACCCTCAGACTGGCATTCCAGAGGGCGTTCCAAGACTCGGCGGATGACAGGGATGAGCGGGAACGCGGGACACGGTAACCATGTCCTCCTAAAATCCTGTCTGGAATTCCCTGGCAGAACTGGAGAACTCGAGGTACTGGGAAGGTTCATCTCACCTGGCCCTCAGTTACCCACTTTGTAGATATTTTAGGACGTTATTTTAAGTCCCATCTGTGGTGGGTGAGAGCACATAAGCGCCTGGACCACAGGATATTCCTGACCTATGTTTGGGCCCCATTTAAAGTGCCTGTTTCTTTCCAGTGACTATTAAATAATAGTAATTTGATACAAGTGAAATGTCTTGGTGTTTGAATTTCATGGAAGAATCCTGCTCAGGATTTGACTTCACTCGTAAATCTTTGTAATTCATAAATTCACGGTGCTGCTTTTCATGCAGATCTCTGAAGATGAAATGAGACCCAATCCTCCTCCTGTTGAAAGCAGACATAAAATTCCTAGAAGGAGAGTCTATCTATCCCAGTTAATTTAAAATTCCCATGTCTGAACACACAAAAGCTTTTTTTTGTGGCTCACAGAGCTATCCTGGGCTTCCTAATGTGCATTTCAAGGACTGAAAGGATTCACATCCTCCAAGTTCATTTCTTCTCAGAACCAGGGTGTTTCCACACCACAGAGCAGAAACTCCTTCCAACTTCTGTTAAAAATTTATTCACTGAGTTTCATCCTCCCTTTTCTTGTATTTAAGAGAAATGCATGACTAGATATTATTATTTATTATTATATTTTTGCACATTATTTTAATTTCCTCCAGCCCTGGACTGAGTTTCTGCATTAACTAAGCATACACTGGGTTGAAATTTCCTCCTTTAAAAGAGCAGATCAAAATCCATGGGTTTAAATCTCCTTTACAATAGAAATAAATTGAAGGATAGGGGGGAAATACAGGAAACAGGACAAGGTACATAAATACCATGATTGCAAGAAATTATTCTCTAAACCAATCCTTGAGCTACAAAATAGGATATTTGTGCTATCAGTCTGCCTAATATTTATTCTTTTAACCAAAATTGTTAGAAAAAGGTCATATGGGTAACTTTTTTTTTTAAAAAAACCTCACAGATTCATGTTCAAAATGTTCTCTTTTTGATATCTCAAATGATTTTATCATTGGGACAAACAAACCATTTCTGTTATTGTTTAAAAGACCAGTGGTTTCTTTTTTTTTTTTTTTTTTAACAAAGGGATACAATGTATTAAAGTTATTTTATTATATTATTATTTAAATTATATTATTAATAATTATATTATATCTCAGAAGAAACCATCACTGATACAAACACATAGAATATAAGTGCAGATAAATAATTTTTTATTTACAGCACCCTTCGGATCAGTGTTTACTGGAAAAAGAGAGAAAAGCCAAGTTAATTTAAAAAATGCTAATTCCAGGTGTTTTATGGTAGGTCATGGCTATGCTTGCTTTGGCAGGTGAATAACTTCCAAAAGTGATTCCAGAGGGAGCAGGACCAGCCCGTGTGTGACTGACCCAACTATTCATGGGGATTTAGCACTCTCGGGTTATCCTTCTTCCTCTAACCTGTCCAAACAAATCCTTTGTCATTCTCAATTGGTTTTTTTTCCTTCCTTCCTTCCCTTCCTTCCTTCCCTTCCTTCCCTTCCCTTCCTTCCTCCTCCCTTTCCCTTCCTCTTCCCTTCCCTCCTCCTTCCCTTCCCTTCCCTTCCTTCCTTCCCTTCCCTTCTTCCTTCCTCCTTCCCCCTTCCTTCCTTCCCTTCCTTCCTCTTCCTCTTCCTCCCTTCCTTCCTTCCCTTCCTTCCCTTCCCTTCCCTCCCCATTCCCTCTCCCTTCCCTTTTCTTTTTTCCTTTTCCCTTTTTCCTTTCTTCCTTTTTTTTCCTTTTTACCTTTCTTCCTCTTCCCTCCTTTCCTTCCTTCCTTTTTTCTTTCTCTCCTCTTCTTTCCTTCTCCTTCCTTCTCATGTTCTCTTCCTGTTTCTTTTTTCTTTTCTTCTCTCCCCCTCTCTCCCTTCTCTCTCTCTCTCCCTCCCTCCCCTCCCTCTCCTCCCTCCCTCCAAACTTAACTTTTACCCGTCACTTTTTCTAGACCCCTAATCCCACCATCACCAACCCAGCACCATTGCTCTCACAATTTTTGCTAGCCTTTGCTTCATCAGCAGAGTTTATTCCCTGAGATGGCCAATAAGTGTCTTCCATGGGCAGTACAGCCAGAGAATGGGGCTGAGCCTGGCTGTGCTGCCCTTGTCCCCCAACTTCGGCGTCTCTGACACATCTGCAGGTGCCAACATGTCCAGCAGTGTCTCACAGAGCTGTCACCTCCACCACAGTGTCCCCAGGGTCATGTCGTGGGTCCCCTCATCACTCCCGCCTTTCTCCTCAAACACCCTCCGCAGAGCCACTTTGATGGAGCGCTGGAAGCGGCGCCGCCGGCAGCTCCCCACCAGCACTAAATCACCGGGTTGAGGGTGCAGTTCAGCATTGCCAGCAGCAAGGAGGTGTTCTCTGGGAATAACTCAACAAAATCGGCGAGATTGAGGAAAACCTCCACGCAGAAAGGGATGCTGAAGGCAAAGAAGACCAGGACGTTGAGCAGGTTGGCGACAAAGGGCTTCCCTGGGTGTCTCCTCCGGGAGCCACAGCGCAGCTTGAGGAACAGGACCAGGTTGGAAACCAACATCACTACGGACAAAATCAGGGAAATCACAAGGGCTACACCTGCAAGGACAGTGTCAGAGTTTTCAGCAATGCTGAGGTAGAGGCAGGACACTAAAACCCCAGCAAGAGCCCAGAGGATTCCGCTGACGATGCCCGAGAGGTGCCGGGGGCGGTGGCAGCGGTACCAGATGGGGCAGAGCACGGAGATGCAGCGCTCCACGCTGAGGGCTGACAGCAGCCCCAGACTGCTCAGGTCCAACACATGGCACAGGAGTTCCACTGCAAATATAAAATCTAAGTAGAGAGGAACAAGGTGAAACAAAGATGTGCAAAATGCTGCTAAAGTCAAAAAAGCCGATACAAGCAGGAAAAGCAGGAGGAGCAGGAGAAAGTCGGCTACAGCCAGGTTGAGGATGTAGACGGTGAAAGGGCTCTGCTTCGTGTGGAAGCCCAGGAACCACATGACCACCCCGTTCCCCACCAGCCCACAGAGGGAAATGCCCACGCACACCCCTGCAAAGGCAATCAGCGTGTATGAAATGCTGAGCATTGATCTGGGGATATTCTCCAGCTCCACAGATCCATTCAGGGTGAGGTTCTTGTGTCGATTCCTCCATGGTGAATGATCCTGTTCCCGGTGCTCACCTTCTCCTTTTCCCACCACCTCCTAGGGACAGATGGGGAAGCAGAGGCAAATAGGGGCCATCAGCATTCCCAGCACTTCCCATGTGCCCACACAACCCCATGCCAGCCCCAGGAGGAACCC
>VKON01000105.1:0-10846 GCA_009741485.1 Malurus cyaneus samueli | reverse complement strand
AGGAGAAAGGATCAGGGGATGGCTGCTGGGACCACTGGCTGTGCTTCAGCCTCGTCCCTTGTCCCTGGGGAAGAGCCCTTGGCTCAGAGATCACATCCCATGGTCAGAGCCTCCCCTCACAATCTCACCACATCGGTCACAGCTTCCCCTCACATGTCCCATGGGCAGAGATCTTGTCAGGAGGACATGGCCATGTCACCCCCTTCCTCTGCCACTCTCCAGTGTCATCCCACCATGGAGGGGGATCTGGCTTCCACCATATGTGCCGGGCGCTCCATTCATCAATGCAGAAGGGGATATAAACCATTCCCAGGAATGGAGGATGGCAGAGGGGTGAGAGAGATGAGCCAGAGACCTTCAGGAGTGAGAAATCACTGATGTGCAGACCTACAACAGCTCAAGTTGCTCAGTGCTTCTGGGGACATGTAACTGGTACTCAAAACTTTCTCTCAGCTTCCTTCTGGGAGAAACTTCTCAGTGTTGCACATTTTTCCCTCCCCATCTCATGGATGGATCTTGAGCTTGTGTTCCACCCCTGCAGTGCCCAGGACAGCCTCTCACCCCTCCAGCCCTGTCCCTGCACAGGAGGCATCTGCCTCCAGCCCATCCCTGGACTCCTACCTCCAGCAGGAGCAGCACTGTCACAGGAGCCCCAGGAGAAAGGATCAGGGGATGGCTGCTGGGACCACTGGCTGTGCTTCAGCCTCGTCCCTTGTCCCTGGGGAAGAGCCCTTGGCTCAGAGATCACATCCCATGGTCAGAGCCTCCCCTCACAATCTCACCACATCGGTCACAGCTTCCCCTCACATGTCCCACGGGCAGAGATCTTGTCAGGAGGACATGGCCACGTCGGCTCCTTCTTCTCCTCCCCCAGTTCTTCACAAGGAGCTGCTGATCTGTTAAGATCCCCTTAATGCAGGCACTCAGACTTGGTAATTTTAAATGCCATTTGTGGATGTAAAACAAGGAAGAAGGAGAGGACACACAGATAATATAATGTCCCTTCAGGTGCTGGGACTCCTGGGTCAAACCTTCCTCTGGTGAGAGCAGATCCTGTCCTTGGAAAGGGCACCCCACTATGGTCCTTTCAGTTTTTAACAAGGTTTTCTGAACCCCTCAGAAATCCCAGACCACCCGCTCCCTGCCCCCTGGATGCCAACAGAGCCCCTCAGCAGCAGCCGTGGGACTGAGCACTGGCATTGTGTCCACTTGCTGTGGGAAATCACCAGTGCCCAGACATGGGACAGCACAAGGGCTTTGCTCACGGCCTCCAATCCCATCCCATCTAATCACAATCAGTAATCATCCCTGCCAGCCATGTGTCTTCTCAGAGATTACGTTTTGTGGGGTACATGGAGCTGCCAGCGTGCTCTTATCTCCGAGTGCCTCCTGCCACACAACCTCAGCCTTTCACAGCACAGGGACTGGCATTTCACTGCTTATTTTCTCCCCCTATTTCATGTGTTTTCCATCTCCTCTGGAGTTGTATCCTCTGCTTGTCATCCCCGAGACTGATGTGCTCCAAAGGTATCCTTGTTCATGCACAAGGTCCATGCGCTCTCCAGGGTGTCCAGCCTGGAGCTGCAGGATTTGGAGCTAGAGGAGGACTTGAAACCAGGAGAGAACACAAGCTCAAGATCCATCCATGAGATGGGGAGGGAAAAATGTGCAACACTGAGAAGTTTCTCCCAGAAGGAAGCTGAGAGAAAGTTTTGAGTACCAGTTACATGTCCCCAGAAGCACTGAGCAACTTGAGCTGTTGTAGGTCTGCACATCAGTGATTTCTCACTCCTGAAGGTCTCTGGCTCATCTCTCTCACCCCTCTGCCATCCTCCATTCCTGGGAATGGTTTATATCCCCTTCTGCATTGATGAATGGAGCGCCCGGCACATATGGTGAAAGCCCAGAGCTCCCCAATAACGCACTCGGTCGGAAGTTAATTATGAACTACCCTTGGCCAGAGTTGGCATGAGTTCGAATGGTTTTGGTTGGACCATGGTCCATATCCATCCTGCATTAAAGACTTCGCAATGGCAACACCTATTTAGTGCAAGCCGCGCGATGACCACGTTGAACCGAGATTCGCTGGGATTGTAGATGGCAGGAGGCTCTGACTCATGGGAGTACTGTTGATTTCATCTTAGCACAAGCGGCGGTTCTTCCCACAGAAGAGCACAAGGGGACGCAGGGCTGATCCACACGACGCAGGCATAAGTCCACGAATCTTCGGCCCATCCCTATTCGCATATCTTCTCCTGGGGCTCCCCTGAGACCTACGTCTTTGCTCTCTATGCTTCGCACACCGCGTAGGAGTCCGAGGGGGGGCTGGTGCACGAGAAACCCTACCTTGAATCTGTGAGGCAGCAGACAAAGCAGGAGACATGCGAGGAGAGCAGGCTGCAATTCCTCTGAGCACTGACAGCGGGGTGGGGTGCTTCTTCCCTGGAGGACCCGTGTGGGTGCCGGTAGTTGCGGCCCGACTCGAGTGTGGGCAGCGCATATGGGGATACAGTTGGTCCTGGAATATTGCGTCCTCGGCATCTATCTCTCTTGCTTTGTTCCGACTCCTCATTCAGACTCCTCGTCTAAGAGGAGTGATGCAGTGCCCAAAAATTATGATCACCTTAGGAAACTGAGCAACAATAGACAGCTCATACTGCAAATAAGACTAAGGGAACCGGATCTTCCACATGTCTATTGCACTGGACCAATTCATTTTCAAGATTTCTCCTTCTGGGAAGGAATGAAACGGGTTTGGAAAAATCAAGAAGACTCTGAGATTCACCATGAATAAACGCCTTAAGTAAATTCCTATTAAATGGCACAAGTAACAATACAAAACTCAAATTACATCACTAAACGGAATGATTGGAGACATCTCTGAAAGCATGTATTGGAGAGGATTTATCAACAACACGTTGACATAGTGCCTCTACGCGGAGTGAAGCATGACAGTTTATAAGTTCGAGCTCGGAACCTTAATAGACCTTTTGCAGGAGTGATTTGACAGATAGTGTTGCATATATTGCCCCTATTGTTTTGTGGATCATGGAACGATGGGACGAATCGGCTGGATCTGATTCGTTTGCCTCATTCTTCTTCAACTTAAGGGACTCCCACGTAAAACAGAAGACAAACCACTTTTACCTGGTGCATTTCCGAGCCCTTTCACTGTCACTAATGTCTGACCTCAGATTCCTTCAGTTTAACACAGGGCATCCTGGGCTGTCAGCTGAGACTTCCTCTGACGCTGTCCTTCTAAAACATATGACCACGCTGCTTTCCTCGCCTTTGTATCGCTTTTTTTCTCTAGCACCCACTATTCCTGTAACCTTGCATTTTGTTGATATTGGAGGAAGGGCCGCAAAGAAGGGTCTCCATATCGTATCCATTTTATTACACTTAGGAGCACATAATTGAGCACAGCGACCTCCATGCTAGAGCGAGAATTCCGCACATTCTACTATAGTGTTAGTCAATTATGGGACTTTGTCTTATTCACACATCGCCACTTGCCACCTCTTGATAACAGTAATTATTTTGGCATGCAAGTTTCAATAGAAAATTTTAAACATACTCGTGCGCCTAAGATGTGGGCTCTCGCTCTTGTTCAGTCGTCACTTCTACTAGTAGAAGTGAGACGCAAAAGGTAGATCTCCCGCGCTCGCTCACTCACACACACACCTCGACGTGAGCGAAAGATATATATAAGAAGGATCTCTTCTAAAAATGCTCGCATCACAGGCAAACCAGAGGAACATTACCCAGACGCAGCTTCTTTTAAAGATTAGACGTACTACAATCTTGGAAAATTTTATCTGCTCCGGCAACCTCTCGCGGTGCATCGTCAGCGGATCCTCTGGGCTCTTGCTGGGTTTTAGTGTCCTGCCTCTATGTCACACACATTTACTGAAGACCCAGGGACAATCCTTGCAGTGTAGCCCTCGCCATTCTGCATTTTATTCCCCCTGATGTTGGTTCCAACCTGGTCCTGTTCTCAAGCGCGCTGTGGCTCCCGGAGGAGACACCCAGGGAAGCTCTTTGTCGCCATCCTGCTCATGTTCGGTCTTCTTCGCCTTCGGCATCCCTTTCTGCGTGGAAGTTTTCTTCAATCTCCTGATTCTGCGAGTTATTCCCAGAGAAACTCCTTCTGCTGGCATGCTGAACTGCACCCTAACCCGGTGATTATTACGTGCTGGTGGGAGCTGCCGGCGGCCGGCTTCCAGCGCTCCATCAAAGTGGCTCTGCGGAGGGTGTTTGAGAGAAAGGCGGGAGTGAGAGGGGACCCACGACCCTGGGACACTGTGGTGGAGGTGACAGCTCTGTGAGACACTGCTGGACATGTGGACCCTATAGAAACACATTTTGGGACCTAGGTGGCTATGGATCTGAGCAGGGCAGCGGGCTCAGTCCTGTTCCCCAGCTCCATTCCCATGGAATGACCCTCAGTGCCTCGGCCCCAGGGAATAAACTGCGTCTCCTTTGGCTCAGCAGAGGAGTTTCACGCTGTTTTGAGGACAGGGTGTCACAGGTTGAGCCCTGAGGACACACCCAGCACGGGGCAGTGGTGATTTCCCAAATCTCTGCGGGGCTGGTGCCTCCAGATGGCAGGAGAGGGGTTGGGATGGCCCGGAGCATCCTTCCCCTTCTGTCCCGCAGAGCCGGCCCTGCATTCCCGGCTGATGGGAAGAGACAAGCTGGCACCAGGTAGGGCTGCAGATCTGGGCAGGAACAGCAACATTCCCTTCTGCTTATGGGGGAATTTGTCACATTCTGTAATTCCAGAATTAAACCATTCTGAGTAAAGTGCAGGGTCGATGGTGAACTCCACTGAACCCTTGTGCCTGTGACCAAAAGAGCTTGAAATATGGAAATTCACATCACCAGATGATTGGGCTATTTAATTGTACAGAAATTGGTGGGTTATGATGCTGTTCTGGAGAACGGGGCTGTCCGCTGCTTCCTCAGCATCAATGTCCAAGGAAACCCTTGACCACCTCTGTCCTTACCCTGGCCATGCTCAGGAGGAGCTGAACAGTGACTCTGTACAGGAGCTTCAACCAAAATCCAGATTGTACTGAACTTTTTCCATTTTTTACTACCCCTAAATCAAATTTGGATTTATTTCTTTTATTTGTTCTCAATGTGGTAATTCTGACGCCAGAATTTTTTGAATAAACAACATCCAAGCTTTGTTGCAAAGCCTGTCCCTGGTGAACAGCATAAAAAAAATGGCTCATTTCCTTATTTTATCCCATTCTAAATCCACTGGCTTGTCTCAGGAGGGCAGGTGCCTGTCTCATACCAGAGCTGTTCCTAAGGCAGGTGCCTGCAATGGTTGGGATGAGCCATCTGTTGACAGTTCTGAGAGCTCCTCATTCCTCCTGGCAAAAGCAGTTTGTCGCTGTGTCAGGTTCCTCTTTTGTTTTAAAGCAGCCCCAGCCCTGAAATCTTTTGTTTGATCTGTCTGAACTTGTTCCCTCTCATTCCTGGGGAAGATCCTTAGGAGCCTGAACTACAACATTTTGATTCGTAGTTCAAATGTAGTTTTCCGCCTTGTACAGGGCAATTTCAGTGATATTTAACCTTTGGGCAGTTCCCAAGAGCGTTCATGGAATAATAAATTCTGTGCATGAGTTGGAGCACAGGCACAGAGCAGAGGGATGATTTAGGATTTCAGGAATGTAAATTTTTCTGTGAAGAGCTGAATCAATGGTGCTCTCTTGGCTACAACCCTTAGAAAGTTTGAGGTTTCATCTGAATCATCTTCCATTCTCCATTGGAAGTCAGATAGCAGCTTTCAATGAATTCCATGGAATTCCTAGAAAGCTGGAATGAGTTGAAATTATTCCTGCCCAGCTGCCAGACTGCATGTGCCTGGGAGCTGGATGCCCTGCGTGAAAACTGGCATTTTTGGAGACCCTGGACCTAGAATGCCTCTCTCTTCCCTTCCAACACCACATTCATGGTCCCCAGCTATGGAATCTCACATCCCCTTCACGAGGACATAACCTTTAAGCTAAGGGGCTCCCAGGAGAGCTGGAGAAGTGCACTAGGACAATGGGGATGGCGTTCCCACTGATAGAGGGTGGGTTCAGATTGGAATATTAAGGAGAAAATCCTTCCCTGTGAGAGGTGAGAGGTCCCTGGCACATGGTTTCAAGAGAAGTCTGTGGCCTGCCCCTGCATCACTGGAATGTGTTTCCAGGCCAGGGTCGATGCGGGTTCTCTGGACAACCTGGGTCTGGTGGAAGGTGTCCTGTGTAGCAATCGAGGCTGGGATCAGGTGAAAACACCCACAAGTGCTCCAAGACTCGACGGAGGGGAGGATGAACTGCTGCGTGAAGGGCTTGGAGGGGCATCACAGCACTTCCAAACTATGGTCCCTAGGAGATTCCATTGCATCATTAAGATTGTTTAGGGCTCTGAGTGCTGCACAACCCAGGCTGTAAACAACTTCTATGCTGTCCTTCCTCCTTGACTGTCGTAGAGCCCTGCACCAGAATGAAACAATGGGAATTCTTGCTTCCTCGGGAAGGAAGCGAGGGGGGGCTTTCTCAATGATCTCAGTGCTTTCCCCAGATGGGAGTCTGTTTCTGAGAAGCACCCAGCTGGCCTCCCCAGCACTTGCAGCACCACCAGATTCCACTGCCTATCAGCAGCACCAGCATCCCCTCTGCTGTGGAGGGAACCATGAACCCTCAGGGAAAGAGAAATCGAGGAATGGTAGAAGATGCAGGAGAGGGAAGTGCAGCAGAATTGCGGACATTTCTGGCATGGGAGGAACTGTTTCTAATAGTGAGAAATGAGATGTGTAAACAAATATTCTTAAAATGTGCAGCTCCTGCAAAACCCACTTCTAGCCAGCAAATAAAAAGAAACCAAAAATAAGACCAAATAACTCGAAGAAGTGAAACTCTGATGTGTGCCAAAGATGCAATTTCCCGAACCCTCCCACGACTCCACCAAATCTGGGGAGCGATCACCGGTAACAGGGCCGGAGAGGGAGCTGGTGGGACAGGAGTTCGGGGACCTCCTGGGGATCTGGGCTCTTTCTGCTCTATTTATGATTCTGGGAGGATCCATTTCAGGATAAGGCAATCGAAAAAAAGCAAGAGGTACAGGAAAGCGCCGCTGATCTGGACAGAACCCCTTTGTCTGCTGCTGCCCACACTCAACAGGTCAGTGCAATCCTTTTCCTTCCTCCCTGCCCCACTTCCTTCCTCAACACTGCTGTTCCCTGCCACACCGCTCCCAGTGACTGCACAGTTGCCCTCCATCCAGCCGTGCTCCCCTCTGCCCTGAGATTTCCCTCTCTGCATGTTGAGTCACTGACAATGGGCCAGACAATTAGCACAATGGGCAGCAGGATTTGAGGCAAGAATTTCTTTTACCTCCCTATGGTGGTTTTCGCTTCGTCCGTGTTTTTGGTGGGGGGGATGGGACACAGAACCACAAGATGGCTCTGTGGAGAAAGTTTGGAAACTTTCTGTTTCATTCCCAGCAAGGAGCCCTGCACTGTTTCTGTGTGGCTCTGAGGGTGATGGACAGCCTGCTGGTAGGCCTGGGCCGATTGCACAGGTTGTTACCCCTCTGTGATGATGTATGGTCTCTGTACCTTAAAAAGAAATTCGAAACAAGAATACGTTTTGCCGCTCGCCATGTTAGTTCTAGGATTGAGTCCCATCCCCTGCAACGGTGTCTTAAAATGTACACTTTTTCTTTAGTTTGTTAGCCCACATCTACCTTTTCCCCCCTCCCTTCCCCCCTGCCTCTGAGACAGTACTGTTCTTTGTAGTTTTTTAAGTAATAAATCTAATTGGACTTCACAGTTTTTAACGCTCACTCTCTGAATCCAAATGTCTGGAGCATGGAAAGAGAACCACACCTTTCTCCTCAAAAATACCTTACTCTCAAAGCCATAAATTTTGCTTGTTTCGAGGCTTTTGGCTCTTCCTCCTCTGCTTCTTCAGGGATGGGGGAATGTTGCGTGTGGTTCTCGGCAGGGCTCAAACCACGCACACCCCGTAGGACACCACAGATGGATCTCTTCTTGTTCTGTGTGTGCTTGACGACCTATATCAGGATTTTATAACCGCATTATAACCACACACGAGGTCATTAAAATGTGGTTTCTTATCTGATACATAACAACCACTTACGCATCACATTTCACCTCGCACTCACATCTCACGCGCACCTTCTTCAATAGCGTCCTGGGGGGTTACATTGAGAGGGGTCTCTGGTGGTCCACATTCCACTGAAAGTGCTGCGATATTAAAAGGTGAACGCTTGCCTGCAACATTTTCTTTGCCCATGTGCTGTTGTTTCTTGTTTACACTTGCCCAAAAAAACCTCCTGCACCGCTCTCTCGCTCGCTCTCTCACACACCGCTCTCACCCAATTTAATCCTGGCGTGAAGGTCTTATATAATTTTTTAATCTTTTTGTCCACCTTGCTCCTTTCAAGCAGTCTTCAGGCGAACTGAATATTTTTATTTCTTCACTTCTTCTATCAGTCTCGATGTTGAATATCCCCAACTCTACCACATCATTTTCACTCCCTCTCCCTCCGACCATCTCTTTACTGAAATCTTTCCACACTGCAGGGAGCTGCTGAGGAGTTGCATGTACCATCCTGGGATTTCCATCCTGACTGCCCCCCCCCCCCCCGCCCCACCCCCCCCTCCCTCCCCCCGCCCCCCGCCCCCCCCCCCCCCCCCCTTCCACTCGCACCCCCCCCCCCCCCCCCCCCTCCCCACCACCCCCGCCCCCCCCCTCCCCCCCCCCACCCCCCCCCCCCCCCGCCCACCCCGCCCCCGCCCCGCCCCCCCCAATTCCACTTGACAACACGCCAGGAAGCCAATCCCACTGGCCTGCCCAGTGTGCATCCATGGACGTGAGCACTGTGGTCCTCACCTCCCACTACCACTGCAGAGACACCATGTGGATCAGATGTCACCGACGTGCCATACATCAGGTCCACATGTACATCAGCCTGTGTGGGCTGGCCGTGCGCGCACACTCCGGCCCAACTTGTGTTCTGCCTCCTCAGAATGGAACTAACTATCAGGGCAATCTTCATCCTGGCTATCATTGACTTCCTCTTCCTTCTCTTCAACAGCCTCCTCTGCCCTGCTTTTCGCTGCTTGGGAGGACTGTCCTGGCTCCTAATCTTGGTCCCCTTCCACCTGGGACTGGCAATTCCTTTTTCCTTCTGTCCCAGGGGTGTCCAACTGCTGCTGGGCATGTCGCGCTGACATTGCAGCTTCACAAGGCCATTGACGACTTTGTGAGAGGCTCCTCTGCCACTAACCACTTCTACAGAGTCTGTTTGCAGGTGGTGCTCCTTGCCTTCCGGGCTTTTCTTTGTTCTCAATCACTCTGTCTTCCTCACGGTGACTTCCTGTGCCCATCAACGAAGGCAGCCAGCCAGTGCCGGACAGTGCTCTTTCATCTCCATTTTCAGTGTCATTACTGCCCTCTCTGTATGCAACCCGTGGTATTCCCTGCACAATCAATTCATTAAGGCCAAGTGCGGCTCCCAGCAGCAGCCAACTCAAAAGCTCGCTCGACAGTTCGCTGGCGCAACTCGCTAATGGGCCTTGTTCCTCCTGCCTCTTGGAATTTCCTGGAGTACAATTGGGCTTACATTAGGCTCGTGTCCTCACTCCGGTTTTTTCTCCTGCCACCTGCATCCATAGCAGCCATCAACCTTCATCTACTCTTGTGGGAAGAGGTTGGTTGGCGGCCCGTGCTCGGGGGTGTGCCTCAATATATCCCTCCAGAGTGTCTCTTTGAGAGCCAGAAGAGATCACTGCCCCACAGCACACGAGGCACCGTATGGACATGTGCTTCGCACGTGTTGATGTACCCTTCCCTGGGCACTGCTGAACGGACCTGGGACAGTGGCTGAAAGGGTTTCTTCGAACCATGTCGATCATACTACCCACAGGATCAACCCCCTCCTGCCAACGGCCATGCGCTGCAGCGAGACAGGGAGCAGGGGCAAAATTGCCCCACCGGGCGCGACATGTGGGACGGGATGCTTCTGCAGGGAGCACAGTTGGATGTAGCGTGGCTTTCCCCGCCTCGCCCCCTCCTCCCTCCCCTCCCGGCTTGCCACACGGCTCAGAGCAGGGCAAGCCGGGCTCATCCTGTTTCCAGTCATTGCATAGGAAGACCTCAGTGCTCGGCAGGGAATAACTGCCGCTCTCTTTGCTCAGCAGAGGAGTTTCACACGGTGTTTGGCAGGACAGGGGGGTCACAGGTTGAGCCCTGGCGGACAACCCCAGCCACGGGGCACGGTGATTCCCAAATCTCTGCGGGGACTGGTGCCTCCAGATGGTGCACGCGCAGAGGGTTGGGATGGCCCGGAGGATCCTCCCTTTCTGTCCCGCAGAGCCGGCCCTGCATTCCCGCTGAGGGAAAGACCAAGCTGGCACCAGGTACGGGCTGCTGGAGCTGGGCCAGGAACAGCACATTCCCTTCTGGCTTATGGGGAATTTGTCACATCTGTGATCCAAGAATTAAATTCACTTCTCAGTAAAGTGCAGGGTCGATGGTGAACTCCCTGAAACCTTGTGCCTGTGACCAAAAAGAGCTTGAAATATGGAAATTCACATCACCGAGATGCTTGGGCATTTATTGTTCAGAATTGGGAGTTATGAATGCTGTTTTCTGCAGAATGGAACTGCCCTCTGGTTCTCAGCATCAATGTCCAAGGAAACCCTTGACCACCTCTGTCTTGACCCTGGCCATGCTTCCAGAGAGCTGAACAGCCCGACTAGCAGCGCTTCAGCCCAGAATCCAGATGTGCGCTGAAACTTTGTGCTTTTGTCTACAGC
>VKON01000104.1:0-11420 GCA_009741485.1 Malurus cyaneus samueli | reverse complement strand
TAGCTAGTTATTTATAATGTCTAAAAATACAGTGTTTTCAGCACCCTGTCAAGATAGTTTTCCCAGTCTCTGTGGCATAACTTTGTAGTTTTGAATCATTCCTTATTTCTGTCTCTGTGCCCAGTCACCCTGTGGACAGTGTCACAATCTGGTAGGTTTTAAACTAATCTTAATCTGTGAGTTTGGTTTTTTTTAACGCATTGCACCATTTCCCCTGACATTCTCCTGCTTCTCATACTCAGAGAGTTACAGCTTCCCACCGGGTTTTGTCTTCCCTTGAGCCTCTTCTTGCTTTTTTCCTCTTTTGTGAGCCCCGTTTGGAGGTGGCACCGTGGTGGGGACATCCTTGGATTGTGACAGGACAAGGGGGGAATGGCTTCAGATGGAAAGAAATGGATTTAGATTAAAGGTTAGGAAGGAATTCTTGACTGTGGGGGGGTGAGGCCCTGGCACAGATTGCCCAGAGAAGCTGTGGATGTCCCATCCCAGGAAGTGTTCAAGGCTGGATGGGTTTTGAGCAGCCTGGTCTGGTGGAAGGTGTCCCTGCCCATGGAATGGGATTGGAATGGGGTGATCTTTGATGTCCCTTCCAGCCTAAATCACTCTGTAATTCCACAATCCTGGAATTCCATGGTCCATGAAGATTGGAGAGGCAGGGGGACACAAGTCTTGGCAGGGAAGAAAAGCTGCTGGAACGTTCTCTTGTGCTGAAGCCTTTGCTGCACATTTTGATTTACGTCTCTGATCTCCACCAGACCTTCACCTAATTGAGGAGATTGACCCTGGCTCTAATAGAACAGGCAATTAATCAAAGGCTGACTAATCAGCTCTCTCCATGGCTGGAACCTTGCACAAAGTCTGGGAATCACTCACATGCTACTCTGAAAACCATTTTTATGCCCTGAGATTTATAGCCAGCTAATTCTATTGAATTCTGTTACTGTAAACTTCAATTCTTATTAGCTCTGAAACATAATAAAAATTCCTTTACTTAGCTACCATAAGTGCTAATTAAAAAACTGAGTTCTGTAGATGCTTTAACTAATTGCACTCAATAGTTGGACCATAGTATTAAAATTTAGCTAAAATCTGTCGTGTTTCCTTGTATACCTTGAAAACTAATTGTCTAAGCAAAAGAGTTTTAATTTATTTTTTAGGGTTTAAAAATGTTTTCTTTTCAAAGCTCTTGATTTTGATCTAGATAACTTCTGGAGTTTGACACTGCTGAAACTCCTGATTTTTGAGTCAAGGTTTGTGTTTACCAAGCTGCAGAAGCTAATAGCCATTCAGTGATGTTGACTGTCATCTATTAAGGGCTTTAAATTGGAGATGCACTGTGAAATAAGAAAAAATTAAAGCAGAAAAAAAATCTGCAAACACTGAGTCTTCTTGCATAGCCAAACTCATTTAAATTAGATGTGTTTTGTGGTGGGGTGGAAGCAAATGACAGCCCAGGGATGCAGTTGGAGGCTGGGGCACTGTTCTGAGGCAGCAAAGCCACTGCTGACATCCTCGTCAAGAATGACATGAAGAGTGATTTTTTTTTTTTTTTCTTTCTTTTTCCCCAGCAGGCCTGATCATTGAGCTCCCTGATGCTCCTCTGAGCCCCATTCTGGCTTCCTTTTTCTCCAGGAAGGGGGTAAGCCAACTGTGCTTCGCACGTTCAGTTGATGCTGAGTTTTTCTGATGCTCCAGAAAATCACATCTGTTCCCTCTCGTGTAACAAATGTTCAAATCTCTTGTTTACTAGTGTTAGCACACCTAATTAAATAAACTAAATTGCTGTGGGCAATTATGTACGCTGTGTCTTAACATGCCCCAACTTTCTTTTAGTTCCTTTTCTCACTACCACAAGGCCTGGAGATCATCATCTGAGTTTTCCCATTTCTTCCCATGGCTGATTGGTATGTGGAGCCCAGGCCCGCTCACCTCTGCTGCGTTGCCTGTGTTCTTGAAGCTGTCTGCTTTGCTTGTCTTTCCCTTGATGACTTTTGTGTCATTTTTGTCACTTCTATGACCTGGTTAATACTGAAAGCACAAACATTTTTTTCCCTCCAGGCAAACCTTGAACTGAACTACCCATGCAACTGAGTCTTTGCTGCTGGTGAATCCCCCTTGAATGTTTTCCTGCCACTATTAGTCTCGTGGCCATTTTTTCACTGGTTTTTTTTTTTGGTTTTTCTGTTTTTTTAGGTTTTTTTTTTGTCCTTTTTTTTTTTTTTTTTTTTGGTATGCTTAGATCATTATATTTCATTCAAGTGGAGTTGCAGTAGCTCTGGAAGCATAGTTGGTCTGTTGGAAGTGAAGACCCTATGTTTTCTGGGGTATGAGCATAACCCAACGCGTCTGAGTTTCTCTTCAGAGTTCCTGAAAGCTTTTGAGGGCCATTCTTCCAAAATCCATTTTTAATCCATTTTTTTCCCTTTCCTGTCCTGTTTCAGAGCAGGCTGGGCTAGGCTGGGCTGGGATCCTCCTTTCCCCAGCACACAGGGTGTGCTCCAGACAGATCCCTGGCTGTCATTCACGGGTACTGAGCATGGACAGATGACAGTGCTTGTGCTGTGTCAAGTGCTGGGAAGCTTTTAGGATAACATTCCTGGTGCTTTGAGCTCCTTCTTGGCCTGCACTTCCTCCTGCAAATGTTTTCACAGTGAAGGGTGAGCAGCTGGTCCTTCTCCTCCAGCCTGATACCGCTGCTTATCAGCGTGGCTGGGATTAGGCTGTAGTGTTTGTACATGGTGAGTGTTCTAATTAGCTAAAGTCACTCTGGAGGCATTTTCCTCTTATTTGGAAGTGTTCCAAATTGGTGCACGTGTTGCTGTTTGCTGGTTTGTCTTTTTTTTTTTTTTTTTTTTTTTTTTTTTTTTTTTTTTTTTTTTTATCATTCTTGGGGTATTTGGTTCTGTCTCCCTCACCCCTGCCAACAGATGACTTAGGAGGGTGTTTCCCTCTCTGCCTCTCATATCACTTTCCATAATTCCTCTGCCTGTGCTCCTGGTCTGTTTGTCTCATCTGTCCTGCATTTGTGCTCCTGTTTGGGTTTCCTGCCCTGGACAGAGCCATTGCCTTTGACTCTGCTTGAATTTTTGGAGATTTAGGTTTGCCCTTGTCCGTACTCTTGCTTGCAAGCTGGGCTCGTGTAACCCACAAACTCTCTATTTAGCTTGATGTTTCCGAAGTTGTGGACTCAATTTGCAAGGTGAAAAACATTGATAATTTCTTTCTTGATTTCTGGTCAAAATCTTCCATTTTTCCAGGGTGTTCCAACCTTTCTTCATCTCCTTTTCCACTGTAATGATCTTGGTTGTGTTTCTGTCAACAATCTCTTTCAATGCTGGATTTTTCTTTTATGCATATTAAAAAAAATAACCTAGGTTAATCAGAAAGTCAAAATCCTTCCCACTGATGTTCAGGTCTCCGAGTAGACTTGAACCACCCTTCTTGTGTACATAGACATTTTCTTTGGAAATCCACCTCATGTGGAGTTTGAGTTGGTCTATCTGCTTGCTTTGCTTTTAGGGGTTGATTTGCCTGCTCATTTGTAATTCCTGGGAATCCCACTAAACTGAGTGCTGCTCCAGACTTTCCTTCTTCCCACCAGCAGAATAAATGTAGGTTGCAACAGATACCTTGAGGTTCCCCTGAAACTTCTGCAGATTCCTGTGAACTGGACCCCTCAGATCCACTTCAGGGGCTGTTAAATTAGTGGGAAACTTTGACTGGAATAAGCGAACCCCAAGGTCCAATCTTGGGGTGGAAGTCAGAATTTGATCTAAAAACCCATTTGTGAAGGGGGCAGGAACACAGGACTGGAGTGAGCCTGACCATCAAGTGGCAGGGAAATGATTTGATCAAATTACTGCTTTATAACCTACAACTTCTCTGTTTGCATACTTCAGCCAGCCAGGTCAGATTTCTCTACTACAGGCTTAGTGGGCATGTGGATTTTGTTGGTATTTTGGACTCCAGGAGAAGCTTACCTTTCTGTTTGTGACTCACAGCCTCCTTTCAGTTGTTTTTCCAGTGTGGTTTCGGGCATTTGGTCTGTGTTTTTTCACAGAAATTTTAGTGAGGAAATGCTGTAGTGTCCAGACATGTGTTTAATGGAATCAGTGTTTCTACTAAGACAATTTCCTCCTCCTCTGGAGTTCAGGACCTTGTCATCTGTACCTGTCAGCAGACAGCAGGTGAACATGACTTGGGCAGAAAAGAGTTGTGCAAATATTTCTGCCTTCATGCCTATCCAGCACAGGCACATTCCTTCCAGCTGGCCCAGAGGAATGGAGTACTGGGAGACACTGTCTGACCTCAGCAAGGTGTGCCAGCGAGGTTTCACTCAGATATTCATGCCTTGGCAGGAGGAGTTCACTGCCCTGAGCTCTGTTTCATAAGCATTTCTAGTTTTGGGGCTCTTGACTCAGAGACCTGGCTCTGTGGCATAAACCTTGCTCTTTAGTCTTACATTTCTTTTTAATAAGACTTGGGGCTCA
The DNA here is from genome assembly GCA_009741485.1 of Malurus cyaneus samueli. NCBI lineage: Eukaryota > Metazoa > Chordata > Aves > Passeriformes > Maluridae > Malurus > Malurus cyaneus. Next base: position 6,930 of record VKON01000104.1, on the reverse strand, counting down.
GGAAGGAGAATAATTTGACTCCAAGTTCAAGCACTGGGAGATGTATTTGTTTTTTTGCAAGTCTAGGCAATGTTGAGGAAGTCCTAATACACAGACCAAAGTGAAAGTGTGAGCTGTTGCTGCTTGTGTGCAGTTTTATTGTCACCCTGCCTTCCCTGCACATTAATGGCTTTGTTCAGCCAAGTTTACCTCCAGCAAATGCTGCAGCAATACTTTCTTTGTAAAGAACTACAATGAGAGTGGTGCCTGCTAAATATCAGGGAGGTGGCATCCCATGGCTGCTGCTCTGAGGGAATGTAATCACCCACACCAGTTTAAAGCCTCTCTTTTTTTGGCATAACTGGGCTGTGTCAGGGTTGATCCCCTCATCCAGATGCCTCATCTGGCAGCTTGGCCAAGCTGGAATCACATCCTATTGCTGGGGGAACAGACATGCCTTGGCTCCCAGGTGAAAGGATGTTTGATCTTTAGAGTAACGGTGTAAAGGTTTATGTGAAATGCACTGTCTGGGTTTTAAAAATACCAGCTTGACATTTAGTGGGACATAAAGGGAATGTATGTACAGTTTAGCTGGTGGTTGACAAATAATAATAAAAACTGACTACATCTGAAAATGCATTTGAATTCCTGCCAATTGTGCTTTAGCTCTTTTAGCACAACAGCTCTGGAAAAAACAACCATAGAAAGGGCAGTGTCGAGTTGACAAGGGTGAGAGTTTATTCTCTTAACATTATTGTGCTATTATTTCTGGATTGCATTTTTTTCTCTGTTGCTGCTTTGTAAACAAAGGTTTCATGAGTAAAGTAAGAACTGAGTGTGGGAGACAAAGGCAGGCAGCTGAGAGCATGGGAATCAGAGTGGAAGATTTGATTTTTTCTCATTTCCCTCTATTAATATGGCAGTTTCCCATTTCCCTCTATAAATATGGCAGTCCTGATGAATTCTGGAGAAATTTCAGTGAAAGTTGATAAGCACCCTATTTCAACGGAAAAAAAAAAAGGGTTAAGGGCTACAGTGATAGCTACAAAGGGAAGAGTTCAAAAGTAAGGGAATAACAGAACAATCTTTGGGAGGAAGCTTGGAGTAAGCAATTTCTCTGGTGCAGCAACAAACCTGGGTAAACCTAATTGAATCTGAGACCTTATTTTCTCTTTGGCAACTCATTTCACAGCCTCCCTTCTGGAGCAGCTGCTTGGACATTTATTTTCAATCATGCAGTGCTAGAACGAAGAGCACATACAGGGAATAAGGAACCCCCAGACCCTTCCTGGCAGTCTGGCTTTGCAAACCTTCCTTCTAAATTAGCAGAGAAACTTCCCCCTGGCTCAGCAGACAAGGCAAAGTCTCCTGGGCGATGGATGGATGGAATTTGCTCACTTAGTTGGCTCCAGTGACGAGTCTGACACAACAGACTCGTGTCTCCCTCCCGCGTATTTTTAGCCACGACTCCACGGCCGCCTCTCCTGCTCTGGGACCTCATCAGCACAGCCACTCAGCCATCCATCCATGCCTGATGTGGGCACCATGGGGACAGAGAGGGCGTAGCCTGTGGGGAACAAGCCCCACATGTCCCCAGCAATGGCTCTTCACCAGCCCAGGGAGCCACACACCCTCTCTTGCTGCCCCATCCTTGGGGATTCTGCTGCAGCCAGACTCATGTAAATCCAGGGGACTGAGATCTGCCCTATAAGGACTTCCCTTCCTCCTCTTGAGCTCTTTCTAAGTAGCTTTTATTCTGAAGATGCCAGTCTGGACTACTCTTGGGGATCTGCCAGGCAGTGGCTTTTATATAAAAAATATCAACACTTTTTCCACTTTTCTACTTTTTTGCCTTCTTTGGGAAAAAAAGAGTTGCATTAGGAACACCTGCAGAAAATTGCCTCAGGGAGCAGTTTGCCTTGGAGAGTCAAGATACTTCTGAGAGTAGATTAGAGCCAACTCACAAATTGCTGCAGGCAGTGGGGCCAGAAGCCCTTTTGTTTGTGAGCAGCCAGGTTTATGTACTCCCTTCCTTTCCCCTCCATTTTCTGTCCAGTTTCTCCACCATCTCTCACTTTTTAAACATCGTGAGTAGCTGGGTTCAGATGTATGTTTTTATTTTACAACTTTTCCATGCTGTTTTGGGGGAACATTCCAGAAGCTGGGAACAATTTTTTTTCACCAATGAAAGCATCGTTGGGAAGAGTTTCAGTTTCACCACAGAGAGAGCTTTTGCAGACATAGACAGTGAGGATGAATTTGCCCTGAATGCTGGGGAAAAATCCCTTCTTCTACTGGGTTTCAAAACTGCATCCAAAATTGCCATTCGAACTAGCAGCTGTGTGGAGAGTGAAAAGTGATCACAAAGAAGTGATCTCACAGTAGATATCACAGAACCTTTCCTTAAATAAATAAGTCATTTAAAAAAATTAAACAACAGGGAAAAGGAAAAAAAATTTAAAACCAGAACTTGAAGTCTATTCTCTACTTTTTTTCCCCTTCTTTTTTTTGTTTTTATTTCCCCAGGTTTTTTGCAATGAAATGTGACTTGGTAAGAGACAGTGTTCAAGATGATTTCCAATTTCTTGATATGCCAATGACAGTTTTTGGGGTTTTTTTTAGGCAAATTAATCAGCAATATAACTGTTTGAATAAAGACCTAGCACTCATAAGGTGAGAGCAGTAGTAAAGGTGAGGCAGTACTATTTAAACAACCCCTTTGGAAGGGGCTGCTTTATCTCGTTTCCCTGGCTTGCATTCCTTTGGTGGCTGTCACATGTTTACCAACCAGCAGTGCTCCTTCTTCCTTGGTTTGTTAAATCAACAAGAACATGCAGAGGAAAGGGTGAGAGCAGCAGCACCACTCCTGTTCCTCAAACTCAGGGCTGTGCCTCTCTTCAGCTTTGCCCAGCTCGTGTGAATACTACAGACTCTGAGGATTTAGCAAACTGTCCTAGGAAGAGCACTTCTCTCACAAATAACACATTTCAAGGCTTTCTGGGGAAATTCCAGTTCTGGTTTGACTGATTTTGCTGCTTTATGTAAGTGTGATTAGGTAAGTCTCGCATTTGGAATGCTTTGGGGCTATTTCTTGGTGAGAAGATGGCTTTTCTTTTTTGTTACTTCGGTGACAATTACAGTTTGAAAAGAAAATCCTGTGTTACCCTCAGTTCTAACTTTGGATTTGCATGCTGCTTTGGTTTTCTTGAAATACAAAGATCTTGGAAATTGCAAGGAACAAAATAGGAGTAAGCCTGTTCTTCAGTTTTCTGCTTTGGCATTGGTTTTTTTTTTTTTCCTGCTGTCATTCCAGATTTTATAGTGAGGCAGTAGTAGACCATAATTCTAGATCCATAATGAGTAACAAAACTGCAAAGTATTTGCATTCCTGTTAAGCAGAGGGCACATCTGATCACTGTGCAAGGGAAGCCATGGCTGCTTGCAGGTGTTTGTGACCGAGACAGGTTCAAAGAAAAAAAACTGAACTTAACGTAGCATGATGGCTGTGGGAGAAAACAGCTGAAGGGATCCCAATAGAATAGTAAATAAACTCCATAGCTTGGCTCAGTCAGTCTGAAAACATCCCAGGAACATGCTGCACTTTATTCCCGTGGTCCATTATGTTGAGTGTTGTGCAGAGTGTGGATGTTTGCTCACGTGGCTGGGATGGAGCCTCCACGCTGCAGAAGCCCTTGAAGTGCACGGAATCTATTTTAGTCCATCTCCCCTGCATCTCTTCTGGCTAACAGCAGCCTCCATCTGCCTCTCCCCTTCCCTTCTCCTGGATCTGGAGTGGCACAGCTCTCCATTTACCCCTGAGAACAGCTGGAGGTCACAGCTTTTGCTTGAAAGAAACTTTGGGCAGATGCTTTGAAACTTGTGAGTGCAAATGAATCCTCTGGAACAGCTTTGTGGCTCCTTCCATCTGCAGAGGGCCCTTCCATCTGGAAAATGCCCTTCTCCCAGGTTTTGTAGAGCTGGGGTCCTGCCCTGCACGTTGTTTTCACAAGGGAGTTATGGATGGTGACTTACAGCATCAATGATTGTTTAGTCTCAGATCATTCCTGCTCCCCGTTAGATCAGTGACCACTCTGCTTTCGATTTTCCTGTGCAGACAGATATTTTGGGCATAAGTACCAGGGTTCATCTTTGATTCGGTTTGGCTGAACTTTTTAGTTTTTGGCTGAACTGACATTGAGTAAAACAGAGGAGTACCTGGACAAGAAGAAGTCATAGGAAAGAATAAAATGGAAAAGCACACTCAGGGAATGAGCTGCTCTCCTTGCCATTTAAAACCAGTTGTGTTTTCCTTGCTGTCTGCAGGACTTCCTTGCTTCTCCTTTGTCACAGAGCCCTGAGTTTGCTGAGCAATGACCTCAATTCCTTTCTCCACACAGCCCCAGTAACTGGTTAACTGGTTTATATTTGTGTGGAGAGAGAAATGTTCCCAGGGCCATGGAGGAAGGTGGCAGTGCTTGCTCAGCTCTTCATTCGATTAAATACATGACTCTAGAAACTGCTGACAGTTTTTTACCCCACAAGCATTTGCTTTAATGGCTTTTGTTATTGTTAGAACATATTTTCTCAGGGCGTGGGTCACTTGGTCGATACCAGAGGCCTCAAAATCTTCCACAAATACTCTCTTTCTTTTAAACCACACCCTGCTTTATGAGCAGCTACCTTCTGCTTCAGGGCATCCTGTTAAATGCCAGCAATTCCTCAAGAGCAGGAGTCTGAAGCTGGTAGCTAGCCCAAGTTCCAGGGAGCTGGGAAGCATCTCCCATGCAGACATCCTCTGTTCCAGATCAAAAAACACCTAAGGATCCCTCACACCAACTGGGGCAGTACCAGAAGTTAATCTGACAGCCAACAGCCTGTGTGGAATGAAACTCAGTGCAGGACCTGCAGGTTTTGGGTTCAGACAGTTGGGGATTTATGTCCCCTGAGCTGCTGTAAAGAGTGATCCAGGAGGGGCAGGAGAACCTGAATAGTAAAGCTGAGTCTGCTGCTCAAACACCCTGATTTCCTCTGGGAATTTCATGGAAAGGTCACAGTCAGGGCCATCTTTGGTGGTGCAGCTCTGGTGGTTTTTAGATGGAAACTGGTGGCTTTTCCTGGATGTGAATCTCATGACCAGCACACAGAATTTCTTATCTCAGCAGCAGCATCGTGGCTGTGGAACATTCCTCTCTCTCCATGCTGGTCAAGCCTTTTTTTGTGGCTCCTTGGTTTGCTAAATATCAGACTGACTGTCTGGGTTTGTGGCTGGGCTTCAATGCAGGGAGCAGAGACCTTTCATGGAACAGTATAAAGGTTGGTCTGGCTATTCTTTAAAATAAAAAAAAAATTCAGTGTCTGGTTCTGCTTTCAAGGCAAAATGAGCCACCAAAGCTGCCCTTTTAGTTCTGCCAATTAGAAGTTTTAGAAAAAGCAGGTGTTCTGTGCTGCAGTTTGACATCCCCCTGATGGAGGAAGGTCGAGAGGCACATGCTTGTCCCATTTTCTCTTTTTGGGCAGCAGTTTGCCCCTGCTGGTACCTGGATGCATTTAATGGGAGCTGAGAAAGGGATGAAGCCGCTTCAGAAGGCTCAAAACAAGTAGCACCAGGGAGCGTGTGATATCAATATTGGAAACTTTATTCCTTTTCCGAAGGTCAGGGGTCGAGGCAGGAATATTGTGGGGGTCCTCCTCTCCTTCCTGCCAGGTGTGTGCAGGGATGAAGCTGTGATCCCTTGCCACCCTCCTGCCCCTTTGGCACCTGCCAGGAGGTGTCTGTGTCCTACAAGGCTCCAACAAATACCAGGTCAAGGAGGAGCCAGGGCTGCGTTCAGAGGGTGCCCTGCTTTCCATTGGCACGTGGCCTGATCTCCACAGATGGGAAACCATCTAAGTATTAAGAGATTTGGTTTGATTAGCTAAAATCTCCTGTTGGCAGCACATTTCCAGTCCCTGGAGCAATGGAGATCAGACAGGTTGCCAAGGCAACGCGCAGCCTTCAGCGAGAGGTTTGCTGTTGCGTCGTCCTTGGTCAATTGATGGAGTAGGGTTTATTTAGGTCTTTGAAAAAAAAACCCCAAAGCTGCTTTCCAGCCTATTGCTGTGATGAGTCATTGTGCCTTGGGTCAAATTGGTGAAACTGAGAGCAAGGTTTTGTGGATGAGGACAATAAAAACATAAAAGCATAAAGATCTCAATTAGATTCCTCTTTGAAGAGATGGGAGCACTTCTGTTCTAAGTGGAGACAACTTTTTCTTTTTTATCCCCTACAAATAAGTGAAACATCAACTGAGAGTCTCCCTTTTCCCCCCTCTCCTCCCGTTTCCTCTCCCTCCCAAATGTAAAATACTTATTTTTATTTTCTAGAGGACTCTGCTCTTTAATTCTTGACTCATACCAGAGGCCCTTCCAGTTTGACCTTTTGTCACTGCTTTGCTTGTTGCTCTTTGCTCCTCTCTCTGTCACAGAAGCCTGGGTGAATTCAGCTTACAAAAGTTTCCATTCCATTCCATTACTCCTCCTATTGTATCAACTGGGAGATGAAAATCTCATCATGCCACCACCGTGGCATGTGCTGAAAGTCACCGTGTCTGTCCTTGCCTGGTCATTGATCTGGACCCCGAGTCAGGGACTGCATGGGGACAGGGGCAGCTCTCCCTCTGACTGGATTTACTGACAGAGAAGAGTTGTGCCAGGGGTAGGCACAGCCACCTCTGAAATTTTGGAAGGGACCTGACTCAATGTTCTCACAAGCCAAGGAGGGAAATGCCATCGTGCTGAGTGCCAGCCCTTGATTCGCTGAGTTAGTAAAGGTTTCTTTTTTAATTCTGGCAGTGGTAGGAAAGACTCCAAGTCTGTAAGGATAACAGGATCACAGGGAGCTGGTGCATGGGAGACACCACCAGAATAGCCCTTTTTGTTTCTCTCACTGCTGAGAGGAATGTGGGCTGCTCT
>VKON01000103.1:3278153-3305175 GCA_009741485.1 Malurus cyaneus samueli | reverse complement strand
GCCGCGCGATCTGCAGCTGGTTGTGGTTGGCTTGCGGTTCAGCCAGACCTGGAAAGGTGTAATGTCCGTGGGTTCCACTGCTGTGCCATCACCCCCTTCCTCTTTGGAGCAGGGAGAGGTTTGCTGCCAGCTGGGAAGACGTATTCCCTCAGCCCCTGTGCATCTCCCCATCTCCTTCCAGTACCCCACCCACTCGCGCGGCGACCCATCTCCTCCACCAGTACCTTTACCCACTCTGGGCGGCGTATCTCCTCCACCAGTACCTTCACCCACTCTGGGCATTTAGTTTCTGAAGTAGGTTGTTGGGCAGGGTCAGGAGTGGGAAGGTCGGCTTGGGGGATGTGTCAGGCTCTGTGGCAGCATTGCTAGTCTGTGGGGCAGCATCCCTTGCCTCTATGGCAATGTCTCTAGTTTCTGTGGCAGCATCCTTGTTCTCTGGGGCAGCACCCCTGGTCTCTGGGGCAGCACCCCTGGTCTCTGGGGCAGCTGTTAGAGTGGTTGCCCAGAGCAGTCTCACCTTGTCTTTCAATGCTAAACAGAAAATGCATATTAGTATCATGTAGTTAGCATCTAGGGGAAAAATGGACCCTTCAAATGCTAATAGAGTAGCCCCAAATAAATGGGTGAAGGGTTGGGAGAATGCTTCCCCTGGTGCTATTTCCTCACAGTAGGTACCATTATTAACCCAACTCCAGAAGCATGTACTTAGCGTGTGGTAGCCCTGTATCCATGTACCTGCTGTCCAGAGAAAGTTAAAAATCCATGAATTCCTCACCTTATTCACCCATTGTGTGAATTGCATGATGGCCACGGTAGCCTTAGTCAGAGGACCCATGTTCAGGAAAGGAGCTGCAAATGGGAAAAATATGGCCACAAATACATGCCACCCGAACCAAGGTATACTAGACAACATGGTGCCACCTGGTGAGGTTCCTACACCCAAAACAAAAGGATAGGTCAAGCAAAACTGTTATTCCTTTTGTACCCCTTTTTTTTTTCCTGTGCCCTTCTGCCGCACGTTGGGCGCCAAAATCTGTGTTGGTTTGAAAGACAGGTGTTTTGCCAATAAAGGCAGGGACCCCCCTTGGAGTGGTGGATATGACCCCTTCCCTCTGACTTTTATAGCTTTGGAAAAAACCACGGCTTCCAGGCAAGAGTATGGGGAAAGGGAATAACAGTTTTATTAATATGTATAACAAAGTGAAAATAGTAATAACAACAACAACAACCAGCCCAGCCACAAACCCAGTGACAGCCTCACACAGAGATACTCACCTGATTCCCGGTGACTGCAGGAGCGCTGTGCGCAGGTCCCGGCTGGCTCAGATCGAGGCAGAAGATCACAGTCAGCAAACAGGAACCAAAGAGCACAGTCGAGCTCTGCTCCACAGGTAGGCCACAACCCCTTGAGCCCAGCGGCAGTATATATAGTTACCCGCCCACCACACCCCACCCACCCCTCCCAGTACTTAGCAAGGTCGTTTGGTGGGGTGTAGGTCTATTATCACTAATCGCCCTGCCCATCTAAAAGGATGACCTGGCAATCAGCAACAAAAATGGGAAAGAAAAATTCCCACGAAAGGAAACAAAAGGAGATCCTCATAAACCACAACAGTTTCTAAAAAATAAAAAACAGTAATTTTCATTTAAAAGCTGAGTACTTCACTAAATCCCTGCCAAACTGCAGTTTTGCATTCATTGTGACAACTTTTATGTGCGGGTTGGGGGAGGAAAAGTAAAACTCCAGCGAATAAAAAACCACAAAGGACTTATTTCCTTTTTTTTATGTTCATCCAGAATAGTTAAAAATGAGAGATCAAAGCATTGCAGCAGCAATAAGCATTAATAAAATGTACAAGTTGCAAGGCTTGGCAGAAATGCTATTTTTAACTGACTTTTTGTTGTAAATGCTTGAAATCTAATTCATCTGTCGCTGAATATTTGGTTTTGGTGCATGCCTGATTAAATGGAATAGCAGCCAAAAAGTGTTGTTCCCAGTTACATTTAACACCTAATGCCATTTAGAACAGTGCCATTTAGAAGAACAAATCTCTGTTTTTCTAAGATACAAATAATGCTTTCAGAATGAACGCAGCAGAATTGTGTTTGTTGAATAATTTATCCAAGTTTACAGTTAGGTGGTTTTCAATTGTAAAACATGTTCTCGTTAGAAAACATAATAAATTATAAAAGTTGTAAAGGTTTTTTTTTTTTTCTTAAACATTTATGTAAGGCCTGTGCAGAGACAAAAGAGAGTTGAGAATATCCAGTCTATTTAACAAGAGTTTTAAACATCACAGCCATGTTTTCTAATTAATTCTAAGCAGCATGTGTGGAACTGTTACTCTTTAATAAACAGCTGCCCTTTGCATGAAAGAAAATATGTTGTTAAAAGTTTTGAAATAATTTGAACACCTTGAATTTTCAAGGATATTATGGCATCCATAATATTTAATGTAACATTATAAACTTGGGTTTATAATATTTAATTTAATATAACATTATAAACTTGGGTTCAGGAAAATGAAATACATGTGACTACAATGAATACCTTTTTTTCCCTCAGAAAAAAAGCAATTCTGACCAATTTTATTGCTTGTAAAAATTTTTAATTTATGTTCTTTCCTCTCTCACATGACAAAAATGCATTACAGATTGCATCATCCTTTTTTTTTCCTTCCTTCCCACAGGCACAGCAGCTAACAGATCTGGAGCAAAAGCTGGCAGTGGCAAAAGAGGGGTTGGAAAAAGCAGCCCTTGACAAAGTAAGAATTTGAATGTGATGAGAGAATGTTTGTCTCCACCAGCTGGGAATGTTTTGGTGTAATTGGACAAAAATAAATTAAAGCCTTGCAGTGATTTAGGTGCACACTTAGTTTCATGTACATGGGAGTGATGCTGCTGAAATCAGTGGAACTAATTAGGATGGCACGAAGTTAAGTGCAGCTGCAAAGTTGTTTAAGAAAAAGATGGTCAAATTAGAAATAAACAGCTCAAAAATGTGTTTACACTGGTTTTTAATAGATTTAGATACTTATTGAATTACAGTTCGTGCTGACAGTAGCCTTAGCATCTGTCACAAGTTGGTTTACAGCGGCTCACTTTTTTATTTCCTGCCATGGACCCTCAGAATGCTGACAAACTTTGCATTACTAGGCCCAAATATCAAGAAAGGTGTGGCCAGCAGGACCAGGAAAGGCACTGTCCCCCTGTGCAGAGCTGGTGAGACCTCACCTCACATACAGTGTTCACTTTTGGGCCACTCGCTTCCAAAATGACATTTGAGTGCTGGAGTAAGTTCAGAGAAGGGCAGGGATGCTGGTGAAGAGCTAGAAAATATATGTCTTCTGAGGGGCTCCTTCCTTCCTTCCTTCCTCTTCCTTCCTTCTCCTTCCTTCCCTTCCTTCCTTCCTTCTTCCTTCCTTCCTTCCTTCCTTCCTTCCTTCCCTTCCTTCCTTCCTTCCTTCCTTCCTTCCTTCCTTCCTTCCTTCCTTCCTCCTTCCTTCTTCCTTCTTCCTTCCTTCCTCTCCTTCCTTCCTTCCTTCCTCCTTCCTTCCTTCCTTCCTTCCTTCTTCCTTCTCTTCCTTCCCTCTCCTCCCTCCCTCCCTCCTCCCTCCCTCCCTTCTCCACACACATTTTCAGCATTATCTGTATGCTTTTATTTTTCTGTGGTGCTAGGTAATAACCAAACATTCATACTTGCTTTCCATTGCAACCAAATTTTCTACAATAAAACATAGACACACACATATATATATATATATAGATCTATACTAAAATTACCAAAAATTCAGTGTTTTTTCCCTCTGATCTGCTCCAAGGGGGATATATTGACAAGAACCTGAATTGCCTTTGCCTTAAGGGGCAGATCATAACATGTTCCATCTCCTGTTTCAGTGATTTTTCGTACTGTGCTCTGCATTATGGCCTTTTTACAGTTGTATTTTATCCTGCTGCTGGAATATACTCTACTAACTGGCTTTTTTTTTTAAGAAACACTCAGTTTTTCCCAGTTACAAGATAAATTCTCTGCTTTCAATTCAGAGTATTTGATCTCAAAAAGGTTTGCTTAGAAAATAAATGAAAACGTGGTGTATGCCATTGCTTAGGATTAATATGACTGTGAAATACTTTAAGATATAATATGTAATAGTTCACATATTTAGTGTGTAGTGTGTAATGTTTTATGTTTTTCACCAGCTTTTGCCATGCTATAAATTGATTTATGTACCTTTAAAAAGAATTTTGATGATTGGAACATGCTGATGTATTTACAGGTGCATTTTTTTGTGCCAAATGCTGCTAACTCCCCTTGAAATGAGTGTAAGGAGTGACCTCAATAGCTAACATTTGACATATCTTTCTTTATGAAATGAAGATTTAAAATACGATTTCCTCGCTGCTGTAGTTACCTCGCTGTTCTTGCTGTCTCAGCTTATTTCAATTACACACTTCTGTTTTCATTAACATATCTATATTTCTGGGAGCAAAATGCAATGTTCTGACATGAGTTGAAAGCACCTCACACTTAGAAAGTTTTTTTTTTTTTGCTTAATGGGCAGTAGTGGGTCTGGACAAATATATTTTTAACTGTAGAAAGATCTATGGTTCCTTTACTGCAAAACTATAATATGATCATGAGAGAAACCATCTTTGTTGGATTAAAATCAATCTATAACGTGGAAAAATATGAATATTTTGAAATGGTATAAACAAAACTCCAGTTGGAAAATACCAATTACTTCTAATGTTATAAACAAAACTCTGTGCAAAGTGTGTGTACTCACCTCTGTAGATGTTACACATAAAAGGCTGGACACTGTATGATGTTTTGTAAATTGTGGGGGGTTTTTTAGGAAAAAAAAATGATATTTAAGTGTTCTTTTCCGCAGGAGTCGCAGCTGAAGGCTCTGAAGGACACGGTGCAGCTGTGCCTGTCGTCGGTGCTGCGCCATCAGCCCCCCACCATCAACCTCGTCCCCTCCAAACCAGCAGAGAAACTCCCTGCCCCCATCACCAAGGGCTCCAAAGCTCCTGTCCAAGTGACAAACACCAAGGTAGGAGTTCTCCCTTGCCTGTTTTTTTATTTTTAATATCTTGGAAAGTTTGTCCTGTGAGAGCGTCAAAGCGGAACTAAGGAGGATTTTGAATTCATTGGAAGATTAGGATGAATTCGGAGGATAATTCTAAGCCTGTTTCTCATGTCAATAAATTGGGTTTTTAGCTGGGAAGCTGCTGTTTTTTTTGCTGAATAGCAAAATTCTTTCTGTCACTCGGTAAATGGATCGTGTCTGCACAACAAATCTGCAAAGAAGATGGATTTGCACTTAAAATAAATGAGGATTCTGCTCAGAGGATCATTTACCTGTCAGGCACTGACAGTGAGTTTGTGGTAATACAGCACTAAACAGCAATGTGGGGTTTGCTTATCATGGTTTCTTTCAATGGAAAAAGGTTCTATAAAAACCTTAAAATAATCTGGGACCCCCAAATCAAAATTGCCATAATGGATCCATGGACTTCACAATAGGCCATAGGGAATATTCCAATCTTGCACAATGAGAAGGGCAGTTTCACAGAAAGCATAAGCAAAAAAAATTCTGAACAGTGTTTTGAGTCAATATACTCAAACATTATAATACAGGTAAGATTTACAGTGGCTAGCAATGTAATTTTCATCTCCAGGGTTGCATTTTGCTGTTGAATTCAACTGATTTAATAGATATATCTAGAAGAAATCTGTAATTTCAAAGAAAATAAGCTTTACAGAAGAATGACTGAAGGACACTTCAGTGTCCTTCCAATTTATATTTCATTCCAAACTGAAATATAAATAGGAATTGTAACCTTGTAGCCAATTTGTGTTGGTATTCACTGCTAGTGCACAGGCTGAAGCCAAAAATTGGTAATCTTTCTGTATGTAATCAAAATCAAAACACAATTTCAGAAACTTACCAACAGTTTTACAGGAAGAATGCATCATTCCCAAAAATTACTACCTCTGGGGAAAAAAAAAATCACTGCATTAATTATCAGCAGCACATGGGTGTGACTGTTCATTTAGGTGAAGATCACTGGATTTGTATTAAAAACCAATTTTCCTTCTCCCCCAGTCTCTTAAGCCCATGTTGGAGTAATATTTTGGCATTACTGAAAATTTCCTTTCTTCATTGTATCATCATGCACATGAAGGGCAGAAGAAACCCCTGTGGACAGCTTGTCCCTCCTGGTGTAATATTTGCCACATAGATTATTCTGTACAAATTTTGAGGTATACCTTGATAGTTTTATTCTACCAGTTAACCACTTGTATAAAAACTCCTAGAGAGTGTTTTCATCCATCCATTTCAGCAAAATTCAGCAAAAAAAAGGAGCTATAAAGCTGTAACTCAGACCTTCTTTCCTATTTTGCATGTTGAGATCCAGCATAACTGAAATCCAGATTTTCCCTGTTCTTACATGGACATTCATTAGGAAAAAGAAACAAATGAAAAAACGAACAGGTAACTCTCACTCTGAAATTCAGTCAACTAGACAGAATTCTAACCATCCCTTGTTCTCTATAAACCTTAAGCATATTTTGGGTTTTAGGTAAAAGAGAGCTGAACGGATAAAATTTTACAGGACAGTAAATTTCCTTACAGAATAATTTAACATTTGACATTGTGTTGTCATTGCTGACTACTCCTAGTGACACCTGACTTCATTGTCCAGTCCATTACTATTTGTGATTTAAATATGTGAGTCAAGCTCTTTCCAAAGACATGGAATGATGCAGTTTTTATTTTTAACAGCCTGCATGGAAATGTCTTTCCCTGTCAAGCCAATGTGCCACAACTGAATTCAGTGGAACCCTGGCACATTAAACACTGGCATGTAATCTAGGCACAGTTCATGAAGAAAAAGGACACAGTTCAAGTGTCAAGTTAAAAAAACTTAGGCCAAAGTTATGAGAAAAAATGTGATTAAAGAATTGGTGCAGAAAAAAACACGTTGCTAAACACTATGTTCAACAGCTGCCTCTTTGCCTTGTAAATCCTGCCAGCTCTCATAATGAAAATTGTCCCTATCTTAATGAAATTAGAGTTTAGACTGCCTTTCATTATTCACATTTACCATAGGAATCATTAGGCATAGAATCAATAGCAATGGAAAGGTTTGAAAGGAAGAGAAAGTATTAGAACTTAAGGTCTTCCAATTATAGTCTTTTTTAAATTTAATTTTCTTCTTTCATTTCAAATTTTATAATACAACTACCTACTTAATATTTCACTGATCACTTGATGCAAAGGGTCCTAGGAGCAGCACCTCTTAAGCAGGTGACCCAAATACGGTGCTGTGAGATCTGAACTCAGGACTCAAATCCTGTAAAACTACACAAATATTTTCTTTCAAGCCTGGGCCAAGATGGAAAATGAATCTCAGAAAAATATCAGCATAAAGGTCATAGAAAAATGCTGCACTTGGGGATTAAATAGAGGCAAGGGAAGCCTTACAGGAAGCCCTTCCTTTTGTGAGTGACCCTTCTCAGCTTCCCCTGAAATTGCTCTGGTTGTGCCTGGGACTTTTCAGGAGCAAATCTCAAATTGTGATCAACAGCTTCCCCACAGCAGTAAGCTCTCCCCCAAATCCATCAGATATATTCAGATCACACGTTGCTGCATCATCAGAAGCAGTGCTGGCTTTTGGCAAATATTTCTATCATCAGCCCAGCTGACTTTGAAGAAAGCAAACAGAGCAGCAATAGAGCATTTCTCTCATCTATCAAATTCAGAAGAATGTTGATTTAATGTAACATTACCTAGGGAGTAGCAGAGATCTAATAGGACTTGTTAAATTTTCCAACTGGATTATATGAAGTGTAGTTCAGTTGTTTTTTAAGGCACAAACTTCCATTATATTGGTACACACTCAAAAAAATAGATGTTTTACAAATACGCTTTCCTCTTTAAATGTCAGCCAGATGATTAAACAAGAGACAGAAGCTGTAGACAGCTGTGGGAACACCTACGTGGTTACAAACAAAACCCCAACAGATGATGATAGAACACAAATATTTCAGCAGTTTCACTGGTTGCTCGTATGGGATGTGCTGGTGCTGATGACAAGACTGAAATCTTACATTGCTCTTTACAAGATAGATGTAATTTCCATTTCCATTGGATTCTTGCACGTGTACAAATTTTAGTCTGGTATTTATGTTAGCATATTGTGATTGAATTTGCTGGATGAAGAAGAATATTGGCTGTTTTTAGCGAAGGAATGCCTGTTTGGGTTTTGGCAGAATGAGAAGCCAAGTCTGCTTTAAATTCACTTTACAGTTAGGTCCGCTACAAAAACAGAGTAGGTGAACACTCAGCTAAATTCCTACAGGTAATCAATGAGAAATTAGGAATATGCCTGATGCTAAATACATTGTTTTTTATTGTGTTACCACAAAACTATGCAGCACAGGTGCTCTTGCAAATGGTGCTCATTTGGAAAATGTTCACGTGCAGTGACCCACAAAGTTGGTTCGCTGGATTTCGTGGTGGTGTCGTGCTGCAGTGCAATTTCAAGGGACGTTGGAAGAGCATCTGTTCACAAATTTCCATAGTTTTTCTTGTATTACAGAGTACATCCACATGTGTGCAGCTGCAGATCTTTTATCTGTTTTCTGCAGGAAATTAAAAAGTGTCTTTTTAATTAAGAATCTTTCTTGCAACTGCTCAGAAGTGTGCAGCAGTCGAATTGCCCTTCTCCTGAATGTCCTCCATGGCAAGCTGTTCATAAATTCCAGACTTACACAGGTTACTTCTCTTACCACCACTCTGCATCAATCCATACCTTCAATTATTTATTTTCTTTGCCTAGTTTGTTTTCAAGTAGTAAGGAGGCACGCTCTCAGGTGTGCGTGCACTGAGCACGACTTAGAACTACTTGGATTCTTTGATGTTGGCCATTATTGATTAAAATATAATGTGGGCTGTAAATGTTTAACCTCAGTGGGCTACAAAACTGTGTGACACATGGGGTTCTCTTCAGTGAGAATTTTTCTGAACAGCCAGCCTAAACTGACTCCAATAATTGCAGGTTTTCATTGTCTCGTATATTTTATACCAACGTATGGTATGCAGCAAGAGGATAATAATGTTTTGTCCACAGTTTCATAGAAATTAGTATTTATTACTTCCACAGTGTTAGCATAAGGAAAATATTCCTAAATTCTGTTTTAAGTTAGGTAATTATATCCCTTTCTCTTGTATAATTTTACCAGAACTTTGATTTGTTCCCTTTTGTTTAATCTTCTCTAGGCATGTTACTTAGATATTCTCTCTTTTGTTTGCAGTTAAATAGAAGTAAATACATCATTCTGATTCTGTTGAAAACCGAGGTACAATGAATCATCACAGAGCTGCTCTTACTGATCCAGAAAAAAAAATGGTTGTGTACATTTTCACGAGGGTTTTTACACCCTCAGCTGCAGGGAAATATAAATAAGAAACTGCAGTTGTTCCGAGGAAGTGAGGCAACTGAAAGCATTGGCTTAAGTTCTACTAGAAAACTGAAATTATCTCAAATATGCAATGCTTTCAAAACAAGCTGTATTAGAAACAGAAAAAAGAGCAGTATTCAGTGCACAATAACGAACACATGGAATTTCTTTTTATATGTAGCTAGGCTATTTTGGAATGGCTTTAAATTGCTTTAAATTGGCATCCACTGTGTATTTAAATGCCCTGGAATAGCCCTCCAGCTGTTTCAATAGTAGACCACTACAAATAGTGGTTGAAAACTTCAAGATATCTTCCCTAACTCTTGACAAATGAAACTTTTAATTTATTTTTTCTTTTGCAATTGGTGGTTTTTGGGGTTTTTTTGTAAGAGATATAGGACCCCAGAACACTTACAAAGCAAAAATCTAAACCAATAATGTATATCATGTCCAACATAATATATTGCTAGGAGGCAGCTGCATGTATGAGGGAAAATTCTGCACTCTTAGAAATGTTATGAAAATAATGATTCAGGAAATTGGCATCCAGATATGTCATCTATCATCCCAAATGATCCATTTGAAAGAAAATTCATTTCGTTTTGACAGACGATCAGCCATTTCAGGTTATTGTGGATGTTCATCTCAGAGCAACTCCTTTATGGCCAATACAAATGTCTGTGAAATGTGAAGAAAATGAGTTGTGATCTTTCAGCATCCATGCTGAAGATATCCTGACAATTTCCACTTCTATCAGGAAGTGGGGCTGTTCTAGATTATTTGCAAAAAATAGAGTTGTGCTCAATGCTTGGCCCAAAAGTAAGCAGCTATTTTCTACTTTAAAGATATTTGAATACAGTGCAAGTTGAACAAAAAAAGAAAATAACTATAAGGGCAAACATGTTTCCTTTAGAAACAGTCTGTAGAAGTTTTAATATGTGGTACACTATAGGATTTGCAGTCCTTTGAAAAGAATAGTCCTATATAATTACACCTCTGTAGATGTGTATTAAATAGATGTAAAAACTAAAGTGTGTCTCTCCCACTTACTGCTGAATAACACTGACTGTGTAACAGAGAAAAGCTAGTTATGTGTGCTGTAAAACATGCCAAATGTGTGTCTGTGTCCACTGAGTATCACACTCACAGAAATACGTAGTTTTATTACTGGTTTTTGTCTTGTCTTCTCATTTATTTTTGCGTGTGAGTTACTGTGGAAGATTTTTAAATCAGGATATAAAGAACAGAAATGCAAATTTTTTTATATACTGTGAATATATATTAATTACACATTTTTGAATAATAGATACTCAGTTACTTTGCAATGTCTCAAATGTGGAATAAGGTTTTTCAAGGTCCTGTACTGTCAGGTAGGAGGAATGCCTGGAGAAGTCCTTCCCTCCAGGGCTTGGAAACTTCTTTTGTCCCCCTTACAACCCAGTCATTAAGGTAATGATCCAATAGTGTATTTTAGCAACAAAATGGGAACAAAATCACCTAAGAAGGGGAAAAAAAGGAGAAATCCTAACTCCGAACACCCACCCAAGCCTATGATTCTATGAAACTTGTAGGGTTGGGAGGAGAACTCCAAGGACTGTAACACAATTACATGCAATTCAAAATGATGTGAGCTTTTGCAGCTGCAAATTATGCTACTCAAAAAAAAGAAGGGTGAAGGAAAGGGTTGGAGATTTAAGAGCTTTTTCTTGGCCAAAATTAATAAATGAGGCATTACACCGTGGCTGGCCTGCGTGTGTGTGCCCGATGCACTGACAAAGTCACTGGTTCCCAGGAGCTTTTTTGGGGTTTTTTTTTGTTTGGTGTGGAAATTGATATCACTAGAAAGCCATAGTGTAGAGAAGAGTAATCAGTGACAGTGTAAGCAGCAGGAAATGATTGCATTGATGTGACCCATATTGGTGCTGGCAGGTGATGATCTGGCAAGCAGTCCTGTCCATAGCCTCTGGCATCTCCAGTGAAAAACTGCTGGCTACAGAGTAAGGGTTGTGCAGTCTGCCAAAAAGTCATGTGAGAAGAAGAAAGAGCCAGTAAGATTATTTCTGATACGGGCAATAATTGAGCTGCGTATCAAAGTCAAAAAAAATCTTTTGAAAGGTGGAATTTGGTTGACCTAATTTTGCTGTTTTATTTGGGAGTGAAGATGAGGGTGTTATAACAACAGTGCAGAATTTGAGAAGTAAAGCTGTTTGATATTAGAAATGAAAAATAAATACAGCATAACTGAAGGATATTTCATAGGTGTGAAGGAGAACTGGGCTCTTTTTTATTCCACTGCAGACCTTGGAGGAGATCTCAGAGAAATAAGGAGTTTGGTTTGCTTCTCTTGAAGTATCTTGCAAGTTTTGCTGCAGACAAAGCATTCATCAAGTTTAATTGCCTCTGAAAACATAAATCTTCAATTTGAACAATTATTTCAAGTTTCCGACATGCAAAGCTTGGGTTTTAGTCAAACTTGTATGGTAACTGTATGTGTTATGATGCTGTAACTTCTGAATTATTTCAAAGGAAAAAAAAAAAGATTCCTGCCCCCTGCAGCAGTCGGTCCTGAGTGGAGAAAAAGGCATGAAAAGGAACATTTTTGCCACCTTATAGCCTGGGAGGTCCCAACATGTCAACTCACAGCCTCAGCCTTTCCCAGCATCCACAAGAGTCACAGGAATAGGAGTTCTGAAAATGCCTCTTTTCCCCCCTCCTTTGGCATTTAGATAGAATATCTTAATTAAGTATATGGAGGTAATCATCTACAAGGGCATGCTCTAACGAGAATGTCTATTAAGACATTACCTGTATAAAATTTGCTGGAAATGCAGTATATAAAGTAGTTAACAGTTTGCAGTGCATGACCTCTTAGTTTTTCATTGCCATCCTGAATTTTCAAATGGGACTTATTTGATATTTTATCTCAATTATATTAATGTTTTAATGGTTTTTTTTCAGGTCTGGAAAAATGTTTCAGCAGAGAAAGAGAATTTCCACATGGCCTCGAAAAAGGAAGAAAACCAGAGCACCCAGGAGTGTGATTCTCAAGATGTAAGATTAGCTGATGTGAAAAACAGGATCTAATCTAAGCTGTATGAACACATTCATGCTTTAGGCAGCTATCAGTGGGACTTCTCCTATTTGAGATGGTGAACATATTTCATAAGCCAGCTGTGTTCCGTATTCAAGTGCCAAGGAGCAAATGCTATTTGCTGGGATTCTGTGCATATTTATTATCTGGGATTCTTTTAAAAATACTTGATAGCACTGGTGGAGCTGTTCAGGAAGAGCAGTGGTGCAAAGTGTGTCATTTTCTGTTTAACCATTTCAAGAATTTGTTTGTTCCCAGGTGAAGCTCTGCCTGCATTACAGTGAGATGCAAAAACCTTGTTTACATCTCTTCATATTTATTATTAAGTTCTTTATTACTGATAATGAGGTACAGATGCTTCACCTAATAAAGCAAAACCTTTGGGGAGATTGATTAAAGAGTTAAAGAAAAGCAATAATATTTTCAAAGGAAACAAGTGCATGAAATAAGTTTTCCGTAACAGTTCTAACTATTTTATAAGGTCCATCCTTGTACACTTTTCATCCTGGGGATTGCTCACAGTGGTAGCTAAAGGTAATTTTCCTGGATGTTGTTGAAGTTAAAACTATTTTCTTTATCTTGTACACACCGTCCACATGAACTTAGGCTAACATGGATGTAAAAATAGTGCAGGTGATGACACTGGGATAGCAACCTCTTCCTCATCATCATCATCATCATTATTATCTCACATTAAGGCAGAGAGAGAAGGAAGAATTCAAATTATTCCCTTTGAGAACTGAACTAAAAATTCTCTTTCCATAATTAACCTTCATACACTGACAATAGAGATACCACCACTCCTGAAAGAGCTGGAAGGAATTTATTCTCCCAAAGGATGATATTACTTCAGTAATACAAAGCTGTCTGTGAATATCACTTCGAGAAAATTCGACATTTGGGAAGAGTTTTTATTGTATTTTTATCATTACTTGGCTCAGTGAAGTTTTTTTTTCTGAAGTTTTTGCAGCTGCTTAACTCCCAGTGAAGGAAGATTAAGGTTGGATGCTTAAAAACATATGACAGGTTCTAAGGCAGCATTTTTTAAGAAAAAATAATGAAGATGTATTTAAGACTGTTGCTTAGAAACCTAATACTTCAGCAGTACTTTCTTAGTACTTTCTCAATTAAAGGATCTTTACAAATCTTTATAAAGATCCTTTTATTGTGTCTCTGATAAATAAAACATGATTTATGTTTTGGAAGAATTAGGGTAATAAAGATTAACTAGAGAAGAACATGCAGTATTATATTAAGGAAAAAATAAAGCAAAATGGTTAGTTGCTGGTTCCAATTGGTATTTTAAAGTCTGTGTGGTTAGGCCTCTCTGTCTTAAATTTGTCATTTTTCTGCAAATTTGTGTTTATGGAGTTTATGCCTGTTCACATTAATTAATGTAGTTTACATTAGAACAAATAGAAATGAAGATTTATTGACCAATGGGATGCAGACTGGCAAATTTGGAAATTAGACACTGCTGATATTTTTCTATAATGAACTTTGACACAGGACCAGTAATAGCCACAAGTAGGTAGGATATCCTGTCATACATAATCTGAAATCTGTCAAAGACAACAAAAAAATAATTTTCTTGTAAAAGTTTCCATTATTTAATTATTTTTACTTTATTAGAGGCATCTTGTTAATGCTACTTTTTCTTAGCCTTACCCAGAGATGTTTTCCTATGTCTGGCTCCTAAAAGTCTTAGTGCAGAACCAGAGTTCTGCAGAGCTCCTTCCCCTGTATCCTTTCCCTTTCCTGTTCTCCCAAAAGCTTTTGGGATTTTGGCTTTTACACCAGAATTTACTTTTTTCCCTTTTCATAGCAAATAGTTCTTGTAACATATAATTTAAAGCCACCTATTTGGTATTGCTAAAACATCAAATAATTTATAAAATGCTTCGTTCTCTGTTCTCATCTTAGATTTTTTGCTCCTTGTCCTCACAGAACCTTCTCTGATAAATAAAAGTGATATTGCTTTTATTTAGTGCCTTAATTTCCTGCAGTAAACAAACACTACATGTTCATTAATCATTGGGTGACAAAGGACATTGAGGATTGGAGCCAAACTTGTACACGTTTCTAAGCAACCACAGCATTTTGCTTCATTTTTTAAAATCAGTTTCAGCTGCAGGGCTTTGATCACATTGTGCTCTAGGGTTGTTTTCCAGAGGGAGTAATAAGGGAAAAAAAGTAACCATTGTTATAACAAAATTTCAAACTAATAAAATCCTGAAAGTAAATTCAGTTCTGTAAATGGGGAGTCTGAAGGTCATATAAAGTTATTTAATCTGAGTTTAACCAGCCCTGTGATCTAAAACAGGAGAATGACATGAAAACCAGCAGAGGTGTCTGGTGAAAAGGTACACACACATTCCACACCTTGCTCTGCACCTTTCTTCTAAACAGCGAGGGTTAAAACAGATCTGTAACAAATTCATGAGCAAATCTGATAGAACATGTACTTGAATTAAAAAAAAGTTCACTCTTTGGAAGAAAAGCAATTGATCCTTCTTTGGCAGAAATGGAGAAAGCTGCTTTTTGCCCAGTGTGTGTGTCTCTCTCAGAATATGCTGAGGGACAAACTTCACTGTTGAGTAATGGTGGTACAAGGTACAGGAATGCCTGCTTTATTTCAGAGCTCCTCCCTGAAATGTTGAAATCTTGATTCAAAGCTTGGCACTGTCCCAGTATCTCTTCCAGCAGGTACTTCTAAAATCTCATCTCCATAAAATTTTAAAAAAAAAGCCCATCCTGACAACATTTCAACACTTTTCTTTTCCAGGAACAATTATTTTTGCTTTTTGATAGTTTCTGCCATGTCAAGCTGTCATTATGTCCTTTTGTAATTAGTGTACCTCACACAGGAGGGAATTTGAGAAGCAGAGTCACACAGATGAACATACAAAACAATCCTCTACTTGGCATAGAGGGAACTAGAAACAGTACCAAAAGTGTAGTATTTATTTCTTCAGGAAAACGAGGAATATTTTAGGAAATAATACAAAGTAGTTATCTGTGACATTTGTATTGACAGGTTGCCAAGACATGTTTGGGGAATCGTAATGCTTCAACGTCTCGTTTGAAGGTAGCAGAAACAGACACAAGCTTTCAGGTATTCTCTTCCAGAGTAAAAATTATTGGGGTTTTGCTAAAAGGTGTTGTGAACCATGTGATTGAAGTGCATTCAGTTACACATTCTTCACTAAGGTCTGTCTCTGAAAAGACTGCTTAGTTCAGACTTGACTTCTGATTGCAGCTCATCTGTTCAAAATGCTTTCTGGCTGGTAACAATTGGCAAAACTATGGAATGTTTGAATATCTAGTACCCAAATGACTTAGTAGTCAAATGTCAAATTTGCTGTCTATAGCCCTGGAAGCAAAAGGGAGAGATTTCCAAAATAATCACACATCTGCAATTCTATGAAGCTGCATGCAGCATCAGACTTAGACGGTTTTGCACTGTACAGGTTGTTAAATATTCTTCTTTTATGGGGATCAGAACCCTTTCCTAGGCACAGTTGGCAAATCCCATATTCTGCTGCAGTAGTTTATGACTGGTGTAACAGTTAAATAGAAATACAGCTCTATGTGCACTACTGTCATGGAATTTTAACATACTTTTAAAATTTTTGCTTATATGTATATGTACTCCATACATAATGTTTACACTGATGCTGTTTTCATCTCTGCAGAAGTTGCACAGCCCTCCATGGACTAAACCTGAAGATAAAAAGCCACCTGAGAAAAAGGAGAAAAAATCTGAAGAATCAGTTAGTACAAAAGAGAAAAAACTCTAAATGCTTCATTGAAATCTACAGTGATCTACATTGAAAAATGCCAATCACATCCAACTTCATATTCTGTTAGGGCAAAGGCATGAAATGTCCCAGGTTTCTAAAGCATGCATTTTTCACTATTTTATGAATGTTTGTAAATTAGTCTAGAATAGACCAATTAGTACCTTCCAGCAATAATCCAAAATGGATGTTTGAAGAAATGCTTTGTAATGCAGTCCAGTTTTTGAACTCTTGTTCTACCTTACCAGTAATTGCATACTATAAATGACCTTCTTTGTAAACAACAGTCATTCTCAAGTATTTTCTCAGTCTGTTCTATTTCACATAACTTTATGGCAGATTAGGTTTTTAAATTAAGATTAAGGGGCACTCAGTGTGTGTGTGGGGGGAAAATATCTGTGTAACCATATTTGAATTACAATTCCTAAGTGCAACTGTAAAAAGGGACCTGTGAATGGGGGGGTGGGGGGTCCATGTACACTTACCTTTCAGTAATTCCATTTCAAATCTACTTACACAATAAAAAAATGTTTATTTTGTTCTTTTTTATTTCTCACTGCTGTCTTAACCAGTCCATTTTTGAGCACTGAAGAGCTGACAGAATTGGAATTCAAGGGGTGGAGATAGAGATCATTACTTTGGGGATTCAAGCAGAAATTTTCACAGGGGGTACTGAGCTGCAGTTTTAGAGCATGGATGGCAGCCATGGGAAGGCAGTTTCATCCCTTATATTTGTGCTGATCTCAACAGGATAAAATATACTTTAAAGGATAAAGCCCTATTTTGTCTGCTACAGTTGCTCTTTGATGATTCCAGCACATTGATTGGAGCAAGCTCTGCCTCTCGTGGATTCTCTCAGTTTCTCCTTGGTCACATATTCTATGACAAGAAAGCAGAAAGCAAGGGAGGAGAAGGGAGAGAGAATGTTTTTGCTTGTTTGGGTAAAATTCATTATTGGTCTAATTTAAGAATTCATATGCCACACCTTGCTGAGATGCAAATCTTTCAAGAACAGTAGAACAGTAAATTGTCTGAAGCAATGCTGTGCTCTCCTCTTGGAAGAACTGTTTTAAGCAGTTGTAATTTGTAAACTCCCACCTTTATCTCAATGCTCACAGCAGCACAGTTTTTACTAGATTTAAAGTAGTTTACTTATATTTATTGACCTTTTCTTGCTTTGCATCAGTTTAAAAGCAAACGGACAAATCTTTTATTTCATTTAGTGGTGCTCTATCTTCAGTTTTAGCACTTAAGATTTTACCTCTCCTTCAATAGCTGGTGTGAATAATCTTTCACTCTGGCTCCTCTATTCAAATGTAGGTATTTGCAGAATGGTAGGTTTCTCTGCCTTGAGAAAATCCCATTTTAAAAAGAAAAAGCCTCATGAGCTGACCAAATGATGACAAAATACTGCTTTAACCAAGTTACACTGTTATTGAGGAGAAGACTGTCCCTGTTAAGATCAAAAGAAATGAAATAGTGAGATACAGCTGCCTCCTCCTATGCAGACAGTCCATCATAGAGGTGACATCCTGTTCCAGGGAAACAGGAAGATGTACAATTGCTGGAATTGTTTGTGGATCATATGAAACACGGAAATAATTCCTATTAAAACTGAAGGTCCACTCAAAACAGTGAAAGTTCTAGGAATTGAGTGGCACTGTGGGTATCAGGAAATGTTGCCCAAAGCTCGACAGAGTATTTTGGATTTTGCAGCATCTTGTAATAAGAGTGAAGCACAAAGGTTTTTTGGACTGTTTGGATTTTGGAGACAACACATTCTGCATGGTGGACACATCTTGACCCCATTACACAAAGAGTTTAAATAATGTGTTGGAATGGGGCAATGAAGAGCAAGCTGCCTTGGAGGTAGTAAAAGAGGCTGTACCAAGGACTTTGGATTTATGGCCCATGCAGAAAGGAGAAGTGGAGTTAAATGTCCCTAAATGAGTCGCATTGGAGTCTATGACAAAAACAGGGAAAGAAGAAAACCCCTTTGGGCTTTTGGGGAAGAAAGCTGCTGGAGGCAGGACACAATTTACACCCCTCTAAAAGAAACAATTGTCAGCATGCTATTGGACATTGTGGAGACAGGACAACTTACAGTGGGGCATGAGATAATGAAATAACTTTAGGGCTCTTTGTCCTGAAATTCCTGTCATGCAATGGATGAAGTTCTCTGAAAACCCATCAGATTGAGCATGCTCAGGAGTCAAGGATCGCAAAGTGGAAATGGTACATTCAGGATAGAGCCAAGGTAAGAGTTGGCAGGGTAGCTGCTCTCTATGATTGAGTGGCTGCTGCCCTCATCAGGGATCAAGAAATAATTCCTGATTCTGCAGCTGGAAGGACTCCCCAGCACCATGGGGAGAACCTTGAGATCACTTAATGCCTTTTGAAAAGGGATATGTGTGGTTTTCTGATGGATCAGCTAAGTACAAAGGAGGAAAGATGTTTGGGAAAAGAGCAGCTGACCATCCCCAGTCAGAGGAATTTCTGCAAACAAGGGGAGGAGGGAAAAGCAGCCAATTTGCTGGATTATGTCCTTCTTCCTCTCCTTTTTCCTTTGTCCTGCACTGTGGCTGTATTTTTCTGTTCATCTCTCCTCTACCTTTGCCTGTACCTTTCTACATCTGCTGCTCACTGCTTCTCCATCATTGTCCTCTCCTAATCCTGTGTCCTGCTGCCCATCCCTTTCTTTCTCCATCCCTCTGCTCAACCTTGCCCATCTTACCCCCACACCCATCTGCTGTGGTCGTTTTCTCTGTCCTTGTTTCCCTCTTTGTTTCTGAATCCTCGTGTCCTTTATGTCTGTTCACCCCTCTGTCCTGCTCCCTGCCCCTCTTTTTCTCATTCTGGCCCAGTGTCCTGCTTGGCTTTTGGGACTCTCATAGGGGCTGCTTTCCTTTTTCTTGCTATCCCCCCATTAAAGAAGAAAGCAGCAGTTTAGCAAAGACCTGCTGCTTCATGTTACAGACAGTTTGTGCAAGAAGAAAGGTCAAGCAATAGCCCAGGGGGGAAAAAATGAGGCTGGAAAGTAGAAGAGAATTTGTTCAGGAAGAACTTTTCAGGAGCAGAGCCTCACCTTTCAGGATGGTTTTGGTGCAGCCCATTGCATGACAGTTCTAGGATCTGCCTGCTGTGGCAGCAGGGGAGAATCTCAAGCCCCCCTCAAATGTTAGCACCCTGAAAGGAGAGGAGAATGGTACGAAAATCAGAGAGAAATTTTCTATGAAATTACCAAAAACTTGGTGACATCAAAACAACTCTTTAACACCAGTGTTGCTGTGATGATCAGGCATTCTTTACCCAGCACAGTGGGCAGTTCTGTCAGTTGGAGCAGCTGACCTGGTACAGTGGGAATAAAAAAAACCAAGGTTTTGAGCTCTTTGTGCCAATAAAATCTGAGCAGTCCCAGTGCCTTTCCATCTGGATCCTGACTCTCTGAGATGGAAGGATCCTGATGGAACCTCGAGCTGAGAAGGGAAGTGCAGATAGCAGGGTGTGTGCTCATAGCTTGATGGGTTCAGCTGGACCTTTGGTGAGCTGTATTTTTACCAGATATTTCCAAGGTTGTGGCTTTAGTGTGCTCATACCTCGATGGGTTCAGCTGGACCTTTGGTGAGCTGTATTCTTGCCAGATATTTCCAAGGTTGTGGCTTTATTCCGTGAGACTGAAGGAATGTATTAGCACGGAGGAGCTCGTGTTGCTGGATGTGTCCCTGGAAGGGGAAGATGAACCAAATCTGTTGGTCCTGAGCAGCGGTTTTTTAACTTTCATCTGCACCTTGGGTGATTTCGGTGCCTTTTCCTTCTTTCGCCAGTCCCCAGCGCCATCGTGTGATTGGTTTTATGAGAGCCGGTAAAATCCAAGCGCTTTTCTGTCTAACTCGAGAGTGAAAACATGTGAAGGCATAAACATCTGAGAATAATGTGAATAACACCGTATAAATGAGCACTTTAGGAACTGGGAAGGGAAGGTGATGCCTAAAAAATGTAATTTTGTTCCAGGACCTTATTTTTGGGAGTGCTTGCTGGATGGTTTCAATGTTAAATATCAGTTCTGTGAGACAGAAAGAAAGTGCTGCTGTTTCCTACTGGACTGAGTGTTGCAGAGCTTATCTTCCAAAAATAAAAGATCTAGTAAAGCATTACCATACTAAATGTCCTGGAAGAAAAAGCCAGAGCTTTTCTTTTCCTCTTACAATTAATAATCTGCACCACACACAGGTCTGTGTGTTTTCTTCCTCAGCCCTGCATACACCTGTACATTTCCAGTCTTGTAGAGACAGTTATGAAATTAGAATCTGAAAAAATTCAGCAGCTTGTTGCACAGAAAAAGGTGCAAAGAACAAAGAGCAAGTGCTGGATTAAACCCTTTTTCAGCCTGTAAACTGCACTGCCAACAGTGAGAGTATTCACTTTCCTTCCCAGATTTATACAGGATTTCATTCCTATGGTCTTGCAGAGCCAGAATCCAAAACTGAACCCATCCACTTCCTGCTCCCACACGAAAAAACTCTGACTTTTACTCTCCCTCTGTCACCATTTAACAGTTCCACTAGATGGTGGTGTTTATTTGCAAAAAAAAACCAAATGTACCATGGCTAACTAAGCAACCCAAAGTGCAGATCCGAAGTTTAAAATGTCACTAATGAAACAAAATGTTTGTCAGGACAGAAAAATGCTTGGTTTCCATTTCTGGAGTCAACAAACAAAATTTGTAGCTGAGCTCAACTATTGAATATAATCCAGGGCTTGCTTCCACAAAAACTGTGCCAGGCTGGAAAGGTTTTAGTGCCAGGTTTTACCCACCATTGGCAGCCACACCAGAAACACCAGGGCTGGATACTTCCCTTCCCATGGGAAAACACTTTCAAACACTTTCAAGAGCCCACCACCAATATTTGGATAGGATATCCAAAAATGAAGATGTCTAAGAATTGCTCCCACAAAGTTTTCAGGACAGAAAGCTCTTGATGGCCTTTTCTCTCCCATGGGCAGCAGCAGCAGTAGGACTGATTGTTTTCCTTCCTAAGGAAAGGGACCCCCAACTTCAGAATTTGGAGTAGATCTCCAATATTGAATATTTCCACTGAAAAATTTTCTTAACACAGAAATGCACAAAATGCGAGAAAACACTGAAATTCTTGAGCTACCAGCTCACCTGTGCTCTTTCAAAGTACTTCAATCATAGCTAAATTGGATAGCTCTTATGCAAATCTAAATTCACACTTGTTTGTTTTTTTTCTGTTATATAACCCTTTCTAAAGTTTTGTTTAGCATTGTGACACTTGCACCCAGCTTTTCCTGCCCCTGATGTGCACTAATTGAAGTGAAATGAAAACAAGATTGTCACATATTTCTGGTCTCCTTGGAAAGCTTCCCCTGTGGTTGATTTTCACAGTCCCATTTCTGTGTTTCTCTGTTGATGAATATTAGCCTTTTTACCTCTGTTGGGTTCCTTGCTGCCATCATATCCCATCTAGATAATACCTCACAGAAAGTCCCTTAACCTAAATATTTTTAAAAGTATCCCACTGGTGAAAAGATCTATTTTTTTTTTTATTTTTTTTATATAACTGGGTCCTGTTTGAGGATATATTTCCAGTGCAAGCACATGGAATCCCCACCTGCTCCTTGAGATCATTGAGGATACCACCATCAGCAGCTCAGTTTAAAACAGGATTTATGTTTAAACCTGACTTTCCAAAGTTTTTCAAGCTGACTTTAGGATTTTGAATTTGTCCTTTTTTTTCAGGACAAATTGTTTAGTAAAAGCTTCATAACTGAATAGATATTTTGTCTTTCTTTGCATTATTTACTTCTCTCTCTCACTGTGCAAAGAGAAAATAAGAAAGCTGGCAAATTGAAAGATTAAACCACTTTCCTTAATATTACCCTTCATATTTTCCTAGAAGGAAGCAGTTCTATACTCAAGGCTCTGAACAGTAAGGGGAGAATCTGAGAAGCATTTCTGACTTGTTTTCAAAGAATTGCACAGGTTTTAGTAAATCATCCTCCTGTACAATAACTTGAGGGTTCACTAGGAAACAAAACTGGCAAAAGCAGCAAGGCAGGATGCCAGCAGGGATGGGGATGCACTTGTTCCCTTTGGAATCAGCCCCTCCCAGCTGGACCACTGAGAAACAAAATGTGAATTGGACTCTTAATTTAGGAAGCTCACAACTCAGCATACAAATGTCTCTGCTTGCCCTGGCTATTTTTCTGGCAGCTATTCAGAGATGTCATCGTGCTGTTGTCACTGCAAGGACAGAGGAACTTTCTAAAGTGGTAGTTTTGGACTTTAGAGAAGAGCTGCAATATTCATCAGATGCTCCAGAGTTGGAAGAACAGCTTCATGGAAATACAGTTTCTCTGTCGTGGATTCGACAACAACAAAAGAAAAAGAACCTGAACATTTTGCACTGTTACAGTTTGGGGATTTTTTTGGAAGTTATTTTTGGACTGCAAGTTTGGGGAGGCAAAACTAAAACTGTCCTCTCTTTAATCAAACTTTGTTTTTAATTTGATATCTACTGAAAGTATCAAAATGTCAGCTGTGGTGATTGAACTGGATGAGATTTCTTCAGATGAGATTGAGAGCAAAAAGGAGTCCAAGCCAGATTTTGAGGAAGGCAAATTCAGTGAATCATGTGCTGATTATCATGGTTTTCGACTTCACTGCTCACGTTCTGCACCAGCTGGTAAGCAAGAATTTATATAACTTATTTCCTCACATCTGTGCCTAGTTACTCATGGAACATGTGACAAATAAACTGCAAGACCCAACAAGGAAAGCACAGGAATTGTTGCTGTCATACATTATAGGAAGCAGTTTTTAGTTTAGATAAAGGGTAGAAACAAATGTTTGTTTTAAAATAAAATAATCAGTGTCTTCTGAACCTCCTAGCACAGAGCTGCTGCTCTGACAGGAGATTTTGCAGAACTGTGGCTCCTTGACTGTTTTTTTTTCTGGGTTTTGTCATATCAAGAATTGTAAAGAGGGAACTGCATATTGTGTGGTTTTGTTTTGTGGCAGGTGTTGTGTTCAGGTAGAATAGGTCCACAAAAATGTCAATTTTTGTCAGCATTGTGAAAGTTCCTTTTCCAAAATATAATAATCATGAAAACTGCAGAATGTAGCTGCGTTGGATTGTCCAATATAACCAAGGGGACAGATCTGCAGTTATCAATGGAATCTCAGTTAATCCTTAAAATCCTTCTTAGATATTTGATAGTTCTTCACCTTGGAAATATCCTCTAGGAATGGTGGCTCTGATTTCTTTTGGACTACTTACCTATTGTATGGACTTCCACAGCCGCCCAAAAAAATTTGATTTTCATCAGGTTTTCCCTTGCTTATGGCTCCAGAACAAAACTCAGGCTTGGCAAGTGGAGAATATCTGAGTGTTAGTGACAATTTATCCTGTGACAGGACAACCAAAGTGCAGTGGGAGCTTGCACCTCTCAGACTGGCTAAAATAGGTGAATATAGGAATCAAATGGTCATATTTTTAATATCTCTTAAATCTCTTTTATATTTTTAAAAATCAAATGGTAATACTTTAAACTCTGCAACAGATGCTTGGAACATTTTGTACTCATAAACTCAGTTTTTACACATTGAGATGGTTGAATGGTTTGGGTGTTTCTTTTGCAAGAAAGGCAGATGGCTTGTCCTTTTCCTAATAGAAATTTTCTAATTTCTCTTTCTGTAATGCCTTTAGGAACTTCTTTAAAATAGAATTTTCACAGCTGATGCACTTTTGATATTTTCTCTTTTATTTCAGCAGGGTTTATAAGGTCAAGAATCAGGTGTCTGTCTGATCCCCCAGGATCCTATACCATAATTTTTAAAATACCTCTCCTACCCTACAAAAGTATCATTAAAAAACTTTCCATGTGCTAGGTGATTTGCTGTGTTAAAATGTCAGACTCACCTTTTTAGCCTTCTCTTGATGATAAAGAATGAAATGAACTTTCAGCATAAGCAAAATACTGTTTGTGGAACCAAAATAACTCTGAATTCTCCACAAAGGAGGTAATAAAAATCCACACTTTCTTGTTGGATTCTTCCATTCAGAAAAAAATTATTATTTTCTTTTAGAAAGAATTTTGTCTTGCAAGTATTTTTTTGCAAACGCTGTTTAATATTCCTGAAGCAGGAACAGTGCTAACAAACGTTTGTCAGAGTTTGGAGATGTTCTTGGTTTATATTTTTTGCATCATGAGCAGAATCAAATAAATACTGATGCATTGTCTCAGTGCTTTGGGGTGTTTATGAATGATCATTTAAAGCAAATGCCATCTCATTGTTTGCCTTCTCGAATTTTCCTTCATATATTTCTTTAAGCAAGATGGAGAAGTGTGAACAAGTGCTTTTGGCTTCCACTTGTGTTTTCCTAAAAGGAACTTTTCCTTGCTCAGCCATGGCTATTGAGAAAAATAACCAACTGTTATACTAAAATGAGGGACCATATTTCATTGAGTAGACTATTTCCCAAAAATGCTTGGCAGACAGGAGAAAACTTCAGGCTCTGGTGATTAACAGAAGTTTTTCTCTTCGAATTTAGGTTTGGGTAGTTTTTGTCTGTTTGTTTTTAAATGGTAAGATGAAAACCTCCAGGGGAACATTGGCTTCTCTGCCCCATGGGACTCCCCCTACACAATTGCAGCCTTGGGAATCTTAAATTTAGTCTCAATGAACTTTCTATTTTCAACTGGGTTTTTTTAAAGAATCTACAGGACTCACCTAAAATTGTTCATATCACCAACAAATGGTTGAAAAAAGTACATAAGCTATAAAAACATTGTGCTGAACATGAACAAGGGAATTGGTGAATTATTTAACTGAACCACCATCAAAATCTCCTGTTGCCCTACTCTAGATTCCTACTGTCTGATTCTCTTTTGATTAGACAAAAATTAGACACACAAGGCTTTTCTTCCAGGATCCTGACTACGACAAGCTTTGTTAGTGTAGCTTGAAAAAGAAAAATACAAATGAACAGAGGTTCTTGCCCTGTCAGCTTTGGCACGGCAAAATGTTGGGGTTTTTTAAAACTCAATTCCACTTTGACAGAATAAAGATTGGATTTTTAAAAGCCAGTCTTTCAGAAAGGCAGTTTCTGAAGTACATCAATCAAAATACAATTATATTGACTTTCATGTTTCTTACAAATGTCTGTCTTGAAAAATCCATGAATTCTGGAAGTTGCCTCCAATAAAATAAAAAATGATGGAAAAAGAATATGGATTTTGCTGGGATGGTTGGGTTGCCTGCTCTGTGAATCTCAATCCAATATAGGATGAGGTATTTTGCTGATTTTTGCTGCTCACTTTGATTGACTAAACTTCCTATCTAAACTAGACAGAAATTTGGAGTAATTCAGGAATAAGGAACTCCGTGTCTGGATGTTTATGCACCCTTTATTTTTGTTTATAAAAACCTAAGGAGAACATAAATCTTCTGAACTCACAGATAATCCAAATAAGCTAATGAAGTTTATTCTAAATGTTGACATCTTATTCTTGAGAGTGGCTTTGCCTTGTCCTCTGACTAATTTAACTAAATGATGTATGAAATGCTCAGGGGGATTTATCTTCTTTCTTCATTTCTGGAATAACACAGTTTGTACACACTTTTCACACAGGATATTATTGGTTTGTTCACTTACCTCAGGAAGGAAATAGTGAGGGCCACTCCAACAAGCACAAATAGTTTTTTAAAATTCATTTATAAACATCTTCTGATCCTCAAAATTCAAAAAGTTTTAATACAATACATTTTTGGCACGTTCTCTTTCTGTTAACAGTATTTGTTACAGCAGAATTAAATGTGATGCCTATTACTTTTATTTTTATAAAACCGTGTTTCCTGCTGTTCTAGTTTTGATTTCAACACACTTTCCTTCTGAACTCCTTTGCTTTGCTGGGAAGAGCAAAGCACAGATAAAAGGGAAGGTCTGGGAGGGAACTGTTATGATTTTCTGTCCTTCAGAACCTTTAAAGGAATTCCCCTACAGACTCAGTTCAAAATCACTTGTTTGATATCCTGTTTTGGTGACAATCAGTGTCCGGTGTTTCAGAGGAAAATAAAAACAGGAAAGCATGATGTTGCTCAGATTTCCAGGACTCCTCAAAGATATAAATTACCACTTGACCCAACTTAGCAGCACTGAAGCACTGGGAGGGTTGTTAGACCCAGCTTGGGGAAAATCAATCTTACACAAAATGCAGAGTTGAGTCACTTCAGACTGATGTTCCAGCCTGAGGTAAAGGGTGCAAAATGAGTCTGGGGGGAGAAAAGACTCTCTAGAACAGATCATATTATGATTATCACCAAAAACCCTAATAACTAACACTAGGAATTTGCCTCATAATCTTGTTTTCATGTTTTGGTGCCATTGCTGATTCTTCACTTTATCTCATATTTTTCAAAGTTTAACAAGTTCTGTTACTCTCATTCTTCTTCACAACAAGAAAATATTCTCCTCTTTCTTTTGATTTACTCAATATAAAACACTTGAAACAATCTTCCTCTCTGCTTAAAATTCTAACTTTTTTCCTGACCTTTGTACAAAAAATAACTTTCTTCATCTGCCCATCAACATTTTTTGTTTCATCTCACTTGGGACTTTTCACTTCCCATTA
>VKON01000103.1:3240940-3278148 GCA_009741485.1 Malurus cyaneus samueli | reverse complement strand
GTTTAATCAGTTTTCTCATTCCTTTACACTTTGGAAGTGACAATTATTTGTAAATAGAACACATTTTAAACACGCACCTTTGGTTTCTTTCTCAAAACCAGTAGTTTAACATTTCACACCACTTTTTTAATACTCTGACTTGTTTGTTGCTTTGGGACAGCAGCTTTTTCTTGCCAAATGGAAGAGTCTCCACCCAAACTGTCAGGCTTTGTGCTGCCTTGGGCTAGGAAACAACTGCACCTTGAGTTTTGATTTCCTTGTTTACTCTTCAGCCTTTCCCCTTTGGCCAGCTCAGTATCACTGGACCTTGATTTGTGGTCCCTGACAGAAACATTACTGGCAAGGACAAAAAGTGGTGCCAAGAACTGAGATGATGGAGAGGCAGTGCTCCAAGAAGTGGAACTTCAAGTTTAAATAGATTTGATCACATATTTTTGATCCTACCACCAATGTAATTTTTTTTTTTTTCAATTTGGCCTGCAGTTCTTGATTCTTTGATTGTGTGATTCTTTGAATCACTGGAATTACTTTCTCACCAGGGAATTTTCTGGGTTCCCTCTTGATGCCACAGAGCAATACTTTGCACTGCAGGATGTCACCAGCCTTCACTGTGTTGTATTAATCAAATTAATTAATAATAGAAGATATTTATTGTTGACCAAAATTTTATTTTATCTATTTTAACAGCTCTGTATCTAATGGTTCTAAATGGTGGCTTCCAGCATTTGATATGCACAAATGGGAACTCAAGAGGGGAACAGATTCTAATTATGTGGTGATAAACCCTTATAGTTTTGAAAACATTAATCTTCTTCCCATGGCAACTTGTAATAGAATGTGCAATTCGTTTATGTAGAGGAAAAAGGAAAAACAAACTCAAACCCCGAACAAACAACGAAAACCCAACATCTTTTTCTCAGCTGAGATTTTTTTTCTTTTAATCTTTTTTTGAAGGTGAGCAAATGTCACCAGCCTGTGGCTATTTTCAGGTTCCTGCAGTCGATGGGACAGTAGCCTGAAGGAACAAATGGTGGAACTGATTTTAAAAGTGTCTTCCTGGCCCAAGTGCCAGAATGGAATAAATAAGAATTGTTCTTGCTAGAGTGTAGCTAAACTTGCCTTGGTAGATGTCAGATTTCAAGGCCCAGGCGTGACAGGGGTTGATAAAATGCTGTTTCTACTTTTCAAATAAACAAAAACAGTTCTGTGTTTAGCTCTCAAACGGAAAAACTGAGTACAATTAACAGTTTATTTAATACTTAAATCCCATGTTAGCCTTTAAACCTATGGTTTGTTTAGAAAATTTCTCCAAAAAATGATCAGCATGTGGAATGCATAGATAATTTTGTGAGGGCACTGTTCTTGTGCCCCAGCTCATCAAACCAATTTCTGGCTGAAATACACACAGGAGCTCACCTGCCAAAGCCACTGTCCCAATGTCCCTTAGGCTCCACAGCCCTGCAAGGCCAGGTTTAAACATTGAAATTTGTTCTAAACAGTAGAACAATAGAGTCCTCCTGACTGGGCATCTTAAAATTGTTGTCACTAAGACAGAAGATAGCATAAAAGGTAAAAGATAACATTTATAATCAAGCTACATGAACCAGGAAACCAATTATTGCAATAAATAAGTTACAGAAAATGTCTGTAGTGTGTCTGGCTAAACCAAACAGAGCTGTTTCCACCATGGAGTAAATAGGCATCGATGCTCAGCCAAGGTCTGGTGGCATTTTGGGATTTTCCTGCCCTTAGGAGGGGATGTTTAGATGCTCCAGGCCCTTTTTCATCTCCACTGCTCTTTTCTGGACCTGCCCACATTGCTCCTGTCCTGAGGAGCTCAGAGCTGGACAGTGCCCTGTGTTCTGGTGGCTATAAAATGTCACTTCTTCTGGCTGAGGCAGTTTAAAAATTAAATGGGAGTGAGGGGATGAGGAGCTTGTCTCTGAATCATGGAGAAACCCCCCTAAAACTATCCAGAGAAATAGAAACATCTTTGTTAACTTTCATGGAATTCCATGGACAGTGTGGGTTGGTTTTGGTTTGTTTGTTCACTACTTTGGGGCTTTTTTTCATTTGATTTGCTTACTAAAGTAATTAAATAAAGAGGAAAATATTAATTCAGGCTGCTAAACTGTACCAAAACAAATACTGAGATACTCATTGTGTGCCCTTTCCTGGGTATAAATAATCTTGGAGCTCCCTCTAGTGAGAGTTTAAAATACAATTTTTTCTGTCTTTAGGAAGTTACCAGGTAAAATCAACCATTCCATTGGTCTAGGAAGTAAAAGCACATGAATAAAATTGGATCATTGTTTTTAATCATTTTGATGGAAAAAATTCAGAAAATTTCCTCTGCAGTTCCCTGTTTTTCACCACACAGAATGTAAAACTGGTTATTTGTGATTATTGTTGCCTTGAAAGGCCAGTTTTTAATAATGACACAGACACGGTTAAGGGGATAAAAAGGGTTTTACCTCGGTATTTGGGATCCCAGGTGCACAACTTGATGGCAGAATGCACACCCGTGTACAGCACGGGTACAAGTTTTATAGGTTTCAGGAATTAGCATATCTATCTAGGATTCCCCAATAAGAAACTTAACAAATGCAGTAATGTCCCCCTATTCTAATGAATCCCCCCCAGGATGAGGCCAGAGCCCAGTTTACACAAGATGTTCTGGATAGAAGTCTTCACCCATGGCTGAGCTCGGGTTTAAGATAGCACAGGGCACGCTGACTCCTTTCTCAGGATGTTTGGTCTCTCTGCCCAGCAAAACGCCTAAACTAAGCTGGAATATCAAGCTTCAGGAATTACAAGCATGGGGGCTAAGGGGTACAGGCGGATCCATAGGGGGTACAGAAGCATAAAGGGAAAAGCAAAAATCATCAGGCATCATTATCACAAGATTTTTAAAAAATAAATGTGTGTTAATTTCTTCTCCCCAGGATGTTCTCTAAGTTACCTCCCCCGGTTAACTTCATGAAGTGGTCATCATTGACTGTGCTGTTAACTTGGGTGCTTTCAAAGGTTCATTTTCCCTTGAACTGATTTTTACAGGATTTGCTATTAATGTATGACATCTCTGCAGGATCAGAACTTGGCTCTGCTGATATTTGATCAGTGTCATCTTTATGTCAGAGAAATGGAAACGTGCTTTCCAGTAACTGTGTCTGTTGTATACATCACAGTGCCACATTCTCTCTTTTATTCTGCTTTTGTCTGGATATAAGCAGGAAGATTTTGACACTCCTTTCTTCCCTACATATTCTGGAGAGATATCTGGCTGGATCAACATTATTACATTATTTTACCTTCAGTTTGTTATGCTTTACATGCTCCTTTTTTTTATTGTTGTTTCTTAGTCTGCATATCCTATTGGAAGAACATCTGTGAAGTTGATGGCTTTATGATGTTTTCCTCAGGGAGCACAGAGCACTTATAATAAAACTTGGATTTACATTCTTTGTCTTAATTAAGTTAATTTTTAAGTTCAGGCATGCAGGAACATGTCAGGAAAAGGAATCTCTGGAATTACTACCTTTTAAGAGAATTCTGTTATTTCTCGACAAGAGAACCTGGACTGTAGGAAAGCTACTGTGTCAGAAGGTATCTACAGTGTTATAAAAATGAAATATTCTACTTTGGAAACTGGAAAAAAAATAGAGTTAGATCTTATAAGATTTCTAGGAACTGCATAGAAATTAATTTAAATGACTGAGTTAGCATTACAGAAAACTTGTAAGAGAAAAGAGGGGTATACTCCAGTACCGTATGTATTCACAGAATTAGTTTTTAGATCCTTTTCCTTTCTCCAACTTTCATTACTGTTATCAATCTTTCCAATGAAACAAAAGGAATAAAAGGATGCAAATTCAATGCAAATTCAGCTCTGGAGAAGATCAGGTCTAAGGAAATGATTCCAGTTCTCTACTACCAATCTTTCAGTAATTGAATTGTGTACAATTCCTTTTTTTTAGTTAGATCTTACATTTTTTTTTCCTCTGGATACTGACATTTAGATTATAAAGTAGTTACATATAACCCCAGTGTTAACATTTGCCCCTAATCCCATTTTTCCTTATTATCCTCCTTTGATGAGGAGTTTCTGAATTCACAATTTATGAAAACTCCTTTCTCTTTTTCTATTGCTCTAATCTTTCAAAAGAGTTTAAACTTAATGTTCTCTTTCACAAGGGCTTTGTTTCAAGGGTCAGATTACACCAAAATATTAAACATACAGCAGACAGTGAAGTCTATAAAAACTCCTTATCTGCCTTTCATTTATACATATATATTGTATTTGGAATTTCACTCAATTCTTCAGCCTTGCAGGGTGTTTAGGAGCTTGCACATCAGTGAGTGTGTAATTAACTTTTGCTTGTAACTACAAATGATATTAATGTCATTTAATTTAATTTTTCTCTCCAAGTGTGTCTTGGTAGATAAAGGAAAAATGGCATTGGAGATGCAAGGGAGATTTCTAGGAGCTATTCTAGGAGCCACTGCTTCGTATAAATTATTAAATGTTTATCACAGCAACAATTTTCACTCAGCTGGAACAACATGACATCAAATACCTTCTCCTGTGGTCACATAAATATTTAACTGGTGTGAGATGGGCTTTGGGAGAGCAGAGACTTGAATTATTCCTTAAACTTTCCAGAACCTTCACAAGGATACTTGTGGCTGTTTGGCACTGGTTAATGCAGTTCTGATAATCCAGGAAAAGGGGAGGAAAACCTAGCACTGAATACCCAGGGGTGGGGAGGCTGCAGACAGATAGGTCCAAGGTCAGGAAGGCTCAGAAAGGAAATATTTGAGCTTTTTTTGAAATTATAATATTCCCAATATTTTACTAATCCTTACCTCACTGATTGTTAAAACAGGGATCCCTAGAGGACAAAAAAAAGAAATAAAAAAAATAAAAAGGTGGAGGATCTCCTACCAGCCACTGCCTTCTGCAAGTGCCAGTGTGCTTCCAGCCCTGCTAGCAATTGTCAAATCTACATCTATGTTATTGCCATGTTACATCTGTGGTGTCTGTGTTGTTCTCTCCTGTAAGGAGAGGTTACTTTGATATCCTTAATGGGATGCTCAGGTCCTGTCTCTGTCCTTTTTTGAGAATAAATCCATCTCTGTGCATAAAAAGCTCCACAAGCACAGAGTTAGTGTGAGCAATCCCCTGGGAAGGAGGAACAACAGTACCTGTGAGCTGTTCTCTGAGAATTAATTTTTTTTTTATTTTTATCAGTCACCCTTGAGTCTCCTTACATTGAGAGAAGTACCCCATGGCACAAGTAACTCAGATAAATAATTAACTGATTGATCTGAAATAAACATAAGGCTCTGCAGGCAGTTGCAGCATTCCCTTTCCTGCTGCCTCTCCCAAAATCTGCATCTCAAAGCATCAGCATCAAGCTGACAGGAGCCTCACATTCAAACAGTTATTGCACAGAGGTACCAGGGAGCATTTTCCTCCCACATATTCGAGCATCATTTTGCACATTTGATTTCTCCAGCACCGACAGAACGACAGAAATGAGACAGAAAAGGGTTCAACCATCCAAGGCCACTTTGATTTTTTGCCTCAGGTTCTCTCACCTGCTCCTCTGTTCTGCAAACAGAAGCTCCTTTTTGCAGCATAAACACTTTGCTGCAGAACAATTCATCAGCATCAAGATGAACTGATGTGTGTTATTACCATTTTTCCTGCCACACCAGGGAAGAGGACCAGATACATTTCATTTCTAGCAATAGGGATTATTGGGGTTTTTTGTGTACATCCCTACAAGGACAGGCCTTGTGTACATTCCTAAAAGTTTATAGAGAATATGCTGGGATTTTTCTTTAGGGGTAGGGAGAGGAAAAAAAAGAAGGATGCCAGAGCCATATGACTTTAAAGAAGCAGTGAAAAACTTTAATTCTATATAACCATTCCAGACAACTCCAGTTGTCAAGCTAGATTTATTCTTTTAGGGTTATTCAGTCTTTGCAACGTTTTGCTCAGAACATGAATATACTATGTATTGCTTTATAAGTAAATTTTCATTTCTTCTTTTCTCCTTTTGCATTGGATTCTTCCATGAGGCATCAGCAAATAGGAAATTGTTTCTAATCTTTCTTTGCTCTAAATTTTACTTTTACCTAATTTCTCTTAGAATTTACTTCTGCTTTTTTTAAAGGGTAGTATATCTTGCAACCTCCTAAGTTGAAACATCAGTGGATCTTTAATAGGGTGCATTTCCTCTGCTTCTCACCCTCCACACAACAGAAATATGATTTGTTTTCACTGTTGCTTCTCATGCCAGCATTATGATATTGGTACATGCTGTAATTATTATATTGTTGTGGTATGTTTATCACTGGTGTAAATTTGCCCTATTAAAAAGGGAATCTCCATTTTGCAATACCCGGAATTGAGTTCAATTTTAAAATGACAAGAAATTCTACTTGATTATTTTATTGGCAACTGAAAAGCAAATGTCTTCAGTATAATTAAGTATCAGCTTGACACTAATTTTTTTGGTAATATTTATTTTCAGACTGGTT
The DNA here is from genome assembly GCA_009741485.1 of Malurus cyaneus samueli. Taxonomy (NCBI): domain Eukaryota; kingdom Metazoa; phylum Chordata; class Aves; order Passeriformes; family Maluridae; genus Malurus; species Malurus cyaneus. The sequence continues at coordinate 3,271,599 of VKON01000103.1, read as the reverse complement.
ATCTTTTGCTTCTATGTTAGACTTACATTGTTGACTTCTCTCCTTATCTGACGAGACTAGGCCTAAAAATAAAATGTGTGGTACCAAAGGACCATCATCTTTAATATATCCAATGTTTCACAGTGAGATTTATTTACTTCTGAAATATTTTTTTAGATATTTAATAACCAGGTGCTGAAAATAATCTGGTACAATTTATATTGGCCAGTGGATGTCAGTGTTACAGTGCAAAATACAACTAAAAATAGTAACAGATAACTTTGGACAGCAGTATCAATGAATTCAAACAAACAAACAAACAAAAAACCCTCATGTTTCTTAATAAGCCATTATGCAACCAACAGGATGGAATTGATTGCTCTGACTGTTAGACATGAGGTGGAGACAGGCTGTGGCTGAGGGAGCAGCTCAGCCAATGTTTTTTTTATAATTCCATCGTGATGATGTGACTGGAAGCATTTTTGTCATACACATCCAGTCACGTGATGGGAACCATCTTTTATTCAGAAGCCACATTTACATTTGAAAAATATGCACTGGATGCTATTATAAACTATTCCATAAATACTGGGCAATGAATTAATTTGTTAGGGTGTGTTGTACTAAATAATAAAATCAATGGAGTACCAGGCTTGCACAATTCCTTGAATATTTTTGGCTGCCTTCTGTCAATTAACTCCTAATCACCAAATTGATGGCTTTCATTGTCATTGCCTTCACAACACTGGTTAATATAAACAGAATGATTGCTTGGAGGGATGATGAATCTCTCACACATATACAATTTTATTTATATGTATGCAAATATCCTCATGTATATATGTAAAAAATATGTTTTTGTCTGTACTGTACCACTACACAATACGAAAATGTTATCCTTGGAAACAGAAGACTGGCAGCGTGTCCAGAAAAAAAATTGTAAGACCATAAACAGAAGGGTTTAACAAGCATCACAGAATGGTTGGGGTTGGAAAGGACCTCTGGAGACCTCCAGGCTAAGCAGGCCCATGGTGGGTTCATGGTTAAATTGTTGTCTTCATTTGTGCCTACTCTCTTAAAATGTTCAGTTTGTAGTGATCCTGCTTATTCTCTATATTCTTATATCTATATTCTCTTATATATTCTGAAAAGACCTCACCTTCTACATAGGTATGTTCCAAGGATTCCAGTGTGTACAGGCACAAGAATGAGGAACTCTTTAGAATTCTAGTTTAGCATTTGATCCAAATATTTGCCAAAAAAAATTTGAGCTTCTTTGCTGAGGGAAATCAAATTTTACTAAACATATGAACGGCAAAGTTGTTTTCTGTTTCTCATGTTAGCTCAATAAATTAACTCCAAACTGCAAAGGTAACTCCATTCAGGGACATGATCAGGGTGCAAACATGAATCTATAAAAGTAATTGATAAGCTTAGAAGTAAGCATGCAATTGCAGAATTGAGTCCCAAACATTTTATATGATCAGAAAACACAGTCAGTTCCATGGATATAAGAAAATTTCATCTATACCGAGAGAAAATGTCTCCTAAATTACCATAGAAATGAAATATTAAAATATGGAAATCACTGAGATTTCAAGAGTTTGTGTCTTAGCAACACAAGGTAAAATCTTTACAGAAATGTTCAGTTTTTAAATTCCTCCACTACATACTTCAGCATGCTCCAAAATCTGCTTTTTAGGCCTTAGAGGGATGATTCTGAGTACCAGACAGCTGACAGCCTCTTCTCCAAGAGCGAGCATGATAATGTCTTTCATCTGTAATTTTACTCATGAACACCTCTTCTTCCCCTCTGCATTTTGTAATTATTATCATCAGAGAGACAGAAATGGCCCTCTTTTTAAAGCTGGTAAAAGAAGAAGCATCATGTATGCTGCCCTTCTACTTCACAGGCAAGTCAAAAGGTGTCAGCCAAGTTTCTCAAAGAAAAAGATGTGCCCTAGAACCTGACAAACCTTTAGACCATTACACTGGAAGTACTACAGTTGCTTTTTGCAGATTGCAACTACTTATAAACTAAGTATGAATAACTAAGTTTATAGTTTGTATTATACTCTCTGTGTTGGTTTTACTTGGCCCAGTTTTTGGAGGTGGGGGGGCCAAAAAGATGGCGCCTGTGAGAAGCTTCTGGAGGCTTCCACCATGTCCAGCAGAGCCAATTGCTGTTGGCTCTGAGGATGATGGACATGCCACTGACCAAACCTGGGCCAATTAAAGATAGTGGTTACGCCTCTGTGAAAGCATATTTAAGAAGAAATCAAAACAAGGAGCACACAGAGGAGTTTTGCCAGTGGAGGAGGCTGAGAAATATGTGAAGGATGCAGCACCAAGGCAGTGCAGGAGGGGGAGGAGCTGCTCCAGGCGCCGGAGTGGGATTCCTTTGCAGGCCATGGTGACCGTGGTGGAGCAGGCTTGTCCCCTGCAGCCCATGGGTGACCATGGTGGAGCAGGCTGTCCCTGCACCCACGTGGACGACCATGGTGGCAGGCTGTCCCCTGCAGCCATGGTGACCATGTGGAGCAGGCTGTCCCCTGCCCCATGGTGACCATGGTGGAGCAGGTGTCCCCTGCAGCCCATGGTGACCATTGGAGCAGGCTGTCCCCTGCAGCCCACGGTGACCATGTGGAGCAGGCTGTCCCCCTGCAGCCCATGGTGACCATGGTGGAGCAGGCTGTCCCCCTGCAGCCATGGTGACCATGGTGGAGCAGGCTTCCCTGCAGCCCATGGTGACCATGGGAGCAGGCTGTCCCCTGCAGCCCATGGTGACCATGGTGGAGCAGGCTGTCCCCTGCAGCCAGGGGTCCACAGAGGGTGCAGGAGCCACCCGCAGCCCGTGGAGGAGGGAGGTCCCCACGCCGGAGGGGCGGACACGGGAAGGGGGCTGTGTCCAGCAGGAGTCCCATGGAGAGAGAGGTTTGCTCCCGAGATGGAACAGCCTGGCCTTCTGACTGTACCCGGTGGACAAGAGAGCCCACGGTGCAACAGTTTTGGGACTGTCTGCCTGGGGGACTCACGCAGCAGCAGATGTGTGTGGACTGCTGTCTCGTGAGAGTGAAGCCACGCTGGAGAGGTTCATGGAGAACTGTCTCCCTGGAGGGACCCCACGCAACGCAAGGGAAGGATCTTCTCCTCAGCTGTCACAGAGGATACGGTGATGAACTGACCAACCCCACACCCTGTTTCGTTCCTGCTGCTTTGTTGTATGTGGGAAGGGGGGAGGGAGTGGGGAGAAGATCGGTGTCTTTGAGGGTTTGTAATTTATTTCTCATTCTCCTCCTCAACTTTGTTAGTAATAAATTCACTGATATTTAAGTTGTGCCTGTTTTGTCCATCAAGTGTTTTCCTCCCTGTTCCTTATCTCAACTCATGAACCTTTTTGTTAGTTTTTTTTCCCCCTTTCGCTCTTCTCTACCCGGTGTGGTGGTGGGGGAGAGCGAATGAGCAGGTGTTGTGGGTGCCTGGCTTTTGGCCAGCATTCTAAACCGCAACACTCTCTTTTATACTTTTTTTTTTCCTTGGGTGACTCTCAGGGTATAGAATTGGTTTTAACCTCAATGAATCTACTCTAATGTCTACATTAAAGTAAACACCAAAGACTTTATTCTACCTCTACTTTTGGCTTGCTTTGAGTTTGCAAGCACTTGTTGACCAGCAAGAGTCAGCTGGCTCTTTTATTCTGCCATGCAACATCTGTAGTGCTGTATCTCAGCAGGAAAAAGCTGTTCCCAGCAGTTTTCCTGAAATTACAGGAGTGCAGAGGAATGCCTCATCTATTACCTCCAGCGTGCAGAGAGCCACTGGAGACTGATAAATGACTAAAATACACAGCACTATACCTTCTGCGTCTTTTCCTTCTGCAAATGTTCCAAACCAACCCCAAATGTGGCCAGCTATCCTGAGGAGGTGAGTTTATTTTTTTCCCTTTATGGCATCAATTGGATGTGACAGCTGTGTGTTACGTAAGAGGAATATCTGTTACACTATTAAAAAAAAAGTGCTGGGGAATACCTCACCCGTTAAGATGCAATTTTTATTTTGCCTACATTTCTATAAGAGCCTGTGCAAGGATGTATTGGTTTATATATGGCTGTTTAGTATGTTTTCATAGTGGAAAAACATACTAAAATAAAAAGTGTGTATCCACCTTAGTAGCTCAACCACATGTGTGTACACAAAACAGTACAACTTTATAGTACAGACTGGCCTGTAGTAAGGGGTGGCAATTATGTAATTTTTTTTAGCAGATGGTATACTGCAAGCCCCACTCAGCTATGGGGAAGTTCTGCCTTTACTGCCAGAAGGAATCAGTCAAATTTACACACACAAATTTTGAAGGTAAGCTGTAACCTGTGCTCGTTAGGTGATTGAATTAACTTCTGATGAGTAAATAATGTTTGTATGCCTAAATGGGGAAGAGGATATAAACACTGCTAGCTGCAGGCTGGAGTATTTGAATGACTTTAGGGGGATCAAAACCCCCAGATTATTGTGGGAGGAAAAAAACTTAAAAAAATTAAAGCCAAAACATGAGGATTAGTGAACAATAGGAATTGAACTGTGCTATCACAAAACTTACTCAGAATCCAGAGGGAATAACGTTTGCAGTGACAGACAAGGAAAGAAATAAAAACCTTTTAAGTTTGAACCTTATGTTGTCTGGAATGAGCCACTTGGCATTTGCTGTAGAGAAAGGGGAAATCATAACACAAATAATATAGATATTGGCCACATCAGGCTTGAACATGTAATTTAGCGTCTTCTTGTAAAAAACTATCTCCGGTAAGGTTGAAACTCTGAGTTTTATGAAATACATAGACCAAAAAAGGCAGGTGATGCATCTCAGGGACACGGCGAGAGGACGGGGATGCAGGTGATGCAATACGAACTTAACTCAATGCAGCTGTTCCTGCTTAAAGGAGGCGCGATTTTCACTTCGCCGCCCTTCACCAAAGCAGAAACACCTGACCTCTTCCAAAGGGGATAAAAGGTACAGGAAGGCAACAGGAACAACACAACATCAACGGGACCGGGACCAGAACCGGGGCTGGGGCGGGCGCTCCCCTCCCTCAGCGGGCTCCGAGCAGCGTGTCCCGCTGGCAGCGCTCCCTTCCCCGTGTGCGGGTGTGAGGACAGGCATAGGGGACAGCCACCGGCCGAGGGACAGCCACCGGCTCACGGATAACCACCCGCTCCGCGCCCGCCCCTCACCGCCTCAGGCCCGTGGTTCCCGCCTCTCCTCTCCCGTGCCGGCGCCATTCCCTCCTCCTCCGCTGCGCGGCGGGCCGAGCCGAACCGAGCCGAGCCGAGCCGGGCCGCACCGCACCGCGATTGAATCGCGCCCCCGCCGCAGCCCGGGAGGCTGCTCTCCGCCAGCATGGTTCACCACTCGGGCTCCATCCAGTCCTTTCGGCAGCAGAAAGGTCAGTAGGGTCTGTCCCCGCCGCGGCGCGCTCGGCAGGTGCGGGGAGGGGGCGCGGGGATGTCGCCGCGGGCTCCGGGCGGTGTCGCCCCGCGGGTGCCAGGAGCCCTCCGGCAGTGATCCCCGCGGGTGTCCGCAGCCCGGCTCTCGCTCCGGAGGCGCTCTGGTGCTGTCGGCGGCTTTAGCTGTGTCAAACAATGCGGCTGCAGCGGAGGGGAGATGCCCGCTGGCGGGGGTGGCCGGGCCGCACCGCAGGACTCCCCTCACCCCGGCTCCTGAGGGCCCCGCTCCGACCCCAACCCCACCCCAACCCCGCCCAAATTTCCCTTCCCGAGGAAAGGGCGGTGCTGCTTCGGTTCTCAGGTGTTGCACAGGTGAATGTAGAGATGCCGATGTGCGTGACACAGGCAGGTCCCTCTGGAGTTCACTGACATTCCCGAATGCGTGAAACAGACAGGTCGTTCGCTCTCCGGAGTTCACTGCTCTTGTTGCCAGGTTTGTTTCAGGTTTTAGTTTTCCTGTTACCCAAGTGAAAAATGAGGAGGATGTTAGTTGTAATTGTGAGCGGGGCTTTGGTGTTGTGTGAATGCAACTTGGGTTCAGTGTATGTATTGGGTTGTTTGTTTGTCTGGGATTTTAATCGCTAAGCTAAAGCTCGTTGTTGATCAGCAAACACAAAGGTTAATTTCCAGCTGCTGTGATTAGTATCACTATAAAACGTGTATTGCGTTCATGGTAGAAAAGAGATGATTCCCACAGTGAACTTCATTTATTTTTTCTTGATTCTGGAACGAATATTGCTATATTTTTTGTCTCTGATTCTGTTTTGGTGGATTAGATGAACCAAGATTTTTGTCACTTCGTTCTCTTTCAGTCATTAACAAACTTTTTACTTTTTACTATTCTGATAGTGCAGTATGCCATAAATCATGATAGGAAATGGTATTCTTTATACATAAATCATGAGGTCACTTATTGGATTTTGCCTCATTCAAGTTCTTTTCTTTGAATGGTTAGTTGAAAATAAATAATTCAAAGCACTTATTCCATTCTGGTAATCCCATAATAAATTTACTTCCTTGCTGTAGAGGTTTTGCATTTAATGCCAGTCTTGTGTGCAGTAATGAGTGGTGCTGTCTTAGTCTGTAAAAAGTCTAGTTTAATCAGGTTCAGTGATAATTAATTAGTATAAAAACATCTTGTTTTCCGCTGTCAAGTCTACATTTTTAAAAGCATTGGGTGACTTAGAACCACAGTGTTAATCCTTTTTCATAAGAAAATACTTCTTACATTACAGCAATGATTAGCAAACTCCAGAATTGTCAAAGCCCTTCAGAAAAAATGCAGCTGTTCTGTAATGATCTGTTAAAAACTGACCCCAAAACGCACTTTCAGTGTTCTAGTTCAGCTTGAACTATGTTCAAACTCTTCGCCTTGTGATTGATGAAACTCTTGTGTTTGCACAAGTCATAAAACTTCGTAATAAGTAGATGAGTTTTGCCAGTTACTTTTTGAGAAGATTGTTTTCTCATCTTATTCCTGAAGAAATCCTGATTAAGGTACCTTGTGGGTCATCAGGTTTTGGGAAAGACAGGATACCTTTACAATATTGAACTAACATGAGGATCACTTTCCCAAACTTCTCAAAAGCAGTGTGGTATGTACAAATTGTACCTGTGTTTGGTCTCTGTTTTTCTCTCAGCCTAAAGCTTTTAGGAGTGGGGGAGGACAGCATGAAATCTTGATCATAAGGCTACAGCAAAACTGAGCAAACATAAATCCGAATCAAGAATTCATCATCTTATCATGAGGTATTTAGAAGAAGCTGAGCATCTGGTGCTCTGAAGTTCATAGACACTGACCTCAGAAGCAAAAAACATCTTTTTTTTTCTTTTAATTTAGTACTTTGTATCAGCCTTCTACTTAAAATTTAATATTTTGGTTACTGTCATTTCTCACTGTTGCTGAGATTTTGAAAAAATGCATTTTTTGTTTTCTAGCTGCTCACAAATAGTGCCCTAAATTCCCTTTTTTTTAATAGAATCAGTGGTAATCTTCATGGAATGGCCAACTGCCCATCACAGCTGTGCCTTGTATGCTTCACTTGCATTAAGACCAAGCTTCATTTCTTTGGGGGGATTGAAAGGGCATTATTTTAATGTGGATTCTCAATCAGGTAGGAAGAATATACATCAGCAATCTCATAGTTCCTAAAAAAAAAAGATTTTAAACTCTACAGAAACAGAACCTACCTACTGCCAGGTAACATAATATTCAAACTCATCTGCTAAAGAGGAGTAACTTCTAAAATGAGAGATAGAATAGGGTAGAGAGCATGTTTTCCCCTTACCTATTCTGAGCACTTTGTTCTAGCTGAGAAATTGTGTTTTCAAAACATCACAGCTGTTTCTATAAGGTTTGGAAGAATAATTCTTAAGATCTCTTGTCTCTTGGGTGTCTAGGAGCCTTCAACAGGAAGGAGAAAAGAGAGGAAAAACAGTAATTATTTATATCCCAAGGATTTGTTAGTGTTTTGAATTTAGGTGTTGTTTTTCTTTAATTTCTCTTTCCTTCTTGACAGAGTGAGGAGGTGTTCAGAGTAGGAGGCTGCTGCCATCGTTTTGTCTTGCTCTTTGTTCAGATTGTGCATGCAGAGTGAAACCCTCACTTTCAAAACCTGCAGCAGAGCTCAACGTGGCATTATAAAAAGACACAGAAAGGGCTGAAAAATGAAACTCAATCTTCTTTACCCCCACAATTCTTGTTCTTGTCCTTGTATCCAAAGATAATATCTATGGAGAAGAGCAGTGTCCTAGAGGTAGACTAATCTGTGTCTCTGCACAGCAGTGTGGTAGATCTGTTTAGCCATCTGTATAGTATTTTCTGGCTATTTTTAACCTCTGTTTTGGCAGAAACTGCTTTTTCTGAAATTATTTTCCTCAGTCTCAGAAAAAAACTTTATTATTAAATGCACACCTTTATACTTTGTACTTCTTCAAAAGGTGATGCAGCCTATGGTCTCTGATGAGTTATGCCAGAGGAGAGGGAAAGAAATGTTTATTATTTTCTAGTTTCTTCCCAACCATCCTTTACAAAACAATAATCTTCCTCAGACTTTAATACATAGGTTTGTTTAAAACTAGCAAGTAACTAATAGTTACTCATAAATGAGAAATAAGATCATGATAAGAATGAAGATCATCTCTATGGATAATTTTTAATTTAAGAACTGCAGGGAAAGCTAGCTAGTTAGGAATCACAGTCTTTTAAGTGCAGGACATAAATGCAGCAGCCTTATGGTAGATTTTGTGTTTTCCATAATAGGGTGCTAAGCAGTTGCTTGTTTTATTAGGGACTCTACAGAAAACTTACACTCTTCAGGAGGAAAGGCAGCATAATTTGCAGGAGGCTCTTGTAACAGATAATTGGTGGTGAGTGGGTTTGGATAAAATTGTGTTTAGGTGCAAGTCAAGGCAATTATTATGCTTTAAATTTTGAACATCTAGGATTTTTGTCCTTATACACAGACTGCAATTTCCTGCATGCTTGGCTGGGTGTTTTTATTGACTAGTGTTAGTTTTTTAATACCGCTATCAAAGCCTTTTAATGGAGAAATTCAATGCTGGGGAAAAAGAAAAGATGTTTGTGCCTTAAAATTGAGTTGTATGAAGTTTAGAGATGCGGACTGCAGATTAAAATCCAGTGGCCAGCTTGGGGTTCTTCTGATGTTTCTGGTCAAGGATTTCAGTGTTTTCTGGTTCAGTGAGGCAGGAAGGAGTTCATCAATTCAATACATATTAAATCTCTGAGAGTATTGATTTAGTATTGATAAATCCAAGGGATTTATCTTGGACTAGCTTGAACTGAGATTTCTGAAGAAACCAGGGATCTCCATAAAAGATGTATTTCTGGACATATTCCGGTTCTGATCTGTGCCAAATGTTTTGTTTTATTTTATATACTGGCTACTTGAAGTTGTGGTGTGGTTTAGAGGGATTTAGTGAAGAATCTCTCATAGCTCTGCCTTCAGAGGGGAGCCTGTTGTTTTATTAACTGGTTTTTGTTAAATCACTTTGAGCCACGTTGAGAGCCACTGTGGTTGTGGTGTAGAGCTTTTCATTGCAGTTGTTTTACTCTGATTTTAATATCTTAATGACCTGCATTCTTTATAAAACAACTTGTGAAATTGATTTGCATTTCGTGCGAATTTCAATGAGAATTTGTAAACATCCTGGTTTTATATTGCTCTGGAGTTTTCAGAGTTCAGACTTGTGATTAAGAATCTCATGGAGAATCCTCCAGAGATGTTTGAGTGAACCTAGTAAGATTAATAATCCAAAGAGGCTGCTGAAATTACTAGAGGATGGAATTCTGTCATTAAAAAATTTATGAGAGAATGTGACTCTCCACTGCTGTTCTCCAGACCAGAAAGGCCAATTTTTGTCACTGTGAATTAAGCAATTTTTTGGGCTCAGCTCTTCAATTTTCATTCGAAGGAGCACTAGCATGTACAGAAAACTTCAAAGCCATCCTCATTCTGAGTCTAAAAGCTGAGAGCAGTGCAGCTATTAATACAGTCCCTTAAAACCATATTTAAACAGTGTTACTTAAAATGCTCTTTTAGGGCATTGAAAGGCAAAGTTAATAAGGCTACATTTGCTCTTACTTTTTTACCTGACACAACTGCTCAACCTAGGATGCACACATCTTTTTTGCTCAGACACCTTTGAAGGGCTCATAATATATCTTTTTATTCCAGATTATACTGTTGTGGGTTATAACTTCAAAATATATAGAGCTTTTTGAAAACAACCATTAAAACTGACATATTAAACCTTATATTATGCAGGTGCATGAGTGCTGTAGAAATAAGTCTGGGTTCTGGGTTTTTCTTTTTTACTGAATGAATATTTTAAATGAAAAAGCTAAGGGTATCAGAAAATTTGAGGATGTCAATAACATTATCTGGCTACAGATGATGATGCTGTGATTAGATGTGTGGGCAAATCCTGCATTTTGATTTAAGTGTAACTTGATATAGTAGTGTCTGTGGATAAACCTTGGACCTATTCCAAAGCTTTTCAAAATTTCCTGAATAAGAGCCTGTGAAAATAGGCCACCCTTGTCACCACTCATTTCCTTTAGAACTCTCATCAGTTATATTTCGTTGGGCATCACCACAAAATTGCAAATTCCTGATCTGCCTTCATTATTTGGTTTATTCATTCTGCATTTTGTCTTTTTTGACATCTGCTAAATGAGTATGATAAATGAAACAGCCCTGTCAGTTTATATTCTGTTGCATATTTGTAGTAGTATTTTGAATATATCAATTGCTGTTGAAAAGACTTGCAGCAAAATCAGCCCTAATCAACATATTTTATGATTAGGAGTATTTTAGAGTTCCAAAAACTGTGAGAAATCGAAACACTGTCTTAGCCACCAGTACCAAGAGCCTTGCATTACAGATGGCTGAGTAGTAACTGGGAAAGTAATGAAAAAAAAATAGCTATCCATATTTTAGATACAGTGTGATAGCAGAAAGTATCTGTGCTAAATTCACAAGTTTGCTGAGCAACATGAAAATTAGTTGTTTTCTGCGTTGGCCTGTCTGAGCTGAAGAGGATGTCTGTGTTGTCTTGTATCAAACATGCAATGAGGTTTGCAGAAAGCATTTTACATGTGGTTACCCAGGTGACAAATCTTTACCAAATTTATTCTGGAATTAGGTCAGTTCTGTATATCCTACAGCATATGTTGCAGAAGGTTATTTATCAGAGACAGGTGTAACTCAGAACCAAGCTACAGTGTACAGCAATATGTTTTAACAACTCGGAGCTACAATGAATGCAAATTCATCACTGTTTGCTCAGAAAGAGATTCTGAGTCTGCCTCAATCTGGATTATCATCTGGTTTGTGAGGGCTTTTAGTCAGTGTGGGTACTTAAGGGAGGAATTGTTCATTTGTCTGACTGGTGAGGTCACAGCTTAATTCACAATAAATTAGAGTATTTAAATGAGCTTTTGAGGAAATTGATGCCTTAAGTTATCCTTTTGGGTCATCTCTCATATTCATATATCGCAAAGTCACTTGCTAAAAGAAAGGGGACAAAGTAACTTAGAGAAACAAAGTTGAAATTTTGAAGAAGGTGGTACTGTGGGTGTATAGAGCCAAGCACGTTGCTGGGAGAAATTCAGTTCCATCTGAATGCAAAATCTTTGTCTCAGTATTCTGCAGAGGATGGTTCTTTCAGCTGACCTGTGTGAGAAAACACAACCTATGCATTACCATTTTGTCTCACAAAACATGGTTATAACCATGATCAGTATGAAGAGACCATCTACCTTATCAGCATTAATCTTACAGATCTAGGGAGTTGAGCTTTGTAGTTTGAAAGGTGGAATTTGCAGTAACAGCCACTGTGAATATTCTGGGTATGTGACTGGCGAAGGTGAGTTTCTTTCAGAAGGCTCTTTAAAAGTGGGTATGGTTGTGTCAGAAGACACAACTGGTTGTGTCTCCGTTCCTTTCCGTCTTTCATTTCGTTATTTCTTTTCTCTGCTGGTTTGCAGAACTTGTGAGATGCATATTTGATCACTTTTGACTTCTTATTCTCTCTTCTGTTCCCATAGTTTGAACCTTCATCATGAGTGAATAAAAAAAATCTTCTGTCTTCATTCTGCTGCAGTTGCTCTATTAGCTTAACTCTTTACTCTCCCTTACTCCGAGGAAAGCTTCCAGAACTTTGTAAGAAATTAGGCCAGAAAATGTCCCTGGAGGCATCTAAACTAAAACTCTCCTCCAAGCAGCCCAACTTTGAATCTAGGTCAGATTGCTCAGGGCTTTATCCAGTCAGGTATTGAAAATCTGCTCCCCAGTCCTCTCCATTCCCGTGTTTCAGCACTCTTGCTGAGGTGAATTGTTCCCTTATGACTAGTTGAAAATTTCTGTGTTGCATCTGATGACTGCTCTGAGTTGTCTTTTAGTTGGGCATCTGTGTCTCTCTCCCTTCTCTCTCTAACTCCCTTTTTAAGGTAGGGGCTGCTGATGCCTGATGATTTTTTATTGTCCTGGAGGGTCTTCTAAAGTAGTCTCTGGTGTTCTTATTCACTGAATGCTTTGATATTCCAGGCAACCTTTCCTTGAACTTTTTCTTCGGGCACGTACCATTGCTTCTAGTTACATAACTTGTCAAAAAAAAGTTCTCTTTATCTATTTCTTCACTGGTTCCTGCTATATTTATCATCCTGCATGCATACCTTTGCATCCTTTTATCTTTTTTGCTAGTTAGTCTTAAAGCTCTACTCAGCTGCTTCAAGGCGACTGAAAATTTGTATTCTGTGTGTTATTTATCAAAGGCACACCAAAACTGGATGCTGTTGGAGATGAGGAGAGTCAATTAGAGGGGAGTTATCTCTTCCCTTGACCTCGTAGCTTCACACTTGTCAAAGCAGCTCAAGAAGGAAGAAGTCTTTGTTTCTGCAGGGGCTCCACTGCTGACACAGTAGTTTTAGCCACTGCCATGAACTTCTAAATTAAATTGTTTTGTCGGTTCCACCGAAAAAAAAGTGAGGAGGAAACTTCAAAAGGAGTATGCATGGCTCTGTTAGTGTGAATAATGAATGGTTTGGCTGCTGGAGCAGCTGATGTTTTTCTTGAGAAGCAAAAGCTTGTGTGGTATTTGAATAGGTACCAGGTCATCTAGGAAACACTGATTTCAAGGCTCCAAATACTGAATGCCTTCTCATTTGGAATCCGGGCTGTAATTGGAAGATCTTATAGGCACAGATGACTCAAAGAAGGGCAGATCACCAAGTGTAGATGAGCTGTGCTGTTTTAATTTACCTGTAACCCAACGCACTGAATGAATTGGGCCTATCAAAAGCTGCCATCTATAAAACAACTGTAATCAAGTCATGTTGTTTACTAGTAGCAGAACAAAAAGAGATTAAATTCTTGCACTCCCTCAAAGCAACCTTTCAAAGGTTTGGGGTTTTGTTTGGGGGGGTGACAAAGATGCTAATGGAAGACTTTTCCATCAGCGTGACAATTTGTAAGTTAGAAATAAGAGTCTAGCAGTGATTTCAGTGCGTGAGAAAAACGTTCTTGGGGCAAGTGGGCCTGGGCCACTCTCCTGGAATGAAATACAGAAATGTGTAGAGTTTGCAACTAGAGCTGTGGAAAAAGGAGTAGGCAACTAAAGAGGAACAGTTCCACCGACCAAAAGCAACTGATGAGCCCCAAGAGATGTGAGATCCATGTCTGTAACCACTGCTATTTACCTCGGTGTGCAAACCAAGATGGTGTAGGTGTCTTTAGATGCAAGGCAGAATTACATACTAAAGCTTTTCCACAAGAAATCTGTTCTGTGGGTTTTTTTTCTTCTCCCCCAAATATTTTTACATTGTTTAAGTTCATCGTTTTAAATAACTAAAAGCTTTAAGCACTAGCAAGCCATTCTATTAGTGTCTATAAATCACACTCAGGATTCAAATCACTTAAGAGAATGTTAATGACTAAACCAGAAGTGGTAGTTACCCTTTTATTAAGTATGTTTGAAAGAAAAGGAAAACTTTATACTCAGACTGTGTTTAATGATTAATGTTAGCACTGATTCTATTGAACAGATGTCATTTTACTGGAGTTTGACAAGAATTTTATTTTCTTATTTCTTTTTCAGTCAAATCAGGGTTTCACTCGATACAATTTTTTAAAATAAATCCAACATTTAATGTATGGAATGACTTTCCAAATCACATGTGTCACATCCATTGTTATGACAGTGATTCAGTGAATGCAGGGACTATCTTACATCTACTTTGAAGTTCCATTTATTAAGCATTCAAAAATAAATCTGCTTATCTGCATTCAGTGACCATTCTGTCCTCTGGTCCTGACTGAATATCTCCAAGAAAATTTCAGTTCATTAAATGTGAGTTTTCTTGGCACTGTCTCTTCCAATTCTTGTTTGGGTGGTTTCCATTTTTCATGTACATCAGAAAAAGCAGACTTTAAATCAGTTGAAGAAAATATGTAATTTTTTTTCAGGCTAATTGCTATATACCCCATGTACAACATTATGCATAGCCTAGATCTAAATGACATTGTCAGAGCTGTAGAATAGAAAGATGATCTTTTGAAACTGCTTCACTTAAATTTTTTATTAATATTAGAGGAAAGCATGGTGCTTTTGGTTTGGTTTAGGAGGATATTCCTGTAAGGTTGTTCTTTTTCCTGGTAAGATAGGTAATACTTATTTTCATTGTCATCAGTATCTGTGCTTCAGTAATTAGTCCAGCCAGAAAGTAACCAAAATGAACTCTTCCTGTGCTAATGTTTCTGATGAAAATGTGCAAAAGTTTTCTATCAGCAAAATGTAATTCCTTTAGTAACTTGAAACACCTTTTGAAATCAGTTGTGGAAAGATTGTGGAGACAGCTGGAATCACTGCAGCAGAAAATGTTTAATCTCTTGGCTTCTTTGCAGATATCAAGTAAGATTAATGTTTTGTTTTATCTGAAGTTGAATGTAAGCAGTTGGTCAGATGTAGTATTATGGTATTAATTTAGTATCAGGGTTGAAAATCCATTTGGTGAATTGATTCATTTGGGAAATTTTGGGGGGCTTTTTTACGGTGGAAATAGAAATATAGTTCTCATTGGAAGGCAGATTTACTTTTATAACCACCGGCCAAATTTTATATAAAAAGGGAAAATAATTGCTTTTACATAAAAGAGAAAACTACAAAGAATAGAGTTGTGATTCTGCAGCTTTTTTTCTTTTCTAGAATGTATTCTTATTTCTTTTGCTTTGCTATTTTACCTGAAGGAATATGAAAGCAGAATTGTGGGTACCACTGCAGAGCTTTCAGCTGAAAGGAAAGGAAAAATATGGAAGTTTTTACAGTATCAAAGGAGTATTTCTATTGAATTGCTTCATAACAAGCATTTTATAAAAAGTTAATTTGTCCCTTGTGTATGGTAGTCAAACTCAAAGACTTTTTTTGAACAGGGAATATATAAAATTCATTCTCCGAAATATTCTCCTGTCATTTTTTCATCTCTCCCTTGTGTAATATCATCTTGTTCCTTGTTCTTTTTTCCTTTTTTTCCCTCTATCCCTGTTGTCTTTTAGGCAAAGAAAACTTACCCAAATGCCTTAGGCATTAAAAATAGTCATTCCACAGAGCCAATTGCTGATTGATTTTTAGTTGATTGCTGTTTGATTTTGGTTTATAGGTATTTAGCTCTCCTTATCCTTTAGGAAAACAATTTCCCTTGAATTCTTCTCATGCTTTTTCAAGCAATGTAAAATAGCAGAAACTCTTTTCCAATTCAAACACTGAAATTGTTATCTATCTTTGCCTTCCCCTTCACTGTTTGGAAATGGAATTAAATCTTTACTATGTTTGGAGAGGTTGTATTTTGTTTATGTTTATCGTGTTAGTACCATTTCAAGGGCAAGAGGATTTTGTTTCCACTAGTTTGTAGTATAGGATGTTTTTGTTAGAGCAAATAGATAGAAAAAGAAATGATTTATTGTCTCACGTTTCCTTCTGCCCTTCCCAAATTTTATGACTCTTCTTCAAAATATGGATAACTCATCAAAATGAAAGAAAACTTTAAGCAGTTTAATAATAATAATAATAATAGTACTCATAATATGTTTGTGAGAATGAGCTGCTTTCTTGTCTGACACTTTCATTTCATACAACGCTACAATTCCAGGAAGATTCAAAGATACTCCTTTGTTGTGAAATCATCCTCATAGGTTACTTCTAGAATTTAAAATTTCCCCATCCCATTCCATTTTTATTCTTCAGCCCACCAAAGGAAAACCATACCTTAGCTTAATCTGATGCCATGATTATCCTGTCCACACACATACTTTTTTGCTTCCCCATTAACTTGTACTGAAATAGGACAAAGATGTCTCACACTTAGGAAAGGGTTTAATTTTCTGAAAGGTGAAGCTCTTCTTTCTATATGAGCCATTCTGTAATTTCATAAAATTATAAACCAGTAAAATACATTATACAAGAAAAGAAAAAATATCCACCAGTGATATTGAAATCTTAATCAGGTGCAAAGATGAACATAGAAGAGTTGCATAGTTCTGTACATTTGGCTTAATTGTGTTTGTTGAAAGGATATCATTTTCTCTTTAAATCATAAGCTTTGAAAAAGCACGGGTAACTTTTTTCAGATATTTAACCTTTAGAGCTTTTAAGTACTTCAGTAATAATCTCAACTTTCCCCCTGTAATTTAGGAAAATTATAAAATTGCACATTTTTAAAATAGCTCCCTACACCTCCACAGCATTGAGCTGTCTACGTGGGCCTAATGTTCAAGCAGCTGAGTTGTGTTTGGTACAAAGGTTGCTGCAGGAGGTGAATAAAAAGCTTTTTAACAGGCTTTTCATTGTATCCTGCTCCTGTATCCTTTGTCACATGCTGACTCTCATCAGTCACTTAAAGCTAAAATCACTTAAAGCATCAGTCACATGAAGCTGCACTGCAGTTCAAAAGAAAAAACTCTTTGAGTTTTTGAGAGCTGTAAGGATCTGCAAACGAGTTCTCAGGTGAACAATAGTTGCACAGCCATGAACTGCCAACACAATGATGAATGTGTTTCAGATGCGGCTGTGAGCAACAAAATCACATCTCTGTTTGTTTCAATGTGAGCAAACAAATGTGTGAGAACAAAAACTGAACTTCACAGGGGCAAACTGTGGGGTTGAGAGAATCCTCTGTTCTCAGGGTATCTCATCTCATCAATGCTTTGGTTGTCACATCACTGTGCTCTGTGCCTCTTTATTAGCCTTTCTTGTCACCTCACATGTGAAGTCATCCATGTAGGAGAGGAATGTATACAGCTCTGCTTCCACATAGTGACTTGGTTTGATTCTGCTATCAGCTGACTTTATGCAACAAATGTCTCAATTTTCATGAAGGCAAATGTCTTCAGAAGAACCACTCTTCCACAACCTGATTGGTTTTTTCAGACCTCATCACTCCTCAAGACATAAAGACTCATTTCTCCTATCAGTGAAGACCCCCACACCCATTGAGTCATTTGTGAGTAAGACACAACTTTCCATTTTAAAAAGCTTGGGAGTTACACTCGAGTTTCAGAGTGAAAAGTAGTCCTATTAAATAAGCAAATTTTCAAATTACGGTATTTGAAAAGCTTCTGAGCTTGCTTCATCATGTGAAGATCTAGAATAGCCTAAGCTTTTATCTTGGTCCAGATGGAGCTGCAGTCTATCTGATGGAACGTAAACACAGTATGTTTCACAGTATTTGCAGGAATTTCTGTTCCTTTTTTTTTTTCAAACCAGTTCCCACACAAAAGTGGTGTTGCCTGTACTAAATAGAGGATACCAACATCTCTGGTTCAGAAAAACTCAATCTTACATGGCTGAGGCTCCTTAGGATAGCTTGTTTGTTCAGTAAGCATTTTTTACTGATAGAAATAACTCAGCTTCAGTTACTGAAGCAAAATTGTTACTTTTATAAATGTGAATGTGTGTGTTATCAAAAATACCAATCTCAAAAGATAGATGATTCAGAACCAAAGGCTCCAAAATTTAGAAATTAAACTTCTAAATATTTAAGTAATAATTTAAAACGGATTTGCATTTATCCTATTTATTAGATACAGTCGGGCATTGTGCCAGGAGCGGGAAGGAAATGACCCAGGAAATACATTTATTTCCTGTAAACGTAGGAAGGAAAATATCACACATAAGTCAAATACATACAATCTCAGGTCCTTTCTTGATCACATCTAATAGTAGAAATATGACTTTAAAATAACTTTTATTTCTTAGCCAGTGACAGATAAGTTTAGTTTTGGGCCTGCTCTTAAGAGTTTAAACATGTCCATAACTGCAGAAGACAGCAAAGGATAGCTGTTATCCAAAAAAATTTAAAACCTTGTCAAATGAGCCATTGAAAGCTTTAAGTGTCTGCAGACTTAATGAAGTTAAACATTACATTTGAAAGTATTAATAAAAATTGGAATTGTGTGATGTTGTCCTGCTGGTTGTGCAGTAAGGTGTAAATGCTTGGCAAATCAAATGGTGAAAATGGTGTCATGGAGAAGGGCTGCATTGTGAATGTGATCTGCTAGCTCAGAGGAGAGTGTTGTGTAGGGCTCTGTTTGGTTCTTGTTTGATTGTTTTATGGTAGGGTGATTATCACAGCATGGAGAGAGTGGATTTTGAAATGAGAGATGCTATGATGATGCCGTGTGCTTGATGTGAGAGACTGCAGCTGTGTCCTGAAAACGCACGGGCAAGCTTCCATATTTCCCCATTGCTTCAGAGCATTTTGAAGTGTGTGGAAAAGCCACACTATAAAAAGCCATCATCCACAAAGGAGACAATGCTGGAACTTTAGTAGAATAAAGGAAGAGAGTTCACTGGGGCATACCCCGTGGGGTGTTCTCCAGGTTTTGGAGGATGCTGGCTGCTTTTATCCTAAACTGCTGAGTGCGTGTTGCCTTCATCCTTCCCCTGTGGGCTGATGAAATAGGAAAGTATAGACTTCCCATACTGCCTCATCCATATTCCCCCTTGAACATATATTGTTATTTTCTCCTGAAGTTCCAAAGTTTAGGCTGCCTGGGTTCTGTGGATCCATCAGAAATTCAGACTATCTGGGTTTTGCAATTGTCATTGAGGAAAAGTGGTAAGTTCTGCTTTCAGTGAGGTCCAGTGGGGTCTCTTATAAAAATGTTGAGATCTTGTCAGGATGTCTGAGGTGTCTCCCTCTTTGTGTTCTCTGTGATGCATGGAGCAAATTCACCACGGTGTGTTCTGCAGAGCTCAGCAGTCTGTGCCTGGTGCTGTGGTCTCCTGGACAAAAATCCAGGTTATATTGCCGAGATGTCAGAAATGGCTTTCAAAGAGGGATAGTGTCAATATGGGTTTGTTTTGTTTCATTTTTGCCCAGTAAAGTACGAGGGGTTTTCTGACTGGTTTAAGAGGACCTCTTTGAAACAAATTTAGAAGATGACTGAGACGTATTCCTGTTAGGAAAATGAATCCACAAACAGCAGCAGTTTATGTCCAAAGAGGAGTCCCGTAAGTTTATTTGAATAAAGGGAGAGGTCATGGGACATTTCCATGGGGTCTCTCAGATTGTTAGAGGATGCAGCCTCCTTTTTATCCCAATTTCCTGGCCACATTTCCCCCTTTCTTTCCCCATTGGCTGAGGTACTTGAGAGATACAGACTTCCCGAATCACCTAATACAGATCCCCATCTAATGTTCCCCCCTCTCCTTTTTATTCTTTGTCTGTGTTCTTTTTCTCTAAGTCCAGGGATTTAACAGTGTCTTGGGTGAGTCCCAGTCTGTGTCAATTGCTGGAATTCCTATGGAATTTATGGTCCCTCCCATTGCTCCTTTCACCTGTCAGTATCTGGTCTTATCCCCCAGCAGACCCCAGTTTGTTTGTAAAGACATCTCCCTCTCTTTCTTTTCATCCCAGACACAAAACACTTGGAGAACAATGTATATGTGGTGTATGAGACACAGGTTGAAATCATTCAAGTAAATGCATTTACTTCAAATTTCTTGTTCCAGTCTAGATGGTGTTTAATGAAATACTGAAGTACTATATCCCGTAACAAGATAACATTGGTAGGAATTATTTGTAATACCTCATTACACATTTTAGTCGTGTAATATTTTGTCCAATTTCTTGCAAAACAATGTACCAGCAAAATGGGAAGTGTCAGTGATTTTAGTTGGGAGCTGTCTAATGCTGTATGTAAAACAGATGTATCTTATTTACTCTGAATTGTGCTCAGCATACTGAATATTCCTTGCCAGGCATCAGGCAGCAGTCTGTCACTGCTTTAAATTAAAGCACATCAAGGAGTGCTACACAATGGCAACTACAGGCATTTGTACAGGTACTGAGGAATCTGAGCACAAGTGCCAGGAGAGAATGAGTTACATAACCACTGCTATAATTCAGCATAAAGGAAAAGTCTCCTCAGGGGCAATGTTAATGTCTGCAAGCGTAAGAAGGAACTTTAAAAAGGATCTGGCACAGTGCCTAATCCCATCTTCCATTGTCTTTCTCAACAGCACGAGCTCTGACCTCTCTTCCAAACAGGAGAACCTGAAAAATGCATGCATGCACAATTGATTGTAAAATCGAGAATATATTTCTCTTCCAGGAAAAAGCAGACCTTAGAAAGTCAATGGGATAAAAGGATCTATCCAGCCTTTCCCCTTACATCCAGGCATTTCTCCTTGCTGAATATTCTTTTGGGAATATTCACCCTCCTCCTCTCAGCTCAGCAATAATAAACCAAAAATAATACTACTGGAACACATGGAACTTAGAAATGCATTAATGAGAAGAAATGTTTGCTTGAGCTACTCCGTGTTGTCTTCACATGTTTTCTTGTAATGTCTCTGCAGTGGATAAGATGCCCTCGAAGTGGAGGGTCAAGCACAAGGGTGGGAATTGAGGCTTTTGAAAGATTTGCAGTCTCTGCAGTTTGGAAAGGCACACTTAATTAAGATACTTGATCTTGGTGGAAAGGGAATTAAGCTTTACACTTACCTGTAATCATCCATTTCTAAAATTGCTGATACAGCTTTTTATGCGTTTGAAAAGCATGAATAATAACAGTCATGGGGAGATGAAGAAAAACCCCAGCAGTTCTTTGTTTTGTTTTATTTTGTTTCTTTCAAATGTGAGCCATGTTGCTAAGCATATGCTCTAGGCCCCTTTAACAGGAATTACTTCTAAATATTTAATAAAGGAGATTGCAGCTTGCCTTCCTGCTGCGTGGTACTTGGATTCTAAATTACCTCACAATAAATCACTTATTATGTATCTAGGCTTGAAGATTTCTAGTTCCAGTCAGAACTGAATTCAAACATACTCTGTTGTGATAGTCGTAACCAAGATTTCTGAAGGCAAAATTGACAATTTTGACTTTATATACCTTAAACAACAAGAAAGACATATTATGTGAATTTGAGAGTAGAAATGCATTTCAGTAGTGCTGTGACTAAGCCCTCCTATACACAGAGAAGAGCAGAGTAGGGTAACTGAGGGTTTAATCCTTACTTTCCTGAGCACACAGCTGAATACACCGTGACCTTTGTTTTTCCCTGGTAAATACTTCTCAGTGGATGTAGGCTTTCCATCTTTTTTCCTCCATGTCTCTGTGACATTTCTCCATCCATTAGCCTGTCAAGCTAGTGATAGACATGCAAGAAACCTAGTTTTTCTGATTCTGAACTCTCATCTTCACTTAAGTAGTGGGTAATACAAGTTCGTTTGTGTATTTGTTGAAAATAGTCAGAGGTTTTCAATATGATTTACTGCTTTTATTCTCCTGTAGCAGATTTAAATTGATTTTCTTTGCTCTTCATGCACCTGAAATGTTTTTCTTGCATCACCATATAAATCATGGAGGTTACTGGCTCTCAGCTCTATATACATTTTGTGTGCTTTGTGTAATCTGTTCACTGTCACAGCAGTATTTAGAGGTATTTTGAAATGCATATGACCATATAAATGTATATTAAAAGTCTGCAGAAAGAGTTTTGAAGCCATTAGTGTCACTTTTGTAGTAAGTACAAGACAATTTTCGTGATGGATACCTATACCAGGGTACACAATGTAGAAAATAATGTGTGTGCATATGTTCTTTCATTACCCTGTGCAAAAATTAAAACTTCCCTGAGTTTTTTTTCTTATAATAATAAATTTCACCTTTCTGCCATTTGCTGACAGAAAAAAAGAGTTGGTGAAAAGAGAAGTTGAGATGATAATCAGTAGTATATAACTCAGATAGTATCTATAGGTTAAGTTTACAATTATTTCTAGAGTTAGACTTCATCAAAAAAGGATAAAGAAGGAATTAAAAGGATGAAGGTTCAAAGATTTGGTAGGAAAAAGGGACTAATCCACAATTTTACAGTAAAGATTCTGTCAAACCTATGAACAGTGGAATTGGTTGTTGTATTCTATGGCTGCACACTCTATTGGGTTTTTTGGAGGGGATTTGTTTGTTTTTGGGGTTTTTTTTTGTTTGTTTGGTTAACAAGTAAATACAACCTACATCAAAACCCTTGATGCCTATTCATTTTGTGCTTGGTGTATTTAAGCCCTATCTTGGTCTATTAAAAGGCAATATTGTGCTTTCTTCCTTTTCCGTAACCTAATTATGTTGTTCCTAAATCAACTCAATTTTACCAGTTCCAGTCTCCTGAGGCTGCTGTGAGAGCATTTTCTGAAGATTTCTGAGAATAGGCTGCTTTGATGAGCAGATAGAGCCTTCCAGAGATTTAATGTTGTTGGGTTCAGGGGAGAAAATAAAATGTTTTGTTGGTTTTTTAATGCTTTCTGGCAGATATGATTGCAGCAGCTTTGTAGATCTTTCAGGCTAGTCAGCAGCCTTCTGAAGCCTTCTAATTCCCATGCTCAATTAAGGACAAAAATACTTTGCTTTGTTTGCATGGAAGTATTATTGATTATCCAGGCACCAATTTCATTTGGTTAAAATTAGACTTTATGTAAGACAAGATATTAATGGAGATAAAGTTTTGTGAAAGGTATTGCACAAATCTTTAGAATGAAATCAATATTCAAAGCTATTTACTTTTCTTAATGTGTTTTTTTACAGTAAGTACCCCTTCCTTGGCAAAGAGCACCACTTTGCTTCTTTGCCATTATTTGTGTTAGTGGGATGACTTTAAGCATCTTTAAGTGTCTGATTTGCAGATAAAAACCAATATTTTTGACCTTTATGGACAAAGTGAGAGAAATACCATTATAAAGAAAGGAACGAGGTGTTCTAATTACCATGAAAAGTAATGATTCTCAATGCCATCAGCTGGTCCTGAATATTCCCAGTGAATCCCTTTAGGCCTGGGACAGGGATCCAGCTGGAGCAGCAGACCCAGCTCAGTTTAGGGCCAGCTGGGAGTTTATCCACAGCACAGCTGTGCTCCTCCAGCTCAGGGCACATCTTTGGTGCTGAACACACAGCCAAACAAACATTAAAAATCTCTGCCTTGTCTGTCTCAGTGAAAATATGTTTATACTTTCTTTATTTTATTTTCCTGACAGTTAATGATGTGATTTCTATCAAGGTGAAGGTTTTTAAATGGACAAAGTTTACTCTGATTTTTTTTGTCTGAGTTCTCCTGATAGACACCATGTGGAGCAGGGCCAACTTCATGCTAAATTTGGAAAGAGAATTTTGGGCAGCTTGTGAGTAATTCTTTAATTCTGCCAGTTGAATTTCCTGCTGCTTCCACAAGGAATTAGGTCTTTGCTTCACTGGCCTGAGTGCTAGAGGTAATTAATGGAAGTAATGTAATTTCTCATTCTCCATGAAAGCACTGTAGTAGGTCTGTGCTTGGGGGTTTTCTTGTTTGTTGTTTACTCCTCATTTGTTGTAGTTGTGACAAAAGAAAGACCATGACTGCTGGAAAAATTTGTAATCCAAGCTGCAGAACAAGAGAATTCTGTTTGCAAACATAACTTAAACGAGAGGAATGTCTTCAGCATTCTTTAAATCTTTAGGTTTTGTTGTACTGTTGGTTTGTTTCCTGTGGTGCAGTTGAAATGCCTAAAGGTGAAGATGATGAACACTCTCCAGAGAGTATTAAATAGAGTTCCAGATTCATGGGGATATCAAATGTGAACCCAAACACAAATATAAATTCAGAAACTTTGAAGTAGGAAAACAGATATTCCTGAGTTTTGTTTTAGTAGTGACCTGGAAGTAATGTCCAGAGGTCGTGAGTATTTAATATGTCACTAAATGGAGTGTGGGCCAATGGTAAGCATTACAGAACAGAAGGTGGGGACTTCTGGGGAAGTGTCTCAGGGATTTTAATTTTTGCAAGGGGCAAGTGTTTATAAATAAAAATCACTGTCCACGTAAGGCATGTAGCCAAAATGGCTAATGGACTTCTAAGCTTTTGTCTTTGTGGCTGTTAAAGTGCTATTGGAAATTTGAGTGCTGGGCTGTTGTCAAGTCGAAGAAAAAAAGCTGAAACATCGATAGAGTTCCATTAAGCCTTTCTTATAGTGCTATGCTGAAGTTCTTTCCAAGCAGCTCAGCAGAAAAATAAATTTTAAAAAGAGGTGATCTGGTACAAAGAAGGAATTAGGAAGGTTTTGTTTTTCAATCAGACTTCTGATGGCATGAATTTAGAAACCCGGAAGAAAAAGGGCTACACAATGGGTAGCTGGTAAAACTTGCTTGTTGCCAATTTTTATTGTGGATATTATTATATAGCACATCTCTAAAGCTGGTGCTACCGGTTTGACTTATCTAGTACTCATTTTTTATGCTAAAATTTACACTGTATTAAATGTGGAATAGTTCCTTTGTGAGGTGAGCACTGATCCAGCCTTGCTTCCAGCATTGACTTACCAGTGCATATGGACTCACTGCCAAATTTTGTCATCTAAAATTACAAGCAAATGCAAGATTTCTTTTTCTTAACACTACCAAAATGATCAACTGAGTCTATATTTCACAGAATGAGGCATAGCAAATCTTTTTCCTTAATTTTTCTAATGGCCAAAACCTGAAGGCTTCTCAGAGGTTGCTTCATTTAGAGTATTTCTAGATTGGCATAATATTGAGCACGCATTAAATTGTGCCTGCTAATTTAAAAACCAGAAAAGCCTCTCATATTTTAGTTCCATCTTTCCTGCCTGCCCTGTCAGAAAGCTGTGAGATGTAGTACAGCTCTCTGTCCTGGCTTTGAGCCATGTAGGGTTTTGCTTCTGTAACAGGAATCCCCAGCATCCCCTTGGAAAGAAGGCTTTCCAAGGGAGAAGTGCTAAAATGAAAAAGGCAGGATCTCGTTAAACCAGAAACATTAATCACCTTTTTCACCAGTGTGAGAAATTCCTGTACTCGTGCTACAATCATTTCCATGCTCATGCTAGCTGCCAGAGGAATATTTTGTGGGGAAAGAACCAGTAAATGCAGTTGTAATAGAAAAACAAATGTTTTGGGTTTTGGTTTTGTTTTTTTTTCACAGGGGAATATAGAGTAAGAGAGCAAAAGGGAATATTTTTTTAATGGAGGCACTACCTCATGAAAGAATTATATTATTTTTATTCTTTTTTCTATGTATCACTTAAATTGTGGTTAAAATTGAATGACAGTATGTGTTATTTGCATTACCATAATTTTCTTTGAGAGTAGTGGTTCTAAATACTTAATTTATCCAACCAAGAACAGTTATGTTGTGCTGCAGAACTGGAAAGAATTGTTTTCAGTCTAATGCAGTTAGATTATTTATTATGATTAGATTATTTATTAGATTATTTCTAGCACAGCCAAGAGAGGTAAAAGATACCACTAAGAAACTAAGATTTATAAAAACATGCTGTAAATTGTACTGTCAAGCAGAGAAATAGTGGAGTAAAATAAACCACACTAGTGGACTTGGATTGTGCTCAGTGTTGATTTAATTTTTACAACGGTTGTATGTGTCAGTGCTCTATATTAAATCAGGAGGTGTACAATAATGAGTTTTTCTTCCATGTAAACTTAGGAAAGAGATTTCATTTCTGTGTCTCTCAGAAACAGCTCTTTAGAGATAAATCATTGTCCCAACTGCTTTGTTCTAACTGACCCTGGAATGTTTGAGGTTTTTTTTCTACATTTCTTTGTTCTTGTGCAATGCTTTTTCACAAATAGGTAATAGCATTAAGAGCATTAATATATTTCCATAGTGGTGAAGGGGAAATTTTTGTAGCTTTGAAAGGAAAATGTCAGTACAGACATTACAGAATACCATGAAAATCAGTATTTTAGTTCATTAGGTTATTTTTTAATAACTTCAAACCTTAGAGAGTGACACTTTTGTTTCGATGAAGAGTTGCTTATTAAGTGGTTTTGTAATTAGTGATTTTTTTTTAATATAATAGAGCTTATTGTGTTCTTTTTCTTTTGGCTTTTTCAGGCATGAATACAAGCAAGAGCGAGACAGTGAAAGAGCACCCGTTAAAACCTTCGAGGAGATCCATGCCATGCCTGGCCCAGAGCCAAACTCACCCTCAAAGCCTGAGCAAGCATTCTTCATTCCTGCAGCCAAATCGTGTGCAGCCCCAACCCCTGAGTGCAGGGACATCCACAGCCACAGTGGATGTTGTGTCACAACGAGGTAGGAGCTCATTCCATCATGGATAAACTCAGTTTTATTCAGATATCTGCAGTTTCTTGGAGAAATATCTTTGCACAAACACCTGCTATGCTGTATTACCAGGTTCTTGAGTGAATCTTTGTACTTCTTTTTAAACTAATTTTTGGTTTTTTCAATTAGGACATTATTTCCTTCTCACTGGAAAAAAAGACAAGAAAGTCTTGCTTGTTTATGCAGAGGAAGCATATAAAGCTTTCTGTAGCCTGTCCTAGGTGAAAAAGAAATAATAAATATTAAGGTTTTGGCAAAAAATGTGCTTATATATGAATATGTAGGAGGTGATGCATTCATTCATGAGCAGTAGAATCAGGGAAGAGTGGTATGGTGAGGCTGAGAGCAAACAGAGCAAATCCCTCCCAATTTTAGCTTGTGTTGGAATAAGGAACTACTTTGATTTTAGGATTTCAGATTTAACACATAAACCTGCCTTGTCAGATAATCTGGTCTAGTTGGAGTCCTGATCACGGTGTGTCACCTGTTGCCAGCTATTGCCACCCTCTATTGCCACCCTGTGTGAACCTTTATAGAGTAAATTAACTCATCTGACTCCTGCTACTAAATTTTGATAAGCCTTTCCTTTATGTTGATAGATGCTAGGCATTAATTATTGTTCTAATGAGTTATTTTATCAAGTTAACCTTCCCTCAGGAATAGACTGAAAGTCTTCATTAAAGTGATCTTGCTCTTTTTTCTATCAGTAGAAAGTGCTCTTCAAAATTTCAGTACAAAGTTTTTTTATTTGAGTTATTGACAGCTTAAAAAAGTTATTTTTTTAAGTAAAAAAAAAAATTTTTTTCACTTACAAAATACATGGAATGCTGATACAGATATTGCATTTATTCCAGCTAAGGTGATGGAGACTTTGGAAAACAACCTGCTTAAGCTGTCTAACACAGAATACCATGATCCATTTTTAGGTAAGTTGTTGTCTGAACTGAAATAATGACAAATTAATGATTCTTCGATTAGACTCACAGTATTTGGGTGTGGAAAGGCCATGCTTACCCTGAACTTACTTTTTTTTGAAAGAGGAGACTAAGTGTGACTAAAGAAATCTGTGCTGTCATAAATTTCCTGATACTGTCTCAACTTTTAGACTAAAAGTAAACAGGGACTAAGGTAAAGAAGTGTCATGCATTCAGTGCATCCTTTTCCCATAAAAATCCTTCATGAGCTATTCATTTGGAAGCATGAACTTGAAATTCCTTTGAAGTTGATGTTATTCCCTTATTATTCCTGTATTGTCATATCATTCACTATTGTCATGGCTGCAGTTCTGTTGTCGTTTCTATTTTTAGATATTCTATATATTTGCTTTACATATTTATATATAAAAAGTTTTACAGTTTGGGAAAACAAAAAAAAGTAATGCAGAAAATAGACGTATTGGTACTGCACTGCTTTCATTTTTATACTGTATTTAAGTCAGAGTGAGTAGGAAAGAAGTTATTTTTGGAATAATCCCACCCTTTTAACTGCAAATTGAATGTGTAAATACACACATGGGTAGTAACTTCCAGATTCCTAAATTAAGTAGTTTTGAAGTTCCCTGGCCATCTATTTGACCCATACAGACACAAAGATATTGCTGCACCTTGCACAACTGCTGTGAAAAATATTTTTGCTCACACTTGATGAGGCATCAAGCTAGAAATCAAATCTTCATGCTGAGTGAATGAGATCTGCTGGCAGAAACCAGGTCTGCTCACCTCTCACATGATTTAGCATTGAATTTTCCTGATGCCTAAAATACGTGATAGATCAGAGGCTTCTCAAGGTTTCCTGGAGAGGCAGCTGCTGGCAACAGTGAAATGGATGCATTTTCAAAACCAAACATTCCAAAACCATGGCACAGACCGAAAATTTGGCATGAAGATTATATCAGAAAATTCTGTAAAGTTCCAGTTAAAGCTACTGCACATTCCTGGTGTAATTGCATGCATGAATACTAGAAGATTTTACTGTTATAATCTCCTTTTTTTTAAAATATATATGGGTCTGTTTTTCACTGAATTGCTTACACATACACATGCTGATATTATTGCCTATTTATACATGTCAGCAGTAATTCTTTCTCATGGGAAATGATGCACTGTTTTTCCTTCACATTACTTAATCTTAATCTGAAAAGATACATGGAGGGCCCAGCAAGAAAAATATAGATTGAT
The DNA here is from genome assembly GCA_009741485.1 of Malurus cyaneus samueli. Classification (NCBI taxonomy): domain Eukaryota; kingdom Metazoa; phylum Chordata; class Aves; order Passeriformes; family Maluridae; genus Malurus; species Malurus cyaneus. Next base: position 3,242,797 of record VKON01000103.1, on the reverse strand, counting down.
TCTATTCAGTTCAAAATTTTATTAAACTTCGGTGTGGGCATTTCTGACTACAGCTATGCTTGTTGAAGAAAAAGACCCCAATATTTAAATATTGTTAATATTAACTTGATTAATGAATTTGTCCATGTTAATTGAGTCGATCTCAAGTTAGGTAAGTGAAATCTGTGAAGTTATTCTGTATTTATAGAAATGTAACTGCTTAGGTTATTCAGTTGCAAGCAAGAAAGAAAAGAGTGTTTAAACATAAATCCTAGAGGTCAGTAGTAACTACCTTATATAAAAATCAGCATTATGTGTTAGATTTGTGAACAGAAATAAAGGGACAATCAAAAAGTGCATGTAAGAAAACAGCCTGTGTACCTTCAAAATACAATTTGTTGGTGCTTTAATATCCTATTTATGTGGGTAAGAATTTGTCTCCAAGTCTAAAATTTTCAGTTTTATTCTGAATCTGGATGTAGGTGGGAAGGGGAAGCAAAAAAAACCTGAAAAAGGAGTATTGCAGCTTGAACTTTGATCACCAAATAGGTTAAAACAATGCTTTTGGTAGGTACAATTTGATGGAGTTTGAAAAATAGGCTGATTAATGGGTATCATCATCTTAGTGAATATTTTCAAACTGCTCTCCTGAGAAGATGAGGGAAAGCTGAATTAAGTGAATGTGGTGAATTTTTAATTAGGCAGTGTTGTAGAAATGTAGGCCAAATGGCTTTCTTCTCTTGCTGAATTGACTGAAGATACTCACACAGTGCCTTCTGTGCAGGGGATTAACAGGCATCAGATAAAGGATTTCAGTGCAAAGGTTCTCTTTTATTTCAATTGATTATAGATGAGACCATAAATCTGCTGGATAAATGTAATTAATTATGTTAATGGATTTATGAAATAAAAATGTAATGTATTATACCTTTGTTACTAACACAGATAAACGGGATCGAGGACATTGTGGATTTGTGTTGTTTTTCCTCTGTCAGTTTTAGGTGGTAAGCAGTGTTTTTAGTTTGAGGAATGGATAAATTCAGAGTGATGGAGCTTCTGAGATACATCAGGGGAGCTTTGAGGTTTCACACTGCTGGAACTCTCCTCCTTCTGCCTCACTCATTCCCCTCCCACCTCTGGTTGGAGACACGAAAGGTGGAGTTTACTGGGTTGAGATGAGAACAAAAGCAACACTCAGTAGCAACTAAAACATCACTCACTAATATGTTTTTTTTAATTCTATTTTTCCCTTACATTAGTTATGAGGATTTGTGCATAATAACTCATCTTTCTTAGCAGGCCATGACATCCTTCCTAGACAGTTAACAATTTTGCCATGACAGATACCTTTATTCTGAATGTAATCCTGAATCCAGTTGCTACAAAGCTTATATATGAAAAAACTCTGGATTTATTTGCCATGCTGCAGTACAGAGAAGTGACAAATGAAGAGCAGAACCAAAACTAACAATCCAACAAAGAGTCATAAGAACTACATGATAAAAACTTTTTTTCAGTGCTCAATTATAAAATATAATTTCAGTGCCTGTAAGTCAGTTTTATGATATCATGATAAATTGAAGTGAACATATATATAAAAACTAGTAAAAAAGAGAAATATTCTGGGTAATAGTGTTGCCTTGAAAGGCCAGTTTTTAATAATGACACAGACACTGTTAAGGGGATAAAAAGGGTTTTACCTCGGTATTTGGGATCCCAGGTGCAAAACTTGATGGCAGAATGCACCCCCGTGTACAGCACGGATACAAGTTTTATAGGTTTCAGGAATTAGCATATCTATCTAGGATTCCCCAATAAGAAACTTAACAAATGCAGTAATGTCCCCCTATTCTARTGARTCCCCCCCYKGRWKRARSC
>VKON01000103.1:3160959-3240081 GCA_009741485.1 Malurus cyaneus samueli | reverse complement strand
CGACTTAGATATCTATTTCTAAACCAAATACTTGTGCATTTTTATGTTAAGGATTTCCAAAAATGAAATTGTCACCAATGTTTTATCATGTAAGTGACCTTATAGGGCACAGCTTATTGTCATGCATTAAGTATTGCCAAATTAGATGTCAAGAAGTGTTGATAAGTTTTTGTGGTGTATGAAGAGTGAAGTTTTTCATGCTGCCTCTACATCACAAGATAGCAAAGCAAAGCAGCTGCTAGGATGAAGAGATCTGTTATCTGCTTAATTAATGCTTGAATCCTTTTCAAATCACTTGCACTTGAGGGTGGATGGAAGGTGACATTACTTATTTATGTTCCATTGTTCTAACAATTACATGGGTGTATCTGCTTTAAGGGTGTACTTCATTAAAGTGAAGTCCTTGACAGACTGGATTGAATACTGAAATTCCCACTGACTTTATTAAAATATGATTTGAACTCCACCTGTAGAATTAGAAGCTGTCACCCTTTTCTCTGATTTAATATCCTTCTCCTTATTTGCAATTCAGCCTTTTTTTTCCTGTCTTATTTTTGCAGTATTGGTGAAAGCGAAAGCATTTCATACAGAAATTTTTCTGACTCAGAGTCATAATAGCATATTAATTTAACTTTCTGTAACAGGTCACTTGGGTATGTGAGATAATTGTGGTTATTTAAAAAAAAATAATCTGTACTATTTAGCGTGGAGAATTCAACTGAACAACTTAATGAAAAATACTTAATGTTGCAGAGGAACTTTTATGAATTTAATTTCATGAAATTAAAGACTGTGGTTCCCACAGCAACCACGACTTGTTTCTAGGCTTCTGTTTAGGGTTTGGAATTACTGAGCTAAATGCTGTTCCTAATCCACCTGACTTTTCCCATGGGAACTTGACTCAGGATTTGGGGGTAAATTTTTTGTCTGAATATGTTTCTTTTCCTAGTTTATCCAAGATAGTGTAATGTGGCAATAATTCCTCCATCTTTTTCATATTTAACATATTTTTTCAAGACTAGCCATTTTCCAACATTCATTAAAACCTTACAGTGCAGATATTACCTTTAGTTTTACTCCTGCTGGGTGTATAGGGCAAATATTATCACGATTTTTTAATGGACAATATGGGTAAGCTCTGAGAAAGCTCCTCATTTTCCTGCAACTCTCTTGAGGTACTCAACTAAGTTTTCATAAAAACTTCAGCTGAGCAATTAAAATAAATCCAGTGACAAGGAGAACACTTTCTTCATGATGACTTTATACTCTGCTACATCTTAAAATGCGTTCTAATGCAGTATATTAATGTGCAAATTTTCAAATGCTCTTTCTGTATGTGTGCAGGAGATTCAGCAATTTCTATTGCTTGTTTAAATTTTTAATGTGAGATATTACTCTGGTCTCCAAGGTGTGCCTGCCTGGTCGGTGAAACGTTTTGGGTCTCAATTTTGGGTCAAGCATTTAAAATTTGTATCACTTTGTGTGTTTATTTAATTGCTGTGAGAGAGGCTATGGACTTTTTCATTTGAATGCTAATAAAAAGCCATTTTTATAGGCCTTCTACTAAAATAAGCAGTCATTTCTAATTTAAGATAAAGATGATAGCATTTCAAGTATAAATCTTTTACAGGAAAGGAATTATATTATTAAAAGGTGTACACATAAAATGAATATTCAACTGTGGCTGTAGTAATACTGTTCATTTCCATCTATTTTAATCTAAAATGAACCCATTGTTTTCTTCTGGTTTTCCTTCAGATGGAGGAAAGGACAAAGATACCTATACAGATGACTCAGAACATGGGAATTATGATACTCGCACAGATCAATCATTGCTTATTAAAAATAAGCTCACCAGGCAGAAAACAGAACCTCGAACTAAATCATCTTTAAAGGTAATGGACACAAAACTTTATTAAATTGTATCGACTGTCAGAATGTGCTTAAATGTTTTTTAAAATGCAGTTTTTAAAGGACTACTTGAGTTGCAGCTTAAATAAATGAGCATCTTGTGGTAAGAAATTTAGGTTTATTTAAATCATATGTGCATTCAATCTTTAATCACTTTTAGTTTGCATTTAGCAATGGTTGTCATAAGTTGTCATATGCTGTTGTTGTGGGAATGCAGCTTGGTAAAATTACTGAAACTTTTAAGTTTTGTAAAGAAAATCATGATGCTTCAGTGAGGAAAGCCTGGGAGAAGAGAGATGTGTCGTTGAAATTGGATACAAGGAGTGCAGAATTTATGGATCCCATTTTGCAGAAATTAGAAGTTAAAGAAGAGATTAAGTGTGTGTTGGAAAGTCCCTACAGGAGGAGAAAGATACTAAAAAGATAAAACATATTGGCTAATTAGGATGTGCAGAGAGAAATCAATAACCTATAGTGGATAGAATGCTAGTTAATGAAACAGAATGATGTAATTTACAGCTAATAGGTTAAAAAGTTTTGTGTCAGTGTCTGTTTGGAGGCTGGAATTTTGTTGGTCACACAGACACCTCCTGCTCAAAAATAAAAGTGCCTTACTTGCTAGCACTGAGAAAACAATGTTAGAGGGTTTTATTTATCCTGATGATTTTGGAGAACGCTGGTAACAATATTGTTGTTTGACCAACAGAATCAGTGAATGGAATTGGAACCAAAATCAAGCAAAGTTATATAAAATCAAAGGTTCCAGTGTTTTTGTGGACTCATCTAAGAGGCAGTAGCCTCCTTTCAATAAGTTTATATTGCACAGAATTTAGGATATAGGATTTTGAGCATGGAGTGGAATTCATGTTGTGTGGGGGGCTTCAAGAAATTCTGAGAATTTACAAGAATCACGTTCATGTAGCCAATGGTCAGTCGAGCATGATCTGTATGGAGTGTCAGATTCTTCTTCAAGCAGTGTCAGAATGGTACCTAGACACATAGAATGAAAGATAAAACTTAAAAAAAAAAGCATTAAGTGTAGGAGTATTATCAGGAACCTCAACTAAAGCACTGGAAAAGCCATCTCATCTCAGCAGGTAAAACTGGCCTGTTATCTTGCTTAGTAATTACTTACTCATGCTATTCATCACAATGCATTTTCTCCAGCAGTTCATCCACTGTTCTGTCAAAGAATTAGGATGGATTTTTTGTTCAAAACGTTGTGTTTTTTTTAGTTTTACTTTCTACTAGGAGAGCCTTAATTCTCCTTTCCATTAAGCATAATTGCTTGCAAATGTATGAAAAATGACCTAGCCTCAAGAGGTTTTGAATAATTTTCTTCACGCTCTGGAAATAGTGTATTCTGCAGCATAGGGGTTTTTTTACCAGCCATTCTGCGATTTTTGATGTATTCCTGTAGGAATCTATAATTCTGTATTACAGATCTAGAAATTCTTGAATTACTGTCAGCTTCTGTGCTGTACCTATGGTGTGCTCTTCAGGAAATCATGATTTAATTCTCTCATGGGTTGTACCTGTGGCACTTTGTGATTTGAGCACTCAATGCATAATTGAGGGGTTGTATGGCTGTTCTAATGCTTGTCACACTCATCAGCATTACTGCAGTACTCTGGAACAGAGGTGGATGTGATCTCTGAGGCTTCATTTCATAGGATGCTTTTAGAAAAAACTTATAGCAGTAGCTTTCTAATAATTTTTAAGTAGGCTTACAGGTAATTGTGTTTACAGATCTGTGATTGTAATCACAGATGTGATCATTTTCTCTGACTTGAAAATGAAACTTCAGGAATGACATTTATGATATGTATCTCATATATATCACCCTTCCTGGTTACATTTTAATCTAACTGTTGCAATGAGAACTTCTTGTATCTGAAGATTTTTATTTGTTTGTTTCTGCAAGACTAGCTGAATTAAGACAAATGATAATGGGTGTTCATGTTTGATTTTTGTTGATTAGGTAGACAAAGCCTTTTTTTGTTAAATGTGGCCTAAAAGACAGGAAAACAGTGTGGAGTCCGTACAATTGAGACCATGCTACTGAGCCCTACATAGTTTTAATAAAAGGTAAAGCTGCTGCCAAAACAATCTAATAACAGATGCTCTACTGTCTGTCTGTAACAGGGATTTCACTGTGCTAAAGCAGAACACTTCTTTTTGTATTTCCATGTGAAAACCAAAATGACCACTAGTTGTGTATTTTCCAAGCCCTGCATTCAGGATGGTTATGAAGTTCATAGTCAGCGAGCTACCTTTCTTTCAAAGTTTAAAGAAATTTTATATTTGTATCAAGTTGAAACAAAAATAAACTTTTAAAATCCCCATCTCTTTATAAGACCTACTGACCAAAGTGGCTCAGAGTTTAAAAACATTCTTAAGCCACATCTGACTTCTAGCTTTGGCAGTTCCTTTCATCACAGCAGCTACTCTGGAAATGTCCTCCTGCATTTGGAAGGAATGTTTTTGCAAATGAGGCATCTTGGTTTAACCTCAGCTGCATCCAACCAAAAGCCAAAACAGCCCCATGCCAGCTCCTGTGGAGGAAATTAATTCTATCCCAGCCAGAGCCAGCCCTGAAACAACCAAGCAGGGTTCTCCTTCTCTTTACTGTTTGCCTGCTTCCACTGGAAAAGGGCAAGGGGGATTTAGATTAGTCTTATATTAGAAAAGAACACCACTGTTCTGCCTTTGGAATATTGTAGAAGTCTTTGTGGCAATTAGTTAAAAATACCTGAGGGAAACCTATTCCCAAAACTATCAAAAGAAGGCTTCTAATTCTTTCTGGGACTGCTGAAAGCACAGAATACTGCAGTAGAGCTTTACAGTTGGTGAGTACTCTGACACATTTGAAATGTAAACTGATCTTCACAATAAAGTCTCCTCAGTCTGATCTGATAATGAGAATCAGAATGAGAAACACTGCATTGGCCAGGAGTGGAAGGGTAAAAGCATGTTCTTGTCTTCTTTTTAATGTTTGTAAGTTTGCCTTGTTTTGGAAGGGTTGTTGTCTATGTGAGAGACTCGGGAAGATTGCTAAAAATTTTGATTGCAGTTACTTCTTGGTGCCATTGTCTTTCTCAGTGATAAGCTGCTTGAATGCTTCAGCAGTAATGAGCATTTCTTGTTGCTGTGATGAAAGTCAATATACTTTTTCAGGAATTCTTTAGTGTTTCAAATTGTACATGTGATACCTCCATAAATCTGATTCTTATCGCTACATTTTAAAGCTTGGAAAATCAAATCATTTTCTTAGAGCAGATGCCGATCTATTAATCTCATTTTCTTATTTCCATGATTATGATTTATAACTGGTAATTTCCTATAGTGTGGGTTGGTATCATTTCAGAAACCAAAGATTTCATATTGAAAAATTGTGAGTCAGTCAGACTCAACTTTATCCATCTCAGACAACTTTTCATCACCAACTGCTCTTGAGATTGCATAGAAAGTACAGGTTCATGGATGTGATTGTGCCCGGGGGTCTCAGGAAGAAGAATGAGTTCCAGAAATGTCTGCTGAGCAGAAATGAGAAATATCTGCTTTGCAAAGGGAAAGGTAGAAAATGAGAAGGTCCCTGAGTGGAAAGTTGATACCTGAAATGTTCTCGTTTCCTTAGGAAAGAGAAGCAGGCTTAACCAGACTTTAGCACTTGAGTGGAAGGCAGCATTTGTCCAGAGCAGCAGCAAAATCAGTAGCCGTGAATTATTTTCTTTATCTATTGCTATTTCATGTATAGTAGCAACATAGGAATATCTGAGAAATTACACTTTCACTTCCTTCCATTCACTGCATCACTGTTACTCTCTTTGATCTGATAAATTTTTTATCTAGGTAGTGCATTTTGCTATCTGGCAAGGCAAAGAAAGGATTTTTGGAACAAAGTTTGCATTGTTATCACTATGGATTTGGGAACTATGAAGAAATGCTGCCTATACAATAGCTGAATTTACTGCTTTTTTCTGGTAGTCCAGAAATGCATCCTGATAACACAGAAGTAAATAAAACTTAAAAGCTGTGATAACAAACAAAATCATTATCCCAGAATGAATGGATGTAGTAAAGTGCAACAAAAGTCAGCTTCATGTTTGTGCTTTTAGTGCTTGGCTCTCATGTCCTGTGAGATTTTGTTTTTAAGAAAAGCAAAAAGAAGGTCAGAAAACATTTCAGGAATTCAGGGTAAGTAGTAAGTAATGTTATGAAGATGAAAATTTCAAAAAATAAACATGTAAAGATAAATTTTCGGTAGTCTTGTATGGTTCTTAAGACCTCCTTAGTAGGCTTCAAGAGCAAATAGAAGGGGTTAAATATTAAAAAACCTCCCTGTGTTTCCTAAAATCCTCCATTGCTGCTCCCTCATATGGTTATATCGAGCAGACTTCATTTCAAAATTTTGCATATCACCCAACCCACTCCTTTCCTGAAGTCCAATCTGTTTTTCATAATATATACAAATGCATTTTTCATGCTTACTCTAGAAGTCTGAACAGAATATAAATGGGAAGAGATGTCCTCTGTGAAGAAGCTAAAATAATTGCTAATCCTTTCATGTACTCCTGGCAAGTTAAACTGCAGTTTGATCGGGATGGTCAGATACTTCTGGAAGTCTTCCTCTCCATTCAGAAAAAGCTGTGTTCTGCACAGAAATATGATAGCATGGGTAATTATGGCAGCCTGCAGTGGTATCTTTGATGCTGAAAATAGTTTGGATGTCTTTGCATATCCAACTCTACAACTGCCTGGAAGGAGGTTTTAGCCATGTGGGGGTCAGCTTCTTCCAAGTGACAGGACAAGATAAAGCATTCTCAAGTTGAACCAGGGTGTGTTTAGATTGGATATTAGGAAAATTTATTCGCTGCTGGGGCGGTCAAGAATTGGAACAGGGAAGTGGTGGAATCACCATCCCCAGAGGTGTTTACAAGATGTGTAATGAGACCCTTGGGGACATGGTTTGATGGTGGGTTTGGCAGTGCTGGGTTAATGGTTGGCCTCAATGATCCTGAAGGTCTACAATTCTAAATTGAAGCTTAATGTACTGAAATATCGTTCCCAGGTGTAAGATGATGCACTCGTTTGTAACAGTAGATGGTCTGAGACAGGCTGTTCCTTGTTTTTTATTTTGGGAGTTAAAAAAGCAGAGAAAGAGGAGGAATCTTGTCAGAATGCCTTAGGGTTTGCAGACTGAGGAGTTCTCAGAAGTGCTAAATGTGTAGAAAGCTGGCAGCGAGAGATGTGGGCGTAAGAAAAACCTTTCACATAGAAACAAGTGAGCTGCTCTCCAGTATTTATAACGCTGATATCATGCACTGATACATGCTTCTATTTATGAATAGACAGTGTACCTATTGCATGTGACTCTGAGTATTTTGAATTTCATACCCAAACAGGATTAATTTGGGTTGACCGGCATGCTGTTGGTTGGAAGATGCAGCATTTATAAACACTTTGTCCTATATATATTGGTGTAATGTATCCTGCTTTAAACTCCCATTCCTCTGGACAGTTTATGTTTAAATGAGAGCTGCATTCTCCAGAAGGTGATGATAGTTTCTCAGCTTACCTTTACAGATCTCAGAATCTTCTGGACCTGAGAGTGTGGGTCAACAGCTGTCTGAACATAAGCCAAGGTCATTTGTGGCCTGTATCAGAAATACAGCAGGACTGTGATTGTCCCTCTGTCCCACCTTGAGTATTGTGTCCAATTCTGGGCCCCTCATTTCAGGAGAGACCTTGAGGTGCTGGGGTGTGTCCAGAAAAGGGCAGTGGAGCTGGTGAGGGTCCAGAGGGATTAAGTCTTATGAGGAGTGGCTCGGGGTACTGAAGTTGTTTGTCGAGAAGAGGAGCCTCAGAGGAGTCCTCACTTCTCCCTAAAGTGATCTGAAATGAGATTATAGCAGGATGGGCATCAGCCTCTTCTGCCAGTCAACAGGGCGAGAGGAAATGGCCACAAATTGCACCAGGAGCTGCTCAGATTGGACATCAGGGAGAGTTTATTTCACTGAAAGGGTGATTAAACATTAGAGCAGGCTGCCCTGGGAGGTTGTGGAGTCACCATCCGTGGAAGTTTTTGAGACATAGCTGGATGTGGCACTCGGTGCTATGGTTTAGTTGCCAAGGTGGGGTTTGGTTGGACTCAAAGATCTTGGAGGGCCCTCCTGGCCTGATTATTCTGTGATTCTATAGTCTGTCACCAGCTGGTTTAGTCTCTGTTCTGAATCATTCAAAGCACAGAATGCAAAAATAGCAGCATGTAAATCAGGGTTTCCATGTCAAGGTCAGATAATTTATTCTGTTTGCAAGCATGGTGGGAAGGAACTCGACAAGATTGCTCACATGGTATTGAAAAAACACTTCAACTAGACTGTGCAGGGAAACATTCCAATCAACAGCATTTCTTTTTAAATTTTTTTTTACATTTATTTATATCTTAGAGAAAATACAAGTATGTTTGTTCTATAGAATTGCACAGGTAAAAAGCTGAGAAAATTGGATTAACAGACGTTCTTATCAATATACACCACACAAGAATTTTAAGGTGTTTACACAGCTGAAATAACTGGAATATAGGTTTTGTGAAGCTGTTTTATTTACTTTTGTTCTAATTAATTTGAAATACTGAGCAATTGATACATATCAACTTTTTTGTTTTTCTGACTTTGTTACGTGTTCATCCTTCAGATATGTGGACATTTCCATGGTTTAGGAAGTGCTGTGTTATGTGCAGTTCATGATGGGGCTCTTCATCTTTACAGATGCCATATTTAGAGTATTTTAATTTTATCTTTGCTAGAGTGATGCCATGGCATCATCAGGACTCTTCTTCAAAGATGGCAAAAAGCGCATCGACTACATCTTGGTCTACAAGAAATCAAGCCCACAGGTAGAAAAAAGAAGCACATTTGAGAAGAATTTGAGAGCAGAAGGGCTGATGTTAGAACGGGAGGTGAGTTTTGTAGCTTCTGTGGCATAAAAACCCCTTTATAATACTCTCACATTTCACTGAAATGATAAAAGATTCCTCACAGTATTACAAACCTTTCCATCAGGCTGTTCCCATCATCTGCTTAACTGTATTAAACTAAGAAGAATAGTCTTAAAATGTGTGTTTAAAATGATTTGGTCTTCTGCACAGAGGTTTTTAGCTCCTTATATTTGCAGAATAGAAGAAGTTTCAGTAACCCAAGACATTGCTTTAATGTAGAACCACTGTGTCTTTCAACAGAGTGTATGATGTTAAATGTCTCACTGTTTCTCAGAGGTTAATTATTCTGGTTAATTCATGGCTAGTAATAGCAGTATTAATATAAAAATGAAATTAATATAAATTAAATATATAAATTAATTATTAATTAATATAAAAATCTGCTTATCTGAGTTTGTGGAGATTCAAAATTTATTCCATGTTAAAAAGTGCTGCATGAGGTCTTTACTTATGTTCATAACCAAAGATCTTCCCTACAGATCCTTTTGTCACTCTACTCCACATCCACTACAGAGTTTGTAGGGGGAAAAAAGTTACTAATTTTCCTTTGTCTAGCAGAGCTCTTATTTCTAGAGTTGCATTCCCAATTCAGGCCTAAAATCCAAATTTGACCCTGAAGAGTGCTTCTAGAAGGGAGGTTGCCATAAAGGTTTAAATTATTAATATTTGTTTGCTTGTTTCTGCTCTTTTCAGCCAGCTGTCACCAACAGTGATATCATGTTTGTTAAAATCCACTGTCCCTGGGAGACTTTGTGCAAATATGCAGAGAGAATGAACATCAGGATGCCTTTCAGGTATTGTGGAAACTATTTTAAAAAACCTTTAATTTAGTGCTTAGTATTGGAAATTTACTTACTTAAATCTAAAATGCAATATTTACTGCTCTGTAGTCAGGCATGTTCATGTTTATTTTAGTGATGTGGTAGGGAAAGAGGAGAAATAAATAAAAAGTCCTGGTTTTGCCTGATTTTTACACAGTACTGTGTTACTTATTTTCAAACTTACCTTCTAAATCAAATTGAGCATATGTCTTTAGAAAACACTGTCAGTAGTTCACACATTGTTTCGGGTGCTCTTGGCAGAGTTTCAGATAGTCTCCATCTGAGCTTGAGTGTCCTCCGTGATTTTAGAGTTTTTCTGAAATCTTACTGAAAGGCAAGGAAAATGACAGAAAAATCTGGTGTGTTCCATGTCTCCAGTATAATAATTGTCACAATTTGAGTAAAATGAGGTCCAGTAGCTTTCCTTAAGCAGAATAATGAACTGAGTTTCTTGTCTGAGTGGAAAACAAGTTCCATCATATGTTTTTGCAGTAAATATTTATTATTAATTTGTGGGACAGGTTAATATCTACTGCAACAATACACAAGTCTTTCAAGGAGAAAATGTGCCTTTTCAAATTTCAAATTGACTAATAATGTTCTTAGAGAAAAATGTACTGTAAACCTCCTCAGGAGTTAAAGTGATTAAACTAGTTAAACTGGTTAACCTAAATGTCAAAGTTGTGTGGGAGATGGAAAAATGCCTTTAGAGCACTCCATTCAATGGACAGAGGAACCTCAGGCCATACAATTCTCCCACAATTAGTGGATATTGAGTGACCTTATCCCCAAAAAGTTTTAGGTCATCCTTAGGTAGGTTTTAGTAGGCCTTGGAGGAGAAGAGAATCAGACTTGATGATCTTTGTGAGTCCCTTCCTACTTGAGATACTCTGTGATTCTAAAAAACCAAATTATTTCTCTTAGCTTTTATCTGTTTTATCAGTTAAACCTGTTTAATCAGGTTTCTGACTGGTTCTAGTACATAGTTTAAGAAGACAGATAACCTTCCCTGCACTATTTGAATGCAGTATATTCATTTTCTCTTGCAAAGTTTTGGCTTTTAGTTATAGTCACTAAAATATACCAAATGTCAGTACCATAGATGAATAACATGTGAAGAATTAAGTTCATACTTTTTGGTTTCATTTTGCTCAATCCAGGAATCTAAACAAAATCCACAGAATTATTGTTACACAGGTTAGTTCTGTTTCTGAAAAGCAAAAATATTTCTGAGATTTGCCCACAATTCCAGAACTTTTTTAGAAGTGCCTTTTTTAGAAGTGTTTCCCACTTATCTGTCTATGATAATGCATGTTTTGAAATGTCCAGCATTTTTTTGTAAGAACCTTTGTATGTGTGCTTTTCAACTGTCTCCTACTTGATTAATCTCAACTGATTTTTGCTGTTCTTTCAGGAAAAAATGTTATTACACTGACTGGAGGAGCAAAACCATGGGCAGGTTGGTGGGTGATGTGTAGCTTCTAATTTTGTCAGATAGTCACCCTGCTAAAGAAAATCCATTCGCAGTTGTAAATTTATCTGTGAAACTTGGGAAATTAGATTATTTTCCTGAAAACTCAAAACATGTCAGCTCAAAGTGTTAAAATATTCATCTGTAACAAGGTGCAGTGCTTTAAAGCTTTGCCACTTCTCATTTTAGAAATGTAAAAATGTTTATGGCAGGGAAACAAAAAAAAAACCCTTATTCTGGCAGCAAAAATTTAATACTGGTTCTATCTCTGCCATTATATCCTCTGACACCAAGGCACACTTCTTTAGCATGAAGGACACTTTTGATTGTGTATTTTAGATTCTGGCAGTCAGAATGTATCAGTAGATTTGCATATCCTTAGATATGCAAACATATTTTCCCTCCTGCGTGTCCTCGTGATGGGGAGCAAATCAATGCCACGCACTGAAGGCTGCTTTGAATTTTTATTTCCAGCTTGTCAAACTCACTTGTAGCTGTTGCTGTTGGTGTTTTTGTCACCAGAAGAAGGGTAGAAGAGGGCATGGGGCAGGTGAAAGGGGCCTGGGAGTGCTGGGGAGTGGGAAGGGGGGACACTGAGCTGTAATTGCTCCCCATTGCTTTAGTCAGACATTATTATGTCCTAAAATCATAATCCTCCATGGGAAATATGCAGGAAAACATTTTACACGAGGCAAATATCCTGAAAGAGTTCCTTATCACGGGTTTTCTCTAGATGGATGTGGAGATGAGGTTACTTTTGATTTAGGTTTTCATACTGTTGCTTTAGATGATAAAGAGCTCTCATTATTTCTCTGGAACAGTTCAAGTGGTGTCATGATAACAGTTTCCAAGACAATCAGCTAACAACAATAAACAAAGCACTGTTGAGTGGTAAAGTGAGAAAACTTTAAACACACAAGCTGATTCAATATATTGAAATAAGCCAATTTCTAACATGAATTTACAACTGCATTTTGTCCTCTTCCCAGTTCATGTGCTTGCTCCATTTTAGCGTGCTTTATGAGATGTGTGTTATGCTTTAATAAAAGGCAAAATCAACAAGGTTTACATCAAAATTGTCTCAATCTATATCTAGTGATTCCTGGTTATTATATAAATTTTCCTTATTTAGAAGTCAAATGTTGAAACATGCAACTTAAGTTGCAAAAAAATTAAGTAATTTTCATGCCAGATTGATTTTTCATTTGAGACAAATGCTTTTACCTGGGATTTACTTGGTGAGAATTTGGGGATGAATATTTTTTCTGCATGTATTTTCTTAACATAATAAGATTAACTTAATATAATTAAATTAACTTAATCTAATTCAGTGCACAAAGGAATTGTCTGAAACAAAAGAAACAAAAAAGCAGTGATACCTAAAATTGAAAGCTAAAATTGATCAAGACTTTTCCCATAAACAATTTTAGATTACTTTCATAATAAAAAAGCTGACATTAGATGCATTGTTTTTCTCTTCTTCCTGATGCATCTACATATTTTCCTCATTAAAAAAACCCTCTGGATTTTGACCAAAATATCAGCTTATGTACAACAGAAAAAGAAGCTTAAGAAAATAAAGGGGAAACTGCACTTACATACACTGTGTATTAAGAGAACTTCCACTGGAATTAATAATCAACTCACTAATGAAGGTGTAATTAAGAAGACACTTAAGGGATCCACCTGTCAACTGTCTTCTGTTTCAATTTCATGAAAATATTGTTTTCTTTGGCAGATAATGGTTGGTGTTGAACACAAGGTGTGTCCCTCGAGTGCAGTAGCAGTAAAACCAGAAGGTGCACCAGTATCTTGCAATATACAGCAAGAAGAAAATTTTGAGAATTTTTAATGTAAAATCCTCCCACATTTGGCAGAAATTTGTCTGATACTGTGTGAAATAAGGGTAGAATGTTTTTGCTCATGTTGATGATAAGAGGGACATTTTCACAAGGGTCATTTTGCTGCCTGAGAGCAGTTTACTGTGCCATCACTTATTGCTCTTTATTATGAATATTATGAAATTATCTTCATTCACATTATGAAATAACATTATGAAATTTACTTTTTTAATGGGCATTATGAAATGTGTAGCCTTAGCTGCAGGCAATGAAGTATTCACCTCAGAGAAAAAAAAAATTGGTTGCTTAGCTTTATGCTTCTTGTGGATATAAGATATATATGCTTTATATATCATGCATACATATTCATTGAGTAGAGCCCAAATTCCACTGAAAAAAACTACTATTTAGGGAATGTTTTTCTCAAATTTAAGACTTTTTCTGAATCTCTGATGTGCTTGTCGTGTCATGAAATAGCACTTGTTTAATATGAGATCTTCTCCTTGAATAACCATGTTGCATTGCAGTTGAATATGATAAAGTATAGGTGAACAAAGAGCACAAAATTGAAGTGTTTGCTTGAAAATTAACTGCACTGGACTAAATTTGCTCCTGTATAGAAGACCTGCTGAGACATCATTTAAGCAAGATGCCAGTAGGAAAAAAAAATTATATTGCCAATAATCTGATTTAAGATACTGTTGCCTTAAAAGGCCAGTTTTTAATAAGACACAGACACGGTTAAGGGGATAAAAAGGGTTTTACCTCGGTATTTGGGATCCCAGGTGCACAACTTGATGGCAGAATGCACCCCTGTGTACAGCACGGATACAAGTTTTATAGGTTTCAGGAATTAGCATATCTATCTAGGATTCCCCAATAAGAAACTTAACAAATGCAGTAATGTCCCCCTATTCTAATGAGTCCCCCCCCGGATGAGGCCAGAGCCCAGTTTACACAAGATGTTCCAGAGAGAAGGCTTCACCCAAGGCTGGAGTCTCGGGTTTAAGATAGCACAGGGTACACTGACTCCTTCCTTGGGATGTTTGGTCTCTCTGCCCAGCAAAACGCCTAAACTAAGCTGCAATATCAAGCTTCAGGAATTACAAGCATGTGGGCTAAGGGGTACAGGGGATGCATAGAGGTTACAGAAAGCATAAAGGAAAAGCCAAAAATCATCAGGCATCATTCCCCCCCTTTTTAGAGACTAACAAGACTTCACCTTGTCTAGTCTCTACACTACATTAACCACAACTACAACTATCAGAGATACTTCTTTTACTCAGGCCCAGTCTGGTAACCATGAAAATACAGTCGAATTTTAAGGTGGTAATTTTTGGAAACTAATTCAGGTAGAATTTGAGTCCCTTTCCAGTTTTCATACCAATCAATGGCCAGTTACTACCCCCATCTAGAGGAGATAATTGGGTACAGATCCAGCAATTGCTCTTGTCAAGAGCTCTGGATATTTTGAACCATCACAATGCAATTAATGGGCCGAATCCTGAATCATGGTTACCAGTTGGGCAGACAACAGACATGTGAAAAACAGTTTAAACCACATCAGCTTGATTTGCATCAGTCTCTGGTTCTTTGATGGCTTCTTGACTCTGGAGTAGTGAGTCTACGGTCCTTTCTCAGCAACCTTGACCGCAGTGAGGGTGGGCAGCAAAGCTTGGAACAGTCTCTTCTGCTCAGCTTGCAAGGGGTTGCTGTCCCACCACTTGATGCAGATCCTGTCTCCAGGCTGGAATGGATGAGCAGGTGTGTCCAGCCCTATGGGCTTGGACAACACAGCGAATCTCTGGAGCTTCTGCAAATGGGAACTTAAAACCATTAAGCATTCCTGCAAATCAGTATGAGTTTTCCCCGGGATATGTGAAACCTGGTATGGCTTGTCATACAAGATTTCATAGGGACTTACATTGTCCCTCTGCCTCGGTTGTATGTGAGCTCTCAGTAAGGCTAGAGGCAAGGCCTGAACCCATGTCACTGAAGTTTCTTGGCAGATCTTACTGATCTGGGTTTTGAGGGTTCCATTCATACAATCATCAACCTTGCCACTTGCTTGGGGCCTGTATGGAGTAATCAGGTCCCAAGTAAGTCCCAGAATCCTATCAACTTTCCGGACCACAGTTGCAATGAAATGTGGTCCTCTATCTGATGACATTCCAAAAGGAACCCCAGACCTTGGAATTATGTGGTTGAGGAAAGTTTTTACTACCTCCTTTGCTGTGTTGGTGCAACAGGGGTAAGCCTCAGGCCCTCCACTGAAGGTGTCAACCAATGCCAGTACATATTTGTATCCCTCCTTGAAAGGCATTTCAGCAAAATCTATTTGCCAGTAGTCTCCCGGGAGATCTCCTGCCTTCATCACCCCTAACACAACTCTCTTGCTTGTGTCAGGATTGTTTCTACAACAGGTCTCACACTTGCTTGTTATAGATTGTACAATATCAGTCATCCCTCTCCCAACCACTACCTTCTTCAGATGTTTTAAAAGATTTTCTGCTCCCCAGTGGGTACCCTCATGCTCCCTCTGGGCTATTTCTTGAAGAAGTGGGGGTGGAAGTACAACCTGACCTGTTGGGGTAACAGCCCACTCACCTTCCTTGATTTCAGCTTTAAGAGCCTTAATCAATTTTTGATCCCCCTGATCGTATTTTGGAG
This sequence comes from Malurus cyaneus samueli, assembly GCA_009741485.1. NCBI lineage: Eukaryota > Metazoa > Chordata > Aves > Passeriformes > Maluridae > Malurus > Malurus cyaneus. The sequence continues at coordinate 3,224,367 of VKON01000103.1, read as the reverse complement.
TAAACCCTGTCAAATCTACCTCCTCTGCGGTACTACTGCAAGTTTGTCTTTTCCTTTACCCCTTTCTGTTGCTTTACCAAAAAGGTAATTTCCCAATTCAGGGGTTGTTTTCCCTTTTTGATGACTTCTGCAGTGCATGACAGTTACCTCTGTAGTCTTCCGGATACTCTGCAGGAGTGCAAGGATCTGTTCTGCATGCTTAATTTCATTACCTTGAACAGTCAGCAGGCCACGTTCCTTCCAAATAGCTCCGTGGGCATGAACAGTGCTAAGCACACCAGTCCATATGTCCACCTTCTTTCCTTCATTCAGTTCTAGAGCTCTCGTCAGTGCAATCAGTTCAGCTTTCTGTGATGACACATCTGAAATCAAGGCTTTTGCCTCAATTACCTTATTCATGGTGGTTACTGTGTAGCCTGTCATCCTCTTGCCATTCCTTGTGAAACTGCTTCCATCAGGAAATAGTTCCCGGTCTCGATTTTCCAGAGGCACATCCTTCAGGTCTGGTCTGCTGGAATAGGTCTTCTCTACTGTCTGCAAACAGTCATTCTCAGGCATGTTATCAAATAGCGTGGGTGACAGAAACATTGCAGGGTTTACGACAGAAGATGTTATCAGGGTAACATCATCCTGTTCCAACAACACAGGTTGGTAGTTAAGCATTCTGCTTGGGGATAGCCAGTGTCCCCCCTTTTGCTCCAGCATAAACACCACTGCGTGGGGTACATACATGACAATGTGCTGACCATGGGTGAATTTACGGCCTCCTGTATCAGGATGACAGTTGCTGCTACAGCCTTCAAACACCCAGGCCACCCTTGGTTAACATTGTCTAGCTGTTTTGAAAAATAGGCCACAGCTCTTTGCTGGTCTTCAAGGTGCTGTGCCAGTACCCCCAGAGCAACACTGAGTTGCTTATATGGAAAAAGTTCAAAAGGCTTATTTAAGTCTGACATCTTCAGCTGCTCCAGCTGTTTAAATGCAGCCTTTTTACTCTCTGTGGACAATAAGATGGTTCTCTTTTCTGCTGCCTTAAGGGTCCCATACAGAGGTTTTACCAGTAGTCTTTTCCAGTTCTCCAGTTCTTTTGTCAGCTGGCTTTCAGATTTCCAGGTGAGCTGGATCTTCTTCCCTGTCTCAGTATCTCTCCTCTCAAAAGCAAAGAGCTTTTGACTAATTTTGTGCACAGAGGTAGGGGTATAGGAAAAGACAAATTTTGGACCCCAAACTGTAAACCACTCGAGTTTACTGGTCAGTGTAGTCATGGTTCCCTGTCTGGGAATCGAACCTCGGTCACAGCAGTGAGAGCCCTGAACCACTAGATCACTAGGGAATGTAATCTGACCTTGTCTCTCCTGTTCAGAGGGGCTATCTGTATTGGGCTTGTCAGACTTGCCTTTAACTGTGATTGTTTCTCTCTTTGTTTTGGCACTGATGGTTCGATCTGCCCCGCTCCCTGTTTCCGAGGGACCGGAAGCGGCAACAGGACCTGTCCCCGCTCCGGCCCCGCTCCCGCCCCCAGGGCTGTCGGGCGTGTGGACCCGCCCTCTCCAGTCCCACTCCTGTCCCCAGGGCTGTCGGGCGGTGATGGACCCGGCCCCTCTCCAGTCCCACTCCTGTCCCCAGGGCTGTCGGGCGGTGATGGACCCGGCCCCTCTCCAGTCCCACTCCTGTCCCAGGTGTTATCGGGCGGTGATGGACCCGGCCCCGCTCCAGTCCCACTCCTGTCCCCAGGGCTTATCGGGCGGTGGCGGACCCGGCCCCTTCGGGGGGGGGGAGCAGATCATCTGCCAATTATTAATTAAAATGAATTTCTCCAGGCTCAATACTGCAGTCCCATGAATTTTACTCAAGTAAAGTGTTCAAGATGGGTCACAAATATTGTTAATTTTGCCTTTTAACTCCTTATTTTCTTTTAGTTGCTTAACATGGGGGTTTCCTGCTTTCATTTCATTTCTAGTACAGTGTCACTAAATATGCACTGCTGCAGGTAGAAACAAGGAATTGAGAGCTTGTAAATTTGCCTTCTTCTCGTCTCAGTTTGCAGAGGAATATTAGAGAACTGAAAAGTTGGCTGCCCAGAAATCCCATGAAGCTGGACAAGGAAGCCCTGCCTGACCTGGAGGAGACAGATTGCTACACTGCACCCTTCAGCAGGGCACGGATCCACCAGTAAGTGCTGCTTTTGGGAAAGCAGGGCCAGAAACCACCAGCATTTTCTGCTTTCTCATTTCCCAGCCAGTGCCACAGAGGTAGTGCTGACAGATGGTCACTGGGATTTGGGGTTTTTTTTCTCTTAAAGAGAAAATCTGCTCTGTATTACTCCCTGGTTGATGGTCACTCAGTAACATAATCTGAAATTTGACTGAGAAATGAAAGTTGCCTTTTTGGTTTGGAAGTTTTTTTTACTTTTTCTTTCCATTGTGTTACAAAATGCAAATGCTTGCTCCAGTTTTCTTTCCTTAGTCCTTTATTGTACTTAGGCAGAGCCTGTTGAAACTGGGAACACTTGGAGGCAAGTTAAAACCAGTGATGATTTTTTTTCTCTCTTATCAGATCTGCATTTAAAAAGATCTTTTGCCTCTGAAAATACAAATATATGTACAACAAAACTGTGTTCAAATCAGCATGATTGCTGAGGGTTGACAGTGAGTGGTATAGTTCAACTGTGACTTAAATTTCTTTACAGTACCCAAAAGGTTCAATTTTAAAATTCTGTTTCCTCATTTTAAAAGTATTTTATGATAACTGTTTTAGATAAGAAATGTTAATTTAAAGTAGAAATATGAATTAGAATAAACAGGATTTTTCTGCTCAGTAAAGAACTGATATGCTAGTGAACTGACTTTATCCCAGAAAAACAGAATGATAGCATTATAATCTCAATTTTTTTTTGATAACTTACCATGCTGCACTGGATCAGTCCCCTGGTTTTGGTACTTTCTTCTCAACCAGCTCAGCTGACACAATTATAGTATCACTTTTGTCACAACTGAGCAGGAAAAAGCTCCTGCATATCACATTTCTGGGGTCCAGAATGGAACCATCTGGCCAAGGATGCCTCACTTGGCTCCATCCTGGGATCCTCTAAGGAAAAATGGTTGTGGAGCTGCTACCCAAGTCTCCAGTGCATGGATTTTTTAAATTTTTTTTTAAAAAAACCCTTCAGCTCATAAATAATTTGGATTTAAGGCCACCATTGCTTCTGAAGATCTTTATTGAATTAATTCTATCCAGAACAGAAATTAAACTAGATAGTAGGATATTTTTGATTTTACTTTTAGCTTTGCTTTCCCAAAAATAAGGATTTTTTTGGGAAAATCACAGTTATCCTGTGGTAAAGATAACTGTATTGGACCTGCTCTAGGGGTATAGAATCTTATGTCCAAGGAATGTAAACATTCAATAAATCATTGTGAAAAAGCCCTTGAACAGCTTTGTGTCAATGTGTGTGCATTGTTTTGGCTGTTAAGACATTCCTTATTTTAATAGTTTCACGATAAACAACAAAGACAGCTTCTTCAGCAATTCCACAAGAAGTAGAATTGTGCATCATGTGCTCCAGAGAACTAAGTATGAAGATGGAAAGTCCAAAATGGGTGAGAATGCTGTATTTTTTTCCTAAGCCAAATATATAAAATATCACATCTTTGCTTACCTGAAAAATTACCATTTGAGTAAACTCATTTTTTTCCTTTCTTTGAAATCATTTCACTCACACAAAGTTGAAGCAATGTCCCATCATTTTCTACCTGGATATCTCAGTGAAAATTTGCAATATTTTATGCCTAATTACTCATTTCTTAGAATAAGATGCAGAGATTATCATAACTTTACATTATTAAGAACTGCAGTAAGGGTAACATGTACCTCAAAAACTGACTGTGTTTTCCAGGACTGATGCTGGTATTTCAGCTTCTATCCACCAATTTCAGTCCAGCAGAATCAATGTGCACTACACTTGATTTATTTGAGGTTTCTGTGCAGCTCAGATATTGTAATGCAATTCCAAAGAAGGATTTATGAAGATGATACAAATTACAGAAAGTTGTTGCTTGAGTTGCTGAGCAAAAGCAGTAGTGAGAAAAACAGGGAGAATAAGATTCTTTTCCATCAACTTTGCAGTTGATGATGGCAAATTTCATTATGAGATTAGTATAATTTGTATATTTGTACAGATAAAATCTGAATTCCACTATATGTACCTGTTTCTTGGGGAAACTCTTGGCTGCAGATCTGCTCTTAAAGGCTTTGAATCTTTTTATTGTACCTATCAATGGTTATTTATTTTCCATTTTTTTATAATGCGCTGTGCTAGTACAACAAATCTGTTTTTAGCAAGACTCTAGGAATGGATCCAAAATTCAGTAGTCAGTCTGGCACAGAGCACTGCTCTGCTAGGAAGTTCTCAGCTGGCTCATATTTAAAAATACCATGTTAGCTTTTAACCCTGCAGGGGTTCCACTGCCTCAAGGGTTGTCCATCCGTGTCACTCTCTGTGCTTGTCAGATCATCTGGTCACCCATAAAATCTGTGTCACCTGCTCTCAGGAATGCATTGTAAATATAACTAAATTGCAGATTTTGGTCCTTGGGCAAGTTGAAGTCTGATTTGACAGAGCCAGAAATCTTGAAGGATCAGCAAGATCTGGTGAAATAATTTGGATTATTGATTAATTGTAATCTTTAGCAGCATTCTTGTCATCCAACACTGAGTTACATTCTGTAAATGTAACTTGAAAATTTATACTGCTTGAAAAATGTGCATAAAAAGTTGATAGTAGAGCTAATGCTTTTTTGTTTTTTTTAGGTATTAATAGGTTACTAAATAATGGAACATATGAAGCAGCATTTCCACCACATGAGGTAACCTGGTTAATTCAATTTTTAGTTTCATATTTAGGTTAAAGCTTGCACTAGTGAAATAGAAAAAGAGAAACTGGCTATTTCAGAAGTGTGTTTAACCCTGTCTCTTATATCTGGCTTCCATTATTCCAGATGTGCCAGAAAAAGAGATCAATTTATTATAAATAATTTTATTGTAAATTAAAAGAGCATTTGTATTAAAATAAGAAGAAGAAATACCTAAGGAACTTGCACATTTTTCATAGTGCCTAGTACTTATATTTCTCTGGTTTTTTTTTCCAGGGGAGCCACAAAAGCAGACATCCCATCAAAACACACGGAGCACAGAATCACAGACACCTCTTGTACGAGCGCTGGGCACGGTGGGGGATGTGGTACAAATACCAACCTCTTGATTTAATCAGGTATTAGTACTTTGAAGATTTTCTGTGAAATAAAAAGCCTGGCAACAGTGTGCTAAAACTATATTCTTAAATTCTATATGCTTTCCTATAACATTTAGCTATTCCCTGTTATCAGATATATCTGGAATTCTCTAAGTTGTTTCTTTTGGGTGGTCTTTTGTTAAGGCTATTAATTTTAAATGAGCCTGCATAAAAGATGTGGTTGGAACAATAATGTAGTTCCAATTGCTCAGGAATGTGCAGTGTGAAAATTAAAATACAAACCCATAATCTGGTCAGATGAGAGACACTTGACCCATATGAGAGCACCTTTGAGAGCAGATTGTTATCCACATGGGCAGTCAGAGTTACCAGAGGATTTAAAACAACCCAATTTTAACCTTCTCATGTGAGTTTAAATAAATCATCATTTATATGCCTTGGACTTAATGTCATAGGTTACCAAATGTAAAGCAGAGAAATATATACAATTGCAGTTAAATAATGGTGATATTTAAGTTTCATAGTTTCCTCCTCTGACACTGAATACCAATAATTCATTTTCCTTGCTGTCAGTTTTTATTCCTGATCTGAGTCATTACCAATTATTGGTGGAGTTGAGCATGTGCCATGGGACACTTTTATGCTGTATCATCCTTGATTGACTTTCTGATCACTGCTGTTTCATTTGGTCTAGCAATTGATGCCCAAGTTTTTGAAGAATTAAAGTTCAGTCTTCAGCCTGTGTTCTTAGAGCATTGTCATCACTAATAATAGTTTGAAATATATTATCTAGCTATGATTATCTATCATAAACTTTTTAAAGTGGAATACTTAGGTCATACTAACTTACATTATCCCTTTCCAGATTTTTTGTGTCTGTGTACATCCATCTATCTACCCTTGTTAGAATTATTCCACTGCTGTGTTTGTAGAGACAGATAGAGGTCACCATAAGTTTTAGTTTTAAGCAATGTATGTGTTTCCTTTTCATGTAGGCGATACTTTGGTGAAAAAATTGGGCTGTATTTCGCCTGGCTGGGATGGTACACTGGAATGCTTATTCCTGCTGCCCTGGTTGGGCTCTTTGTTTTCCTCTATGGATTATTTACAATGGATTCCAGCCAAGTAAGGTAAAATCCTGTTTAATAATATGTAACAGCTTGTTGAAAATTAAGAACGGTCTGGTACAACTTGGATTGCTTTGCTGTTAAATGCTTTGCAGAAATGGTAATAATGTAAAAATAACCAAGTAGAATTTTGGGTGTTTGAGTCAGGTATATACACTTTGTATATTTGTTTTGGATCAAGCCAGATGTGTGACCACTGGCAGTGACCATTCTTATTGCTGCATCTGCAGTGATTCCCATCAAGGCAAACCAGACCAACCTGTAAGGACCAATTCTCATGTAGCTGTTGATCTGATTAAGGCTAACAGGTGAAAAAAACAGACATATTCCCTCATTACCTCCATCTTGCTATAACTTGCAGAGTGTAGTGCAGTTATTAAGCTTCATTTTTTGCCTGTGCCTTTCTTCCCCTCCCTCCATTAATAGTGGCAGAATGGAACAGGACAATCACCTGCTCCATGTCCTATGCTGATCCCAGGAAGACTTGGAGACAGGACTCCTGTTTAACAGAAGGATGCAGGTTATTTTAAATCACATGAGGTGGGCTAGGTCTTGAGGGTTTCTATCCTCAGTTTTTTTCCTTTGGCTGCTGCTTGGGAGCTACAGACAAAACCTGTTTGAGTTTGTCCCTGTGGGGGCTGCTTGTGTTGGGTGTCACCCTGAGCTACCTCAGAGAGGAGTCATCCATTAGCAGGTAGATGGACTGCACACCTCTTATTCTTGCTGTAGTCTGGGCCTGAGAGATTATTTATCTCTCAGAGATTATTTCTGCATTGATTTAAAGAAAATTCTAGATAAGCATCTGTAGGAGTTTTAAATATCTATGGTTTGATTCTAAGCGCTGCAGCTTAAACACAAATGCAGTATTCAGCAGCAGTCTGGAAGAAACAGAATTGGATATGTTCCCTGAAAAACATTCAGACACGGGAAACCCAGTGGAAATTAGAAATTTAAACCTAGTGTTAGGGCATTATGCAACGTCCGAACTGGCACGTTGGCCCAGATTCAATATTATTCAGTGAACACTGTTTCATGTGAAAAGGGTTTATTATACCTGTTGGAAGGAATCCGTGGATGTCAGGAAGTGCTGATTAAAGTATGATAAATTCTGTCAAAAAGCTCTTTTTTTTTTACCTGTCTTGTGTACTACAAAACCGGAGCTTGGCAAATGATCAGATGGGGTTTGCAGAAGGATGCTCTCCTCTCCTCAGTGATGTGCTTTCAGCTCTGAGATGCAGGGAATTTTCATCAGCTCCCCTCTAGCGGCTGCAGCCAGGAAACGATGGTTTTTTCTTCTTTTTTTCCAGATATGCAGCAGCTTCAGCCAAGAAATAATAAGCAAATACAGGAGTATGCATTGCCACAGAACCAAACATTGCTTCCCATGCCAGCCATAGGTTTTGTGCAGCAGCAGTTTGAGAGTTATGCAGAATGGTTTCACACCTAAGAACAAGTTTGTCGTGGTTATAACTTGTCCCAAGTGCCTGCCTCTGCTCGTGCTCAGGGTCTGCTAGCAGCTGGCTCTTTATATATACACAGATAAAAATATTATATAAATACGTTACATGTATTGAATGTATATATCAGCCTATGCCAGGAGCCCATCTCAGCAAGGTGAGAATGGGAAAGAAGGAAGGGTACCACCAAAAGAGAGCAAATATCCTCCTCGCACACTGACTTTTGTCATAGTGTCTCTTGTTTGTTCAATTACAGTTTTAGGGAAATAATCAACTTTACAGTCGATGATTTAAATGTGTTGCACAGTAAGGAGGAGCATGAAATGAGATGGGAAGACAAAAAACCTGAACACTCACTGTGGTATCAGAGACTGGACCCTAGCATAAGAAAATACGTGTATTTTACCCATGTTTAGAATCAGAGGCTTCTCCATTCTACACATTTCTCTTTCCTGTCACAAAATAATTGCAGAAGATGGGCAGTGTTACAGAAATGGACATCGAAATGGAAGATTCTCTTGGTCTTGCATGGGTTTGGAATCAAGCTTGGTGATATTTGGGAGAGAATTTACTAGAAAGAATTTACTTGAGAAGTGTAACATGATGCCCAAAAATATTGTATACTACCCTATGATCCATAGTGCTCAGGTTCTTGATTTGGGATTAGGCTTTTCAAGCAAAATATTCACTTTCAATTTATTTTATTCAACCAGTTTTGTGGTGCAGGCACCGTTAACTAACAGAGAACGAAAAGGGCATAACCACAGAAAATCCTGGGAATGCCAGAAGTGTTTTAATTTAAAATAAATCCCCTTTCTTTTCCTGTCTCACACTAAAGCAAAGAGATCTGCGAGGCAAATGAAACCATTATGTGCCCTATGTGTGAACGCAATTGCACACTACAAAAACTCAACGAGAGCTGCATATATGCCAAGGTAATTATTGTATTATTGCTACCAAAATCATTTTCATTGTGTAGTGGCTGCCCTGGATCAACCAAGATTCCTGGAAAACATGTTATTTCTCTACAGATGGTGTTTTCAGCCTTTGTAATTCGTCTTTCTAATAAGGGAATGCTCTGAAATGGTCTGAGGTTTTTCTAGAATTGCTTTTTGTGAGCATTTCCTTATTAATAAATTATTAATTCTTTTCATCAACTTATTAAGTCCCCTGTGAATAATAATCTAATAATAAACTTTTTGTAATGTTTTGCTACTTTCCTCTTTAACTGTCTTCTTACTCTGTTTCCCTTGCTTTCTTTATAATTGAATTTTTGCTCCTGCTTTGCTCTGTCAAACTAATGCAAAGATTTTTTACAATTAAATATTTTGCTACAAGAAGTTATTCTTCAAACTTAAATAATCACAAGGACCTCTGTATGCATGCAGTGTTTCCAAATGAACAATATCTTTTGATAATCATAATGCTGTAAAAGCAGCCTTGGCTTTTATCTTGCTATTCTTTAGCCCATAAAATAAATCTTTCTCAGAAGCCTGTGTTTATAAAATATGATTGTCTCTGCCACAGCATTACAACAAAACTGCAGCTGTGTCAAAGAGGAAATAGATTTTGTATTAGATTTGAACATTTCTTGCAGATAGGACAATGCTGAGTAAACTCACATTTCAATCTATTGTAAATATTTTAAAAATTATTTATGTTTACTATTTACAAATTAATTTTCTGTGTTATAATGCAAATTCAGAAGTTGTTTTGTAACAATAGCAATGGATACCACTGGAAATACTGGACTTAAAGAAAAAGTGGGTTTTGTTTTTAAGTACTGCTATGACTATATAACAGAAAATGGTTCCATGAGAGGTTTTTTTTTAACTTTTTACTAATTTCTTTTTCTTTTAATGTGTACTTAAGGTGAAGCTTTCTTAATTGAAATAGCAATATGCAAGCTATACAACCCATCCCAGAAATGCCTCTTTTTAGAAGGTGATAAGTGCTTCTGCAGTAAAAACTGGAGTTTTACCAGGAAATGAATACATTTGACATTGTGGTATCCCTTTCACTTAGATCCTGGTTTTTAACATCCCCAGTTAATAATAAGCAGGTTTTGTGTCTTATATTTTCACTGACATCATGTGCTTAAATCTTGCAAATTTTAACATTTAATGTCACATTGTAAATAGTTCATTGCAGCAGAGAAAATGTGCCAATCCATCCATACTTCATTTCTTTTCAAATCAATCCTTTGGAAAAAAAAAGATGACAACCAGAGAAGACAAGGAGTAACCACTCATATTCCATCATCTCAGGCACTCTTTTCTCATGTCTAAAATTATGGAAATTTGTGTAAGCTCCCACCCTTTCCTGCAAACGCTTTTGTTCTGAAAAGCTGATCAACCTTGGATTAGTACACAGAAAACAAACAAGAATTGTTTCCTTTCAGAATTTGTCTGTTCTGGATCTCCCCCAGCTGGGGGAGGAGAGAGAGAATTCCCTTTGGGAGGGAATAGGATTATCTGGCCGTTCAAATGATGAAGAAAAATAAAAAAAAAATAGCTTTATGAAGCTTTTTGTAAAGGTTATCATGTAATGCTAAAGAAAAGAGTTCACAGCAGCTTCACTCATTACCTCTTGCTACAAACTGCCTGGTTTCTAGCAGGGATTTGTTGGTCAAGTTGCTCAAGTTGAGCAACAAATACCTGAACATGTGTCAGAACTTCCACTGTGTTTGTACCCAAATTAGTAAATGAAAACAATCTGTAATGTTAGAAAACAACAGTCTGATTTGAGATTAAATCAGTTTTTGTGCTTTCTGAAGCACTGTTAGTGCTGTAAGTAAGTGGAACTAACATTTTTAAAAATAAGGCATAGGATCTGCCCTCTGGAAAAGGAAAATGGCATTTCCTGCTTCTTTCTTGTTCCTCAGATGGAGCTGGTCAGCATTTTCCTCTGGTTTTGCTGTTGTGGGAACATGACTTACATAACCACAGAGCTAATAAGCAAGGGATGCTATTAGTGATTCATTTCAGGTATCAGCACCCTTTTTCTGGATTGAGTGTTTTAATCCTTACTCACTCAAGTAGCTCATTGTAGAGTACATAAACATTGAGTTAATTAGGAGCAGTGAGTTGCTCTAAGTGATGTTCATCTCCCCCAACTTGGGAGCTGCTTCATTTATGTAAGGCCTGTGCTCATGTTTCAGATTATTAAACCTGGTGTCAGGGGTTTTTTGTTAAATATCTGCCAAGTTTCCCTGCAGAGGATCACTTTGGGCAGGATAAATTAATGCTGGAAAAAATCACGCACTCAAATGCTTTTCCTGCCAAAGTTTTGTGAAGTTAGAGACAAAATACAGAAGAATCCTTTTCCCCTTGTTGTTCCTGCCCATTTCTTTCATCCCCTCCCACTTCTGTTTGAAAATGTCACGCTGAAGTTTATAATTGAAGGGAAATTCAGGTAATACCTGAAGAGCAGCTGAATGGCTGAATGACCAGGCTCTGTCATTCTCAGCCACATTAAATGGGTTCTTTGATCCGTGGTGATTCTCATGGCCTCGGGCAGGTCCTGCAGGGCACACCTTGGCCTTGGCTGGGGCAGGATGTTGATTTAGGGTGGGTTTGAAGTGCCTCAACCCTTATCTGATGGTGACAGCATCACTCAGCTATGCTGACTCAGCAGGATGCAATCTTTCCCCTTCTTGATCAGCACTCTGTCTCTGCATTTGGCCTTTAAGAGAGTCAAATCTTAATTTTGAGTATGGTACTGTGAAACTTTCACCCAAACACTGTACAAAGATAATGCCAAATCAGCAGCCAAGTGTTTGTTTGCTGCTCTTAGCAACATTCTGGGTTAGGGTTGGTTGATTGGTTCATTTCTTGGAAAGATGCACTCTTTCCTGAGGAGAATATCCAAAATCTCATCCTACTTATCAATACTTATTGATAAATAAATCAATACTTATTTTCAGCAAGTATGAGCAAATAAATATAACTAAATATAAATAAAGACTTTCTATTTCGATACTTATTTTCAATCAGTAAGACTTAGACTTTGCAGCTGAATAGCTGTTCTGACCAAAAAATCATGAAAGAGTAAGATAAGGGATAAATCTAACTAACTGAAGAGCATTCATGAGAAGAAATCAACTTCACAGTTTAGAATTGTGGAGATTTCTGGGGAGTGATGTTTAGAAACTGTTTAATGTTTGTTGGAGTTTAGGTGCACAAGCCTTTTAAGGAGAAATATCAATAATTTGAGAGGCTGACGTGTCTGGGTAAAAAGGAGTACATGCTATTTTTACCTGCAGAGAAGCTGGGTAGAAGGATAAAAAATAAGTAATAATATCTCAAATAATAATACCTCAAAAGAGATATTAAGCATGCAGAGGGGGAAAAATTAAGAGAATTTGAGTTCATAAAACCCTTAAAATAGAAATGGTTGGGATTAAGCTTGACCTACCATGTGCCAAGAATTCTGGATGAAATTTTAGCCTGTCTGGACATGGACAGAACAAGAACAGCTCAGTGTCTGTGAAACACAGCGACTGATGATGCATGAAGTGATAGTTTGGAACAGCAGATTTCAGATTTTACTGGAACACAGAGTGTGACAAACACTGGGAGAAGAAACCTGCTGGTAGGACTGCTGATTAGAATGCTTAGCTTTTGGCTTCTGCCACCAGTTATGTACTCTGGGATTATTTGGGGCAAATGATGAGGTGGCAGTATTGGTTTTGCCTGATTTATTTGTTTATTTATTCAGGTTACACATTTGTTTGATAATGGAGGGACTGTCTTCTTTGCAATTTTCATGGCAATTTGGGGTAAGTACATTTTTATTTGTTTGGTTTTTTTTTATTTTTAGTTCACCTGACCCTTTTATGTGATTAAATGGTAAAAGGAGATTATAGCTCTTGATAGAAGTTAAAGAAGGATTATAATTTTGCCGCACAAACTAATATTTTCATTTTCATTAACTTCAATTTTTATGCCAGTAGTGGCTAATGTAATGACTCTCTTTAGGGTCTTAAGTATCTTTAAAGTCTGAATTTTATATTATTCAGGCCAAAGTGCTTTCAGAAACAAACATGTAGGTTAACTTACTGCCCTTGAGCAAATATAAAAATCACATCTTGCAGAGATGTTGACCAAAGCTACACAAAGCAGAATCTTACCTGGGTTCTATTTCTCTATATTATTTCTAAGAAAGCAGGATAATATCCTTCCAGGAAAACCACAGGTTGATCATTTAATTACAAAGCAGAGGAGTGATGCTCTGCTGCTGAGGTTGTATACTGGTATTTCTTGTGATTTTTCCTTATTTTTCAAGGAAATGAAATGGTTATAAGGTAGCAGCTGCCAGTTTTGGAAAAAAGGAAAGGGTGTAGATGGCAGGGAGGAATATAAACTGGAAGAGGCATTACAGTGGAGGGTGGGAGGGTGAGAGGTGAGCCATAGCAATGCCAGCAGGAGGGTGCCCTGCGCTGCCGTCCTCTCTTGTGTCTGCTGGGTTAGTTTTGTCATCCAGTGCACCTCCAAAACTCGTGTCATACGGCTCCAGGGAGTTGTCTAAGTGAAGAACTGAAGGAATAACTTAATTTATATCTTGCTTGAAAAATTTGTATCCCTATACCCTATATATACATTATACCTCGTGTTTTAATTCAGCAATCCCTCACATACAAGACCAGTTAAGCTCTGTCTGATATGTGGGACATCAAAAGATGAGGGCCCTGATTCATGATCTAAAGAAAACTCCTGTCCTCCCAGCAGCACCCATTCAGCACCCCCATGGGTGGTCAACTTTCAAAGCTTCCTCCTAATCTGACATCATTTCAGCTCTTCTATTTAATCTGAAAAGGGTATACTGCCAGAATTTTTTGGGGTTATTTTATATGAGAAAAAAAAAGGTGTATTTGGCCTCTCAGTATTTTTTTAAAAATTTGAAAATAAGGTCTAGGAACACGATATTATACTTTAATACAAGTTTTTACATACTCATGGAGCAGACAAAAGTACTTGTCTTTGTAAACCTCTTAAAAATATTTCTACTTCTGCAAACAGATGTGGCTTCATCCTTGATTCTGCAATTGCCATTGGATGATTAAAGAGTCTAGCTCTTTTCAGTTAATTAAAGTTTGGGAGAGCTTTTGAGCTATGGTTTTTAACTTGCCCACATACTTTTGAACAGGTTCACTGAGACTCGAAATGGTTTTCCCGATATTTCAGAGATTAAAAAAATAACTGATAAGGAAGAGATAACAGAGGCGTATTGGTTAAACTAAAACTTAAAAATAATAAATTCATGTCAGCTGAAAACTAATTTGACTGGAGTCAATGATACCCTAATAATTCAGTAAGAGCATATTTGAGCAGCCCTGTGCAGAAATAAGAAACTTCTTTATGCAAAGCACTTGTGCTGTTTCCTTACCTGGGTCACTCCTTGTATCCTCATAAAGCCTCCGGTGGGAAAATGGCTCAGACCTCTTCAAAGCACATATAAAATATCCAACCAGGCCAATTAATGCACACCCCAAAATGACTCCTACAAGGACACCCACTATGACTCCTTCTTTGTTGGTTTTGTCTGGGAGAGAAAGAAATAAAGACGAAACAGTAGAATGGACATAATAAACCTATCAAATCAGTGAGTGAGACTTTTCACCAAGGATCTGAAACACTTTGGAAGTGTTTCACTAAACCAGTCTCTCTCTGCAGAAACTTTCTGTCTTTGCAAAAAGAAAACAGACATCTCCATCCCTGAGGTTTGGGAGAATAACATGGCTTTAGGAAAAATAAAAAGGCATCTAAGTCAGTTTTTAGTCAAATGAAAATGTTTCAGGTTTAATTACTGAATCAACCACTGTTTTTCAAATTCAGTAAATAAGCAGTAATCTTTCTTTGAATGCAATTATTTATGAGCATCTAAGCCAGCAGTTAAAATTGCTGCCTCTGAATTTCAATTTTTATGTGTGCAAGGTTGAAAATTCTTTAATGCCTCTTGCACCTTCTACTTCAATTAGTAGAATAAATGCATTCCTTCTGGATTTTCCTCCAATTTCGTAAAACTTTCCTGCAAGGTATTCAATTTTTCTTGGAACTGAGCTTGCTCTTCAACCCTCCTTCCTTTTCAGCTATCTAAAAATCAGGTACATTTTAATTATTAGCTAAGTATTAACTATGATGGGAAACATGAAAGTCTGATGCTCCTTCAGCTCTTAGTACAAACTGTTCTTTCAGTCCTGCATTAAAACCTTGAAAGCTAATTAACAGCAAAAATTACTGTGCCTTTTAATCTTTCCTTTTCTGCTCCTGAAGACCTGATTCAGAAAAGCAGGATAGAAAAGTGCCATGACAGTTTCATGTCCCGTTGTTTCCCCACGCGTGCTTAATTTGGTAATTAAATGCACAATGAGTAATTCCTTTGCAGGTGTTTAGAAGAAGTAATCTTTAAAATTTCTGAACTTTCAAAAGTTGATGTGCTGTATGTTTTAAATGTGATTTCTACACATCTGCTTTGAAGGTCCAGTGTAAATAGGCAATGTTTGTCACCAGGTTAGTGTTAAATAATGAATTAAAGAGTAAATAATTTGAAAAATACATGTTTCATTTTAGGTGTGCTTTAATTTTAGTCTGTCCTAGGTCGCCTGTAAGTTTACACATCTTATAAATCCTCCAGTTCAATTTTAAAAAATGGTTTTATTTCAGCATTATAATTTGATTAAATCAATTGGGCTTTAGTTCAATCCTTACCTTGGCTGGCATCTTTTGGGTTGGGTGGTGCCTTGGAAGGGCTGCTGGAGTTACCATTCAGCTCTGTTGTGTGTGCAGTGGGGTTGAGATTTGGGGTGGGACTGTCCCCCTTGGGTGATGGCAGAGTGACACTGATGGGGAACAGCACACTTGTGGGGTTGGTTGAAGAGTTTCCACTGGGAAGCACTGAAGCCCCAGGAGTCGTGAAGGTGACTGTGGAATGATTTGGTGTCCCTGTGGGAGCAGATGAAGCTGCAGCACTTTTGGTCACTTTGGAAAAGTCAGCTGTTGTTCTAAACGTTGCTGAAGATGTTACGCTTCTGTAGGAGTTGGTGGTTGAGTTATTTACTCCATTTTTGGACACATTTGAAGAGAAAGTGGTGCCATCAGAAGACCTCAGGGAAGTGCTTTGTGCCTCACTGATCATTTCAGTTCTTTTCATTGCATTCTCCTCGGTATTGGCAGCTGCTGGTGCAGGCTGACTGATGGTGGAAGGATTTAGGGTGGTTGTTGTATGCAGAACAAATCTCTGTGGAGTTAATTGCACTGCAGACTGATGGTTTGCTGTCACTGAGCCATTTCCTTGACTTGTTTCTTTTACTTCTCCAGCCTCAGTATTGCTTCTGATCCATTGCAATCTTAGAAGCAGAAAAATGAGAGTCATTCCACAGGAGGGTTGCATGGCGTTGGGTTCAAAGTTTGTTTTATACAGAACCTGCAAGAAATTCACGTTTGTCTATGGTTTTATTTTACCAAACCAAGCTATTCGGTTAAGACACAAATAAGTTGGTAAAAGAAGTTAGTGAAATCTCACTGGTTTGTCAAGTGCTGATGGTGAAAACATTACATTCCTGAGTGTTGGTTATGTAAAAATAATCTAAAATAATATTGATAATCAACAAAATGGGTCTCATCTTGATCAATATCAATTGCAGTATAGATCACATAAAATGTATGATAAGTTATTCTTCAGCATCATTAATTAATTTGGTGTCCATGGATGTGGGGAAACACTGAAGTTTTTCAAGGACAGTCTTTGCATTTAGAGCTTAATATGCAAGCAGTGCTGCTGCTCTCTAGATTAGCCAAATTTGTAGAAAAACCCCAAACTTGCATTAACTGGTCGAGTAAGTGTTTAAGGAAGCTGTGAACAGATTATGAATGGAAAAAACCAAAACAGGTTGTGCTGTTTGGTTCACTGGTGTTCACATTCCTCAGCAGCATTCAGTGAAAATCAGTGCAGGAGGTGTAGCCTGAAGTGAGTGGAGTTGACATGGACACGGGGTTAGGCTGCACTTCACTTACCTACATTGGCTCTACTTTTTTTTTGTTTTTATCACATTTCTTCAGTGGTTTCTGCATTTTTTTTCCAGTGCTGCTAGAGTCACATCTGAATAGAAAAAGTCACTTCCAGAAAGAGGAAGTTTTGAAATTTCTCCTTCAGTGTATGGCTTTACAAAGAGATGTAGTGGCCCTTATTTGAGGTCACCAGGATGGGAATGGAGTTTCCCATAAAAATGGCCCTCCAGTGTGAACCTGAGTATGTAAAAATAGATTTTGGTGTAATAAATTAATTGCAGCATTTGCTGGTCACAACCCAGTACCTGCCAGTGATAAGCATAGTGTCTGCAAAACCTCTGCAGTTGTCAAAAAAAGAATAATTTCAACTTCTTTTTATGGATTATAATGCAGTCTTTATAAATTCGAAGGACATTCTTTTGCATGTCTTTAAATTGAACCTTTCACCCTTTCCCTACCTTAGAAAGTAATTTGATTTATGGAGTAAGTGGTGATGTGATTAGCAAATTATTAATGGCACCTTTTTGATCTGAGATAACATATTTGTACAATTTTCACACTTAACAAAAGCCTTAGTTTTACCTTTACATCAGTGAACTAAAAGTAGATGGAACATACAAAGTCAGAGTCAGACTACTTAACTTTTACAATTCACAAAGAAATAATTGCAAATGATAGTCCCAGAAACATACTGGATGTTTGGTCATGTGGCTCTTTGCTCTAAAATTCAGATTGTTCTCAAAAAATGGCATTCTTCTAAATTTAATGAGTAATGAACATTACATTTTTAAGCTTAAAGTATTTTAATTTTTGTTCTGAGGAAAAATAGTGTTTTAAGTTTTTAGTAAATTACAAAGAGGAATATAAATGTGAATTGTAGTCTGTAATAAATTTAATTTTTATCTTCTGCTTGCTGTCTAGCAACCTGACAGGTATTAAAGATTCCAAAGATTGTTTTTCCTGTCAATTTTTGGTAGAACTCAACAGAAGCAATAACAATTGTAGTTTCTAACAGAAGTTTGGTGTAAAGTGCCATACATGGAACACTTCTCTCCACCATCATCACCACCCCTCACCAGCATTTAAAACAGCTCTGAACTTTGAGAGGAATTCTGTTCTGGGATGGGATGGGGTGGGATAGGGTAGGGAATAGGATAGGGTAGGGTAGGATAGGATAGGATATAGGATGGGATAGGATAGGGAACATAAATACTCACTAAAGTATGAGTTGGAGGTAAATATTGCCATTGCTAATGATTGCTACTTCTCTGCTCTAATACTTGGATCCCAAAATAGGTTTTATTTTCAATTATTTTCTCAGAAATACACTCTAAGTAGGACTTGACTGCAACAACACCGATTGCCTTTATATACTATGTAAAAAATGCAAATATAATGCTAATAAGCATTAAAAAAACCCCTCAGACTTACCTTTAGGCTCTACCAAAACTGACAGGAGCTGTTGAATGCTGCTGTGGCCCGGAATGCAGCAGGTCTGGTGAGGAGAGGGCAGTGCAGGTGTGGTCAGGGTGGCTGTGTGACACCAGCCAGGAACACGCTGTGCTGGCCAGGACAGGAGAGGAGAGGAGAGGTGGGGCAGCCCTTCCCTGCACTTCTGGGATCCAGCCCCACCAACCCTCTGCAGAAACTGCAGTATTTGTAGTAAACTGGGCAGAAAGTTCTGCTTAAACATTTCAAAGGCTTTGAGCTGGTGTTTCAAAAGGGTGACTGCTTTCTGTAAGCTATAGAAACTTGCTCTGTGTACAACACAACTATTAATTAAAAAAAAAATACTTCTTCTTCTTGTTGCTGTTCCCTGCAGTACACTTGGAGAGGTGGAGCAACCCTTCCCTGCTCTTCTGGGATCCAGCCCCACCAACCCTCTGCTGTCCTTGCACAGTCCACAGAAACTGCAGTATTTGTAGTAAAGTGGGCAGAAAGTTCTGCTTAAACATTTCAAAGGCTTTGAGCTGGTGTTTCAAAAGGGTGACTGCTTTCTGTGAGCTATAGAAACTTGCTCTGTGTACAACACAACTATTAATTTAAAAAAAAATACTTCTTCTTGTTGCTGTTCCCTGCAGTACACTTGGTGAGATGAGAACTGGTAAAGGCCCATTTTCTACAAAATAAAGCAGCAGTAAGAAAGTACCATTAAGAAAAGCACGCTGCTAGGAATGGATCTGCAGGAATTGAAAAAAACATTGTAAATCCAAAATTCTCTGAGCTTATCAGATGTAATTAATTTTTACTTTTGAAAATATAATCAGCTAGGGATCTGAATGTTACAACTCTTGCTCCTCCCTTTAGATTTTATATTGAAAAATACTGAATTAAAGTAGGAATGAAAAAGTTAAGCATATCATACAGAACTTCATATGCTCATCCAGCCAACCTGTGACTTTTTTCATTCTTTAATCCCTTATGTATATTTATTCTAGCCTGATATGTGGTGAAGGAGAGACTCAGAAACGTTTCAGTGTTGTGTGACTGTTTGAGTGGAATGCCATGATGTTGTCATCTGTTTCCACTTTAAATTTTTAAGGAATCAAGTGCAAATGCCTTTGCATAGCTTATCCTTGAGGTAAGCATTGAGGATATGGTATCTACAGGAGGTATTTATAGAAAACCAACTGCTGGGTTCTTGGAAGCACTGCATGGACAAATGGAAGTTTTTCTGTGAGGTGGATTGAGTCTTTCTTTTCTGATATCCCTTTTGGGGCAAGTAACTTGTTTACTGGCATGATGTAGGGTGGTCTGTGACAGGAGGGAGGACAGAGTCAAATGCTGTGGGTTTGGTTTTCTCATGATGGTTTATTTCTTTGGAATCTAAGATTCTCTTCAGTGTTTTATCATCTAGCTTCCAATTCACATTTATTGCTGTGTCTGGGTGGGCATGAATCTAACAGAAGATCTGAACACAAGCACCACTAATCAATGTCTGAATCTTAACAGCATTAACCAAATGCCAAGTCACGTGCTGGGGTCAACACTGTCCCACCACCATGCTCACGTTGTGGTGCTGATAATTCTTTCTGAGAATTTGGGATCCATCACTGCAGGAGAGGCATTGAGGTGCTGGAGTGTGCCCAGAGCAGCACAGTGGGGCTGGGGCAAGTAAATTGTTTATTGGCATGATGTAGGGTGGTCTGTGACAGGAGGGAGGACAGAGTCAAATGCTGTGGGTTTGGTTTTCTCATGATGGTTTTATTTCTTTGGAATCTAAGATTTTCTTCAGTGTCTTATCAGCTAGCTTCCAATTCACATTTATTGCAGTGTCTGGGTGGGCCTGAATCTAACAGATTGACCATGAGATCTGAACACAAACACCACTAATCAATGTCTGAATCTTAACAGCATTAATCAAATGCCGGGGTCAACCCTGTTCCCACCAGCATGCTCACGTTGTGGTGCTGATAATTCTGAGAATTTGGGATCCATCACTGCAGGAGAGGCTTTGAGGTGCTGGAGAGTGCCCAGAGCAGCACAGTGGGGCTGGGGAAGGGTGGAATGCACACCTTCAAGATGAAGAGCAGCTGAGGAAGCTGGAGGTGTTCAACCTGGAGACAAAAAAGCTCAGAGGGGACCTTGTTGCTCCCTCCCAAGTGACAGGATGGCAGTAAGTGTTTAGATTGGATATTAGGAAAAATGTCTTCACCAAAATTGGCATTGGAATGGTCTGCCCAGATGGAGTCACCATCCCTGGAGATCTTTAAAGATGTGGATGTGGGCTTGGTTTAGTGGTGGATTCAGCAGTGCTGGATTAACAGTGAGACTTGATGCTCTAAGAGGTCTTTTCCAAGGTAAATGATTCTGTAGTTCTGTGATTTTAGATCTTCATCAGTGTCAATACTGGCTATAAACATAATTTAAATATGAAACTTCTGGATGTGTACAATGGGCAGAACTGCAAACTGTATTGATTATGGTCTCCTACTTAGATCAGAAATAATTGTCTAAACAACTATTCAAGTAGTGAAACTGATGCGGTATAAAACTGTAGAGCTTGAAAGAAATGAGCTTGGTTTAATTTAAATGAGATCATACTTTAGGTCTTTATTAATAGATATCATTGTGTATGCATATCCTTGTTTCTTCAAGGAAAGATATGTTTTGAATAAAGTTCAAAAATGATGAAATAAAGGGATGAAATGATGAATATAAAGGGATGGCAGTGTCTCATGTTGACAGATACCCATCTCTGCACCGATAATGCAGACAACAAGAAAAAGATTCTTGTAAAATAGTGTTTTAATTTTAACAGGGATTATTCTGAAGCTACTTAGAGCTTTTCGGATTCTGTGGGAAAACTATCAGAAAGTGGGTGATTATACATGTTACATTGCTGATTTTAAGATCTGCATGGCCCTTTTTTTTTGGGTGATTAAGTGCAGTTGTTTTCCACAGCCACAGTCTTCCTGGAGTTTTGGAAAAGGAGGAGAGCTGTATTAACCTATGACTGGGACCTCATAGACTGGGAAGATGAGGAGGTAAGAAGTCAAAAATACATAAAGTTTGTTATCAGCATGATTAAAGTCTCAGTATCAATCCATATTGTGTGTCAGTCATCTGAGTTTGTCACTCAGATCATATTTGTTTTTGTAGCCCTGGTTGCAGAATTGAAAGGTGTGTTTGAGACTGTGCAAGGATATTTTGCCTTTTGAAACTAACATTAGAATTCCAAACATAATTCTACGTTTATTAAAAGTATCCTTTGGAAAACTGAGAGGAAATTCTTCCCATACAGAGGACAGGAGCTATTTCTGATGTCAGCACAGTTCAGTTCCATGGTTTCTTGGTCTGGAAATTCCTGATCCTGCATAAAAATAGGACCAAGACAAGCAACAGGACAGAAACTAGATTTTGTATCCTTCTGAGAGGCATAGCTTATCCTTGAACAATCTGCCAGCAGCATCACCAATAAAATAAAATTTTATTATTCCATAAATCACTAGGCAACGTAGCTGTAAATTAAGTATATTAGTGATTTAATTGCAGTTTAACTCAATAGCCTTCACTTGTTTTACAGCTTTCCACAGATTGGTAGATAGAAGCTGGTGGTTTTTAATAAATTCTCTCATGACATAAAAAGCACCATTATAAGTGGCCCTAATTTATAGTTTTCTTATCAAATTTTGCAGAAGATCTAGAGTCTAAGCAATATGAGCCATGATTCTTTTTAACACCCTCACATAGTGGGGAAGGCTCCTGTGGTTTCTGTTCTTTGCTTCCAAGGATTTAGGTATTTGAGTAGAAGCATTATAAAAATTACTGGTAACAGTATAATTTTCTACTGTGTTGCCCATGTCTGTCTGATTCTTGAGAAAAAGAAATAATGAAACAAATGGAATCCTCCCTGTCGTTGCAGGAAGAGCTGCGTCCCCAGTTTGAAGCTAAATATTCCCAAGTGGAAAGAGTAAATCCCATCACAGGAAAACCTGAACCCTTTCAGCCTTTCCCTGATAAGCTCAGTCGACTGATGGTGTCTGTCTCAGGAATATTCTTCATGGTGATGTTTCATAATATTAGAATTGTTGTATTGTAATTCATCTTTTTCTGTTGTAAATAATAAGTTGTTATGAGTGCATTCATTAGGATGAGTGGATTTACATAATATAGGCAAAACTGATTGTCTCAGTCTTACTGTTTGTTCAGGGATCTTTTTTTCTCTAGTTCTAAAATAGTTAAATAGTTCTATTGAGAATAATTGGAAAATAGTTCTATTAAGAAGAGTAAAAGAACAGTAAAGAAATGTTTTAAGTTACCTGGTTTTGGTTTTTTTTCTCTCAAATTTGCTCTCCAAACCAAAAAATATCAATTTCTTTTCTTCTATTTTCTTTTAGGGTTTTTTTTAGGGTTCTTTTTTAAGTCTTATTAATCTGCTTTTATTATTTCAGTGGCTATTATTTCAGATGTGATTTCTTTTCTGCATACTGTAGATTTCCCTGGTCCTCACTGCAGTGTTTGCAGTCGTGGTGTATCGCCTGGTAGCCATGGAGCAGTTTGCTTCTTTCAAGTGGTATTTCATCAAGAAGTATTGGCAGTTTGCAACGTCTGGCACTGGAGTCTGTATCAATTTTATGATCATCATGTCACTCAATGTTGTAAGTCTTCTGTTCTTCTAAAGGAGCAATTCATTTAAAATAGTGATTTTTACAAACTTACTGAGTTAATGGTGTATTGGGGTAGATACATCTTCATGTACAGTGTCTGAGGCTCCTCTTTCAGTGGATTTTTCTCCTCTGATGCAATGTTTTTCAATGTTTTTTTCTAATTCCTCCTTAATTTTTCACTGCACATCTTTGCTTATGTCACCATATTACAGGGGTGCAGATCGCTGCTTTTGAAATTTGCATTTTTTAAATATTACCTTCTGCAATAGATCTCTAAATTGAACTACATAGTTTTTTGGCTGAGATTTTGCTTTCTAGGTCGTTTTCAATTACTGTCTTTGGATTCTTCCCTTCCTTATTTAAAATGCAGCTGTGACATCAGTGTTGCACAGTCCTAAAATCACTGTGATCCATGATTTTGGTCAAAGTTATTTCTGTCATGGAACAGCACGGGTTTAATATTTTCCTGTTGTAGCACTACATGGATAAAAACTCTGTTTTTTCAGCTGCAATATTATTTATCATCTTCCTATTCACTTGTAAGCACAAACAGATAAAAATTAATAATAACCCAGCAAACATTGGCTTTTAATTCTTTTAAGGAGATTGTGCCCTCCATACAATAAGAAATAATTCTTCCATTTATTTCTGTTATTGTATATGATCAAGTCATATATAATCATATACATGATTCCAAGTCAAAAAAGTACATTCAAGTGAACAAGCAAAGCTGTCAAAAATAACTTGTTATTTTTGGTACACTCAAGGAAATATATTTCAGAGTTGGCAAGTGTTACTTAAAGTGTCATTTAAAATAAAGACAGGAGACAGTCAATATATGGAGAGATAAGGAAATTTTCAGTAGAAGGCTGATATCCTCAACCAATATCCATATTCATGCAAAGGAAAACTGTACTTGTCAAGGTTTTTGCCTACTTTTAGGTTGCATAAATCAGTTGAAATTAGAGGATAAACCTCTGAGTGTTGATTAAGGAAACAGTTGATGTCTGAATATTTTCCTTGATCTATTTGCTTTTTTTTTAATCTTTATTGTATATTTAATGTAGATTTATGCATGCTTATTTACATGGATAAAGAGAATGGGACTGGTTCAATGAAATCTTTGTAGGAAATTATGCAATTACACAGCTACAGCATCGCTGTCCCTTATCTGCTCAGATTCCTTGATTCTGTAGAGAAAGAGAATAGCACACTTTTGCTGCTTGTTTTCATTCTGGATTTTCATCACAACAGCCAGGATGTGCTGTACTTACACCAGCTCATTTCTGTTTCAGGTGTATGAAAAGGTTGCCTATCTCCTGACAGATTTAGGTATGTAAATCTTGACTAATGGTTTGCTTCTTGCTGCCTTTATAGTTGCATAAAGAAGGATTATGGAAACTCCACCTAGGAAAACATTTCTGGCATTTCCCTGAGCAAGTGAGAAATATCACAGAAAGAAAAAAAATCATGATTTCATTGAGGAAATAATATAAAACTAAGAAATTTATTCTTCTGCTCTTAAGGTTTTGCTGATAATGTTTCAATAGATTTTGCTCCACTGATTCCAAGTGCTTTTGGCTTTTTTGGGGAGATTGGGATTGTTTGTTTTGTTGGTTGGTTTGGGTTTTGTTTGTTTGTTTTGGGCTTTTTTTTTGTTGTTGTTGGTTTTTTGTGGGGTTTTTGTGTTGATTTTTTTTCCTTTGAATCAAGATATCTTTAAGATAAAAAATTGACACTGGTTTCTGCTTTTTTTTTCCATGGGAGGGAGACAGTTATCTTCCCACAGTATTATGATTTATTCTGAACCAAGGAGCTTCTATATTTTATTTCCACATGGAAACAACACAGTCTGAGCTGGAGCAATGAAATCAATTGCAACCTGACTTTAAACTGTTGCTTGTTTTGTTAGTGTTGATTGATTTGTGAGCAAACTTTCACATAACTCCATTCCATTCTTGTTTATATAATGTATATTGTGTCTTTCTGAAGAGCACCCTAGAACAGAATCTGAGTGGGAGAACAGCTTTGCCTTGAAAATGTTCCTCTTCCAGTTTGTCAATTTGAACAGCTCCATCTTCTACATTGCCTTTTTTCTTGGCAGGTAAGTTACCTTTGCCAGTTGTTCTTAAAGGAAAACTTGCACAGAACTCAAAATCTTCACTATTTTCATAAGTTTGAAAAAAATGCAGTTACAGTTTGAACTGTAAGTTTTAGGTGCGAGTTGGTTTCTGGCAATATTTAAAATACTAAATACTTTTAACTGTATGGACCCTTGAAATGGAACCCTTTTACCCATGAAACTAGAGAATAAAAATTCTGCTTTTTTATGGGGGTCTGCATGACTTTCCTACTAAATAAGAATTCAGAGCTGAAAACACAGCCAGTTCCTTAATGGGGATCTGTATTTAGCCCTGTGCCAATAGGATTTTTTGTTTTTCTTGTTTATTCCCCTTGAGTTGAATTTCCAAGAATGTATGTGTGTAAATAGTAAATATTGTCTGGCAAATCTTATACAAGACTAGGAAGCAGAAATTCTGGCTCTAAGTATCTTTAGCTTAGAGCATGAGATAAGAGTACAGATCTAACCATCATCTTCAACATTCCTGCAGAACCTACAGAATATTTCAGACCATCTTCTATAAAGTTCTATTGTGTAATTTCAGTTCAAGATGGTTTGGAAAAAACTAACTAAAACAAGCAAAGAAACAAAAAATTATCACGTTGGTGATAATCTGTTTGTTACATTTGGTTGAGTGCTCACCATAGAGTGTTAAAATTTCTTTGTGTCTTGCTCTTGCTGTATTTAATAGGACCAGGCATGGGTTTCTTTCTCTCTTTTATAATTTTCACTGAGGTCACAAAGGATTGTGATTCAATTTATTAAACAAATCAAGTGTGCACTTTACATGGGGAAGCAGATTTCCATGCTGCAGTTAATTCCTATTGTTGTAATGGCTTGCTTATCTTCTTAGAAATAGATTAGAGCTTGAATATCTAACATCTAAAATCTCTGCAGGTAGGATTTTTGTTCAGGACATAATAAAAGTGTAGGATGAATTGCAAAATGATGGTCCTTGTTTGAATTCTCAAACTTCCATATCCTATGGGTATGAGATATAAGCCGGGTGTGATTTATTCTGTTGGTATTTCCTGAATTTATTCAGTGGATGTTGTGAAACAACTGCTGATACAGGGGTGTTCCTGGAATGTCCACTGAGAAACAGAAATCTTTTTTTTCCAGATTTGCAGGCCGCCCAGGCAAGTACAACAAGCTTTTTAACAGATGGAGGCTGGAAGAGGTAAGCAATCCTGCTTTGTGTTCCTCTGATGTTTCCATGAGTGAAAAAGGAAATAATAATAATAAAAATTAAATAATAATAATAATAGAATTTATTATTATTATTGGAAACATTGGGACAGATTACCTAGAGAGGTGTAGATGTCCTGTCCTTGACAACATTCAAGGTCAGTTTGGATGGGACTCATCCAACAAAGTGTTCGTATTTATTACAGGTTTGGACTAGAATCATGCTAAGGGTCCTTTCCAACCCAAATTAATCTCTCATTATATTTCACAAAAGAAGAAAAAGGATATTTTCAAAATGTAACTTGAATGTTAGAATTGCAACTCACCAGTGTGCTGAAGTTCCCTTTTTTATCTGAAAAACAGATTTCTTCTATGAAAACTTGGTAGCCACAGAATAAAATATCCACAATCTGAAATGGTTCTGTAATTACTTAATATTTTAACCTGGCGGTCTCTATATATACATGATTAAGGTATTATAAATTCTGGTTGTAAGCCTCTCTTTAGACTTAGATTATTGCAAATGAAATATTGCTCCATTCTTTTGAAATGAGTAAGTATTTATTGGTCTAAGTGAAATGATCTGTATCATTTATCATATATCTAGCACACATACCTTTAACTTAGGCAATATGATCTAATACATAACAGTATGTATAAAGGTTGTTCAGTTGAAAATCTGTTCATTAATATTCCTGCAGATGGAGCTTGATGATTTTCACCACACGTATTTAACATTTTTTATTTACCCTCTGAATAAATAAAAAGTAAAGAATCCTCTGATTGTAGCTGTTGATCTTTTCCCCTCCATTTCAGTGTCATCCTAGTGGCTGCTTGATAGATCTCTGCTTGCAAATGGGAGTTATTATGGTTTTAAAACAAATGTGGAACAACTTCATGGAGCTAGGCTACCCGTAAGTTCAGATGTTAAAGTTCATTTTAAAAATAATAAATACATGCTAGCATGATCCAGTGATAGGGAGAAATTGGGTTATGTTTGGGGAATGTTTCTACTTGTTGAATCTCACATATTATCACTTCATTCCCAAGGAAATGATTAACTGCTGCTCTAAGATAAAGCTTCTCAGGTTATGTTAAACATCTAAATTGTTTATTTTTGATTTCATTTCCCATAATACAAACAGAGGTCTTCAGCCTCTGAAGAGACTAATGAGCTAAGAGTCTTGCACTTCTCTTGAAACTGGAAGAATATGTTTTCAGTAAAAGGTTGATCATGAAATATTGTTTTAATTGAAGTCTCAACCTTGAAATTATGTTAGAAAGGGTTTTGCTCACAGTGTGCATATTCTGAAAAGCTTATCTGTACAATGCCAAACATGCTACAGGAAAGACAGAATTAAAATAATAATGCAGAATTTTGAGATCTTTTATAAGTTCTTTGCATTGTATCTTAGAGGATGTTGTAAAACTTTCTATAAAATACCTAATTTCATCCAGGTGCTATTCAATATAGGCCCATTTACTTCAAAACAGTATCAGTAAATATTTGAAATCTCTGAGCAGACACAATCAGTAACACTCTCTTTATCTAATAAAGTTTATTACAGAATTGGTGGTCACGACGCAAAATGAAGAGAAGAGGACAATCAATGGAGAATAAAATTTCTCTACCTCAGTGGGAAAAAGATTGGAATCTGCAACCAATGAATCTCCATGGTTTAATGGACGAATATTTAGAAATGGGTGAGCAAATTTAGGGAGGTGTTGGTTTTCTTCAGAAAGCAGAACTATGTTGCATGTGGAAAAGAATTTTGAATTTTCTGAATTTCCTATTTCTAACCA
Organism: Malurus cyaneus samueli; assembly: GCA_009741485.1. Classification (NCBI taxonomy): domain Eukaryota; kingdom Metazoa; phylum Chordata; class Aves; order Passeriformes; family Maluridae; genus Malurus; species Malurus cyaneus. The sequence continues at coordinate 3,196,301 of VKON01000103.1, read as the reverse complement.
CAGAAATGCCTGTCTAGTTTTGCAGTTTGGCTTTACCACCATCTTTGTGGCTGCCTTCCCACTGGCACCTCTCCTGGCACTGCTCAACAATATCATAGAAATCAGATTAGATGCTTACAAATTTGTCACTCAGTGGAGAAGACCTATGCCTGCAAGAGCAACAGATATAGGTGAGAGAACCCAATTCTCTTTGTATTTTCCTCTTTAAAACAGCTTAGCCCCTGAAGTGTTTGATGTGTCAAGGTTATAAAGGAACCAGCACATCCTCAGTGACAAAAGGATGGTTTGTTGCTTTGCTAGGGTGATTCCTCAGATTTGTTTTCCATTTATAATAAGGAATCATGATAGTTTGAATATTGAAAACAGGCTAAAAGTACTTCAGGCATCTGGTTATTGGAACTCTAGGTCTAAAATCAGTCAAGTTTAGAAATTAAAGAAAAAGGCTGAATTGATTTCTGATTTAAAAATGAATTAAATAAGAAATCTCTTTTTCCAGAATCTCCATTTTAGCCTTTATAACCAAAAATCATGGTTGCTGAGCTGTATCTTCTCAGCAGGGTGTGCCATGTTGTAAGATTTCACTGGGATGGCACTGGTGGTGGCTGCAATGTGGTTTAATCTTAGTTTTTCTGTCTCATAATTCATTCTCAATAAGAAAGGAAAAATGTGTGACTAATAATGACTTTGTTATCACTTTCTATGACTTAATATGACTATAAAAACCTGACAATTTGTTGTCATTTCTCTTGTTTTTAGGTATTTGGTATGGAATTCTGGAAGGAATTGGAGTTCTGGCTGTCATCACCAATGCCTTTGTCATTGCCATTACTTCTGATTACATTCCACGTTTTGTCTATGCATACAAATATGGTCCCTGCACAGACCAAGGGTACAGACAAGAAAAGTAATTAGGATATTCTTTCTATATCTATGTATTTTTCAGCAAACCTGAAGATTCAGATTGTAAAACAATTCCGTAAATCTTCTTTGACTTTCAGATGTGCTTTAGTTAAGTTATGAGACAGATTCCAAAGAAGATGGGATGAATAATCTGTTTGTGGTTTTCAAGCAGCAGTAAAAAAATCACTCCTGCAGTCATAAATCAATATATTTATATGATTTTTGCAGTTAATAGTAATAAATCATTGCATTTAATATGACTGGTATCTATGCATTGTTCATTTTGCTATTGTTGAAAACTACTCAGCTGATAAAACCTGTTATTTTTTGGTATAGGCTGCATTATTGGTGGCAGATTTTATAAGGGTGTTATTCTGCTCTCTGCCTCTATCCATCTTTCAGTAATTTTAGGAAATTGCCAAAGTTCAGTAATTTTAAGAAACAGCAAGAAACAATTCTTGGTTTATGTCTCCCAGTAGATAGAAGCAAACCCATAAAAAGTGCTGAAAATAGACTTTCAAGCAGTGTTATACCTGCAACAGATGTCAGTCTTTTCTTTCCAATAAACTTTACTTCTCTGCATGAAATTTTAGAATTGCTTTTGTCCTGATATAAAGCAAATATAAAATATTATGCTGACAATATCTGATGGCAGGATATGTTCTCATACAGGATGTTTATTGTGTAACCACTTCATGAAGAAATTGCTGCCCAAATGTGTTTTTTTTTCTTTCAGATGCCTAAAAGGATATGTCAACAGCAGTTTATCAGTCTTTGATTTGAGTGAACTTGGGATGGGATACTCAGGATACTGTCGGTATGTTTTGATGCTCTTCCTTCTTATGAAAGACTTTATGGACATTAATGCAGACAGTAAATTGAAAGTGTTTAAATTGCTGGCAGAATAATTTCTTTTTTGCCCATAAAAGCATTGGAGTTGATGTTTGTTCAGCATGGAAGCCTCAGGTGCACTGAGTGTGTGGTGGGACACACTGCTACCATATTGGAAACCTGTATTTGGAATTTTTGCAGGACTCCTGCAAACCATTACCTTTCATGTCTCTATGAATTTTTCATTTTAAAAGTTTTACCAGCTATCAAGAAGGGTAAAAATCCTCAATTTCCGTTTTGTTAAGCGTTCTGAAGTCAATTAATTAAAATACACAATTAATGCTCTAACCCAGCTTGAGATTGCAAACAATTATGCAGATGAATACCAGAAATTCAGCATAAAAATGAAATATGGCATGAGTGCAGTCCTGTTTTCAGACTTGTTTTGCAGTGAGCATTAGCTTAAATGAGACTCATATTTCATTTATGCCACCTTTGTCTGGAGAATCTCAAATGCTTATAAGCAAAGACAAGAACCAATTTAGAGCCAGCACACTTAACAATAAGAAAACCTGTTTGTAACAATAAAAGAAACATTTTGCACTGGATTTTGGAAAGCAAGAAGCACTGCCTCGTAAACAGCTCTATTTTATAGTGTGTATTCTGGACAGCTGCTCTCCCTTTCTGTTTTAATTGCTCTTGAAGTCTGCTTTCACTTTCCTTTGGGGTGATCTGGAGACCACTTGGCCATGTTTAGGTTTTGGAGCACAGGCTCTCACAGGTTTCTCTTTGCTTTGCAGGTACAGAGACTACAGAGCCCCTCCATGGAGTTCAACCCCCTATGAATTCACACTGCAGTTCTGGCACGTGCTGGCAGCAAGGCTGGCCTTCATTATAGTGTTTGAGGTCAGTTATGGGAAGAAAAAATCTACCTTTTGAAAGTCTGAGTAGTCTTTACAGTAGTCCTGTCAGTAAATTGTCATTTTAATTGATTGTTTCTTCATTGCAGTCAAGGGAGGGGGAAAAAAATTGTCTTCCACAGGCTGTTGTCTGTCAGAATTGACAGAGCAGCACTAAAATCGTATTTCCTTAACAGTCATCTTATAAATCATGTTGGTTGCCTACCCAGTCTTTCATATTTTATTGACAAAGTAGAAATGCAAATTTTGTGTATATTAGGCATAGTTATTACAGAATCAAATCTGTGCAGGAAAATGATTCTAGCCTAATATAAAAGTAGAAATGAATTTACTACGTTTGAAGAATGTCTTGCATTCTACCCAGGAATTTGGTTCCCTATTTCTGTTACAGGCCCTGAACAAAGACTGCTTGTGGGTAGTGTTTACATTTGTTAATCAAACTAACATATCCTGTACTGTATCACAGATTCATTTAAGTCACCAACTATACCCTTTGTTTTGAAAACTGAAGTTGAAAACTTCAGCATAAGCCCATTTCTTTTAGATCATTCATTTACTCCCATATAAGTGTTTTTATTAAAAGCAAAACAAAACAAAAAATCAAAAAAAAAAAACCCTATCAGTCACAAATTGGATCTCAGTTCTAGTTTTGCCTCAGGCTTTTAGGCTCTAAAATGTTGTCCTTTATAATCAATATTTTAAACAATTGTTTTTGTTCTTCTTTTCAGCACCTTGTTTTTGGAATAAAGTCTTTCATTGCCTACCTAATTCCAGACATACCCAAAGACTTGTGTGACAGAATGAGAAGAGAGAAATACTTAGTCCAGGAAATGATGTATGAGGCTGAACTGGAACATTTGCAGAGAGAAAGGAAAAAGAACGGGAAACAATATCACCACGAATGGCCTTAGTCACTACTACAAGTTTTGCTACAACAAAAAACACTGTTTGAAACTGGGGAAAAGTTGCAAAATGAAGTCAGTGTGGCACCAGTGTGGGAGATTTGGTGGTGGTGTTTATCTGTTCTTGCTGGGCACTACAGCTGCGTATTTCAGCAGGCACTGGAAAAGAGATGTTTCCAACGATGATGAGGAAAAGCCTTACCTGGAACTGGTGGGTGATGAGCTCCAAGGACAGTTGGCATTCAGAAATGGGTGCAGGCAGATTGAAAATCTGGACACTGTTTTTAAAAAAGGCAGTGAATTTTCATGCTGTTCGTCAAGATGCTGTCGGCATGGTGAAAACAGGAAATTACCTGTGAACCTATAGAGTAAGGGCATGGCTAAAACCAACTTTTGTGATATCCTCTACTTCTACAGCTTCTGATTGCTCAGCTCCATCTGTAATGCCTCTAAAGAAAAGAGCAGTTGTTGCCTTTGTGGCCATAACTTGATCTTTCAGGCTTACTGTTTTGTCAGGTTTGTCCTAGTCTCTTGTTGAGATTGTGGATGTGGTCCTACCCTAAAAAAAAAGGGGTCTGTGGCTGCTAAATATATACTATGCAGTTTAAGATTTGCACATCAGTGTCATTAATTTATCCATCGAGTTGAAAACCAAAAAATCCAAATTCAGAAAGAAAACAGCAGCACTGGAATGCCTCACATTGCCCACATTGTAGTTCTGTTTGAAAATGACAAAGCTGTTGAGTTGTCTTTCCACTTTTTTGTATGGAAAGGCCATCTCCACACTCTTCCAGGATGGAAAAACTGTCATTTTCATGCTGACTGTGTTACTGTTCCTCTTGACCTGTCTGGGCAATGATTCCATGAAATGCTAACTTGAAATAGTCCCATGCAGTGCACATGACTTGCTCTTCAAAAACACAATTATATCTTTGCAGTATGCAAGCTTCTGCAGATAAATATGAGACATGCAGTATAATGCTGTGGCTTGCTTGTTCAGGGAAGGAGAAGAAGAGCAATATGTAACAATGTTCTTCTTGTCATAATTGTAAATGTTCCAGTAATGTACATTTCTTTTATTGGCCTAAATATGTCATAATTTTGGAGTTGGATACAGGCAAATATGTATACAGATTGTATATAAATGCATACACACACGGTGGTTAGATTTACTATTATTATTATTATTATTATTATTTGTATGTCTTCTTACACTTTGGGGGGGATTTTTTCGATAAAATCACTAAAAATATAGATGTTCATTGAGGAATCAAATTTCAGTTTTTATGTGCAAACAGCATACTGCAGTGTTGCTTCTGTTTAATAGTCACATTTTGGTGATGAAATTGTTTGTTACTAATGTTTCATAATATGGAAAAAGCACTTTTAAACAAGTTGGGAGGGATACCTTGCAGGGAAGGGAATGGAGAAACAGTTACAGTTCTGTTTCTCTTGTACAATTTTAAATAACGCTTCTCTATATTGGATGAGAAAAAATTTAAAAACCAAGAATCAGCAAAGCACAGTAACTACAAAGTCTGTGAATTTTAGCATTATTTTTAGGGATAAAACTGCAGCAAAATCACTCCTGACAGATACTAAAAGACCTGAACTTTTGCTATTTACATTATCCTATTGAACTAAAAAGTGTGATTCCAGTATTCACGTCGATTTACGAAGCACAACAAATTTATCTTATTTTGTTATAATTAATTTTCAAGAGTCAGGAGCCCATCAGAGTGGGTGAATAGCATCTGTTGTACCCAGAGACTTTTCAGTTCTTCAGTTGTTTCACCATATTCATGAAATTTCTGGGTTAATTCCAGCTCTGTGCTAGACAGGGCAATTGTAGGAGTATTTACACTGCTGCATGAAAGGAGGAGACAAATTTGAAGATCTGGTCCAGTCAGATACATTACCCATTCCTTCTGTGATAAAGGGCTGATGGAACTCAGCTTGCCATATTTTGGAAAGGCAGTTTGGTTCCTTTGCATTCCGGGTTGTGAAGTTCCTCAGGAGAAGAAGATTGATGCACTCTGCTCAGTGCCAGTAGAATCACAAAGTTTGATTTAATTCATTGTCTCTCTGTCTCATTTTGTGGATTGTGAGGCACCATTTGGCAGCATTAACCCTGTGCCACAGTTTTTATTTCTGTGCCATGTAGTGATCATGCTTCAGTTCTTCAGAAGGTCACAGATGAGCTCTTTTTAATGTGTTCTCGAAAAGCAAAACGTCTTGGCTGGCCCAAGGTAGAAAGATGCAGGGTAAAATCAGGCAAAAATCAGAAATATTGATTATTTTATACTTGTTTTCTGCTCTTGATATTGACACATGTCAATACATAGTTAGGCAAATTCCAACTGGATTTAAAACACCACATTAAAAAATCTTTTTATATTGGAGGTTTCCATATATATATTACGAATTCTTTTCAACACTGATATGTAGGAGTACATGAAAGGCAAGTATGTAGATCTGGCATAGACAGATATGGTGCATTTTATGCACAAGAAATTTGGAGAAACACTCTCTGTGTTTTTTGCTTTTGGAGGACATCAGCAACATCTCAAGGTCTTGCCACTGTCTCGCCATTTGCTTAAGCTGAGAAACCTTTTTGCTGGACTTTGCTTAGTATGCTGTTTTCATTGACTGCACGTTATTTTCCTAAAGAACAAGGCACACACTGTCCTCAGGAATAATGTATTTTTTGAATGGTGGATGATCTTTTCATATTCTAAATATTGTCTTTTCCAACAGATGATTAGTATGACTAGACTGTGCATGCAGGCTGCGTTTGTGACGTTTGATAAAGCTTTAGAATCTCAATTTCTGTGCAAAAATGCTTTAGATCGTTGCAGATCTAATCTATGACAACTTTGCTCTATGCATGCGCCCTTGGAGAGACTGCATGAGCAACTCGATATTTTTATATATAAAGCATTTGTTAAAAATGTCTTAATTATTCTTAACCAAATTCTGCATCTTGAATTCAGACAAAAAAGAGATTTCCATTTCAGAAATGGCACAAAGTCCTGATACGTGATACACACCTCATTTCTTATGACTTTTTATTCTAAATTTCTGCCTAATGTGTGAGATCTGAATTTTGGTGAATAAAAAAAAAAAGGAAAATATGAATTCTGTCTTGTTGGCCATCCTGATGAGAGGTCTTATAGCTCTCCACAAAGAGGGAGGACAAGGGGATGGAGGGCACCCTCAGTGAGTTTTTAGACGAAGCTGGGTGGGAGTGTGGCTGTGCTGGAGGCAGGAAGGCTCTGCAGAGGGATCTGGCCAGGCTGGATCAGGGGGTCAGTGGTGCAAATTCTGGGTCCTGCACTCGGCCATGACAATCCCAGGCTGCAGTCAGAGTTCTGGAAAGCTCCAGGGGAAAAAGGACCCAGGGGTGCTGGTCCCACACCTCGAGAGCTGTGTCCAGTTTGGGTTCTCAGCTCCAGAGAAGGGCAGGGGAGCTGCTGAGGGATCCACACTGCTCAGGGCACACCAGGTGCTGCTGACAAAACAAGAGGACAAACCCTCGGGCTGCACATGTTGGACAGCAGGAAGAATGTTTTCACTGGAAGCTTTGGAGCAGACTGCCCTGGGAGGTGCTGGAGTCATCGTCCCTGGAAGAGTTGGAGAAACAACTGGACACGGCACTTAAGGCTGGGATTTGTTTGTTGTGATGCTTGCTCAAAGACTGGAACTGATAATCTTTTCCAACATGAATGATTCATTTCTTTCCTAACCCATTTTTGTAAAGGATTTACAAATAAATGGCGACAAGGCTAAAATTTCGAGAGCGATGGTGGATGATAAGTGAATTTTTGTTTTTAGATGTTTCTTTGGAAGTACATATCTTCAGTAGTACAAACTACACATCAGCTGTGGCCTTGTACCAGACAGATTATTTTGCCTAATTATGTCTTTGTTTCAAAATTCAGCATGAATTATCAACTAGGAGGCATAATCATCATGAAATGTTGGTTTATTTTCTTAATTGCATAAAAGTGGATCTTTTTGATCTGAAAACCAACACAGACAAAGAGCTACCCTGAATTCAAAGTAAAATTTGTTACTCTCTCCTATAACTTTTACAATAAGGAGTTACAAAGAAAACTTGAGTTTCACAGAGGGAGCAAATGCATTTATCTCAGTGTCTGAAAGACCCCTCTGGTCCACAAGGATCCTGTGAGGGGATTTTTTGTGTAGGCTCAGCTTGCTTCTCTAAAGGCTGAATTAATCTCAAATTCACCTTTGCACATTTCCTTTCAACCATGAGTTACTGAACAGAGCACGTGATGCAGCTGTGTCAGAGTGGGAGCTTCCACAACAAAATTCAAGCAACATTTCTTCCCAAATAGCAATTCTGCCAAAACCCCATTGTCCAAAACCCCAGGCCTGCCAAGAAAACCATAAATAAAAACCTGGCCTTTCTTGCTATAGAGAGCAATTGTTCCCTCTTGGTCACCTACAAGTTATTGCAATAAAAAAAGTTCGGAATTTCTGAAGCTGGAGAACTAAATTTTGATTGAATGTCCGTTGTCCCTCAGCTTCTAGAGGCGAGTTTCTCTGCTCATGTTTGTGTAGGAATTTTCCTCAGGATTGTAACCAGGGATCTGGTGAGGATTTCCTTTGCTGATGTTATCTGTCCTGGTTTTATTTGCAGCAGCTTTAGGCAGCTTTTTCTCCAGGTCCATCTGAAAAAAAAGAAAAAAAAAAAAACACTCTTGTGGTTTGAAGCTGTATTTACAGCCTTTTCCCTTTGATTAAAGGAAAATTGTGGAAACACTGAGAAGACAAGTTTTTGTGTGCTTTTTGATGAACTGCAAAGCCTGCAGAGAGGAGGTGGACATGGGAAGGGGCAGCTCAGGTGCTGCTGGGGGCATCTTAGGGAACTGTGAGTTCTGAAATCCTTTTCTCTGAGCTCGGTGGAAGGATGAGGTGAACTCTCAAGGGTGTAAAGGGCATTTTTGTCCCCACTCAGGAGCGGGGAGGGCAGCGAGAGGGAGGTCAGAAGCATTTCACGAGCTCCTGGCTTTGTTTGTCCTCTCAAAGCGCGAGTCCCTACGCTTGAACCAAACAGGAAAAATAAATAAGTGACTTATTCCTGAGTGGGTCTGGCTGATCTCACTTGCCCAAGTTGAAGAGCTGATATTAATGAGGTTGGTGATGATTTCTCTGCCCTCCATGGGTCCATGCACACATTGCTGCTGTCAGGTTCTCACCTCCAGGCTGTCATGCTGCACGCCGCACCACAGGAGGATTTTGAGCCTTTGGGACCAAAAGCAGAACAGGTTGCAGATTGGTTTAATCAGCACCGGTGGGATGTCTTCTCCTTTATTAGGTCCTGAAGAAAGGAAATGGGAAAAAGAGAAAATATGTGAGTCTGTGAATGGCTGGGTGAACCATGAGGTGGGACAGCAGGATCAGCGCCCACTGCTCTGTTCTGAGTGTGTCCCGAGTCACCTGCTGGATTTTTTTGAAACATTTCTCCTTAAAAAAGGAAAAGCCTGGTTTTGTATAGAAGACCCACCTGTGAGGAAGCTGATGAGCAGCCCCGTGAGGGCACAGCACACGCAGCCCACGGCGCTGAAGTACAGATAGGACAGCGAGTACCAGGCGTCTGCCAGCCAAGGCCTGCCCGGGGGACAAAAATAAAAAATATATATAAATATTCACCACACTGAGGAAAACATTGGCTAAAATGGCAAAAGCAGCAGAATACCTGTGTGGGGGCAGCGTGGGAGGCGCCGTGGGCAGCAGAGCGGTGCTGTTGGCCACGCTGCAGTTGAGAGTGGCCAGCGGCAGCGGCAGCGCTTTGGCCGGGGGAGAGGGGTACAGGAATGAACCCGTGCCAGCCCAGAATGCCACACTGAGCCCGGCCAGGAGACCTGCCACTGCACCCTGGAGAGAGCATGGAGACAGGGAGGAATGGGTTATAGGGCTGGGTTTCATTATTGGTTATTGATTATTGATCATTATTATTCATTATTGGTTATTGATTATTGATTAGTTATTGATTATTGTGGTTATTGATTATTACCGATATTGGTTATTGATTAATAATTCTTTATTAGTAATTATTATTAGTAATCTGTTATTTATTATTCATTATCATTTTATATGAGTATTGATCATTATTGTTATTATTTATTGTTATTGATTGTTATTAATATTGGTTGTTGATTAATGATGATTATTTATTCGTAAATATTGATTATTTTTAATAATTTATTGTTTGTTATTCGTTATTATTTAATATTAAAATATAAAATATATAGCATATGATAATATAATATAATAATGATAAGGAAATATAAAATATTGCCTTAAATATATGATATATATGGTATTATATAGTATGATATAATATGGCATATATAGTATGAATAATTAATATATATATCATATATCATATATCATATCATATCATATATCATATCATATGACAACATATTTAACATAACATCATGTCATGTCATATCATATACATATCATATATGTCATGTCATGCATATCATATACATAACAATATAATACATATAATATATTAATAATATATTACTAATATATATTATACACATATTATGCTATTGTATATAATATTAAAGTAAAAACTCCATGTTATATGTGATAGTGATGCCTGATGATTTTGCTTTCCTTTTAGCTTTCTGTACCCTCATGTATCCGCCTGTACCCCTTAGCCCACATGCTTGTAATTCCTGAAGCTTGATATTCCAGCTTGTTTAGGCGTTTTGCTGGGCAGAGAGACCAAACATCCCAAGGAAGGAGTCAGTGTCCCTGTGCTATCTTAAACCCGAGGCTCCAGCCTTGAGTGAAGCCTTCTATCCAGAACATCTTGTGTAAACTAGGCTCTGGCCTCATCTGGGGGGGGTTCATTAGAATAGGGGACATTACTGCATTTGTAAAGTTTCTTATTGGGGAATCCTAGATAGTATGTTAATTCCTGAAACCTATAAAACTTGTATCCGTGCTTTACACGGTGTGCATTCTGCCATCGAGTTGTGCACCTGGGATCCCAAATACCAGGTAAAACCCTTTTATCCCCTTAACCGTGTCTGTGTCATTATTAAAAACTGGCCTTTCAAGGCAACAGTTTTTCTGGCACCCCGAGAGGGACGAAAAGGAGACCGAGTCCTAGCTCTGGGATCGAGAGACATCCTGTCCTGCTGCACCTCTCCTTTGCCAGCACTTTGGGAGGGGGAGCAGCAGTCCCAGCTGAGACGGGAACTTCAAAGAAATCCAACACAAGGCACGGGAGGAGGTAAGATAAAAGGGGTAGGTATTTTTGCTAGCAAAAGGGTTGGTGAGGGTGGGTTTGTGGCCACAGGGGCCCTGTAAAAGGGGGGTTTTCTGTAATAAGGAAATTTCCTTTTCCCAGGGGGTGTGGAAAGAAGAGGAGCTCTTGCTGTATCCACACAGAGCCTGAGAGCTGCCAGGGCTCAGTGCAGCACGCAGCTGAAAGGTCAGGGCTGGGTCTCTCTGCTGGGTGGCAGTGTGAGACCAGCAAGGGCAGTTTCTTGCATGCATGCGCTTCTGTTTCTCTCTGCTCTGCTTTTGCACTTAGGTTAGGCTGCAACTTGTTGTGGGGGGTGAGATCGCTGGTTCGATTCTTGCTTCCTACTCTAACTGCTTTTTCATTTCAAACAGAACATGGGGTGTGTATCATCCTCTCAAAGTATCAGATCCCCCTGAATCCCCATTAAGTGTAATATTGAATTTGGCGGGTTCTAACTGGGAAGAGGACAACTCTGATCACGGGGGAGTTAGTAAGACTCTGCACATGTGTTTGGCCTGTTTTAGGTCTTAGAACTGGAAGGAGATGGCCACAGTTTGGGAGTCTGGATAATGAGTTGATTACTGATTTATTGGTGGAACTCAGAGTCCAGGGCAGGTATGAGGAGTTGAGATATGCAGAGTTGTTTGCAATATTCTTGAACAGAGAACAAGCTTACAGTCAACCAAAGAAAGGATGGTTTGAGATGGTTTTACTAAAGAGGAAAAAGGGAGGGGAGACATGCCAGTGACTGATAAAGCGGCTCGAACCAAGGAAACAGATATGACAGACTTGGACTTAGTGGCACCCGCCCTTCGGGGGGGGGTATCTCCCCCCCCTGTTCAGCCATCAGCGCCACCGGCACCCATCGGGGTGGGGGGAGGTGCCCTGCCGCTTCCCCCGCTGCCGCCGCGCCCCTTCCTCCCGCCCCTCAGGGGCAGGGAGCGGCAGATGGGTGGCCACCGCCCCCACCACCCCTCTGCCTCCCAGAGGGCGGATCCGGGGGCGGACTGGGGGCGGGTCCCGCCGCCGTTCCGAGCTGCCCCGAGGGCGGATCCGTGGGCGGGGGAGCTGTGGCGGGTCCTGCTGCCGTTCCGGGTCCCTCTGGGGCCGGGAGCGGGGGGTGTTGGCCGATTGGCCGGACAACCGTTGTTAGTACAAAGGGAGAAATAATTTCAGTTAAAATCGAGCCAGGAGACTGTTGCCGAGATTGCTCCTCTGAAGAGGAGACAGATGCTGAGGGTGCAGCAGTCACAGGGGCTAGAAGGAGGAGGGGGAAAGTTGCTCGAGAGGCGATAGAGGCACCTAGTCCCGTTGCCAAACGCACCCGGTCCAAAAGAGATGGTGCAGAGCAGGAGGAGCCTGCTCTAGAGGCACCCCTGAGGCAGGCTGTCGGTAATCAAGGACTGGTTTATATAAAAACACCTTTCTCCCTTGGGGAATTACAACAGTGGAAGGAATCGGTTGGACGGTATAGGGACAATCCAGAAAGAGTGGCCATGCGTTTTGAAACAGCTATAAAGTCACAAAATCCAGACTGGAGTGATCTGAATGTAATGCTAGATGAATTGCTGGATAGCACAGAAAAGGAAATGGTCACCAAGGCTGCAATAGCTGCTATAGAGACCCAAATTACAGCTGGGACCCTTCAAGGACCTGTAAATGACATTTTCCCTTTATCAGATCCAGGGTGGGACCCCAATGTGCCAGATCAGATGGCCAAATTAAAACGATATCAAAAATGGGTGGTCCTTGGGTTGAAATGTGCTATTCCCAAAACAGTGAATTGGTCCAAATTATATGAAATTAGGCAAGATGTAAATGAGTCCCCTACAGACTTCCTGAATAGGCTCAAGGAAGCTGCACGGAAATACACAAATCTGGATCTTGAATCCCCTGCACAGCAGTCCCACTTGGCCTTTCTGTTTATAGGCCAGTCTGCAAAAGACATAAGGAAAAGTTGCAAAAAATGGATGGGACATATGATATGAGCATTGTTGAATGCAGCCTGGAAGGTGTATCAAAATAGGGATTCAACAGATACACAAGATAAAAACCACCATAGAAAAAACAGATAAGGGAAGTCATCTAACCCACCCAAAAAAAGTTCTCTGGCTATGATCAGTGTGCCGTTTGCAAGAAAAGGGGACACTGGAAGAACGAGTGTCCGACACGGCTGAAACAAACACCTCCGGTACCTGAATTGGCTGTGGGTGAGGGTGGGGACTGACGGGGACCGAAGGCATTGCCCACCCCAGCCGAGCCTTCGGTTATAGTCAAGCTGGGGAAAGAGGATGTTGAATTCCTGGTGGATACAGGGGCAACATACTCTGTGCTAAATACCCTAAAAGGGAAATTGAGTCATGATACTGTAAATGTGATCGGTGCCACAGGGGCAAGTGAAACAAGGCCTTTCTTTCAACCCTTGAAATTCAAATTGGGAAAACATTGGGTGACTCACCAATTTTTATATATGCCAAATTCCCCAAAGCCATTATTGGGCAGAGATTTACTGGAGAAATTGGAAGCGGAAATTAAATTTTCCAAAGAGGAGGGAGTAAAAGTTATAATTCCTGAATCTAAATTTGTAGAAGCAGCTACTATTCTCATACAGGAGTGTTGTGGAGAAATTCCAAAGAATTGAAGATGCTGTCATTCCAATTGTGTGGGCCAATGGTTTTCCCGGGAGATCCAAAAGAGCTGAACCTGTGAGTATTACACTCAAAGCAGGGGCAACACCGGTAAGGCAGAAACAATACCCTCTGAAACTAGAAGGCCGTAGGGGACTAGCACCTATCATTGAAAAGTTCCTTGAATTTGGGTTGCTAGTGGAATGTGAATCCAAATACAACACACCCATCCTGCCAGTAAAGAAGGCTGATGGTAAGAGTTATCGATTAGTGCAGGATTTGAGGAAATTAAAAAAATCACAGAGGACATACATTCAGTCGTAGCAAACCCCTACACCTTCTTGACCACACTGACAAATGAGTTAGGATGGTTCACTGTTTTGGACCTCAAGGACGCCTTTTTCTCTATCCCGGTGCATAAAGATAGTCAAGAACTTTTTGCCTTTGAATGGGAAAACCCTGATACAGGGAGAAAGACTCAGCTCACGTGGACTGTCCTACCTCAAGGATTTAAAAACAGCCCGACTATATTTGGAAATCAGCTGGCCAAGGAACTGGAGGAATGGCAGAAACAAGAATCAGGAGGAACAGTTCTTCAATATGTTGATGACATCCTAATAGCAGCCAAAACGCAAGATGACTGCATCCAGCTCACTGTAAGTCTTTTGAATTTTCTGGGTTTGGGTGGCTATCGAGTCTCAAAAGAGAAGGCACAGATTGCCAAAGAAACAGTGGTGTATTTGGGGTTGGAAATTTTCCGTGGACATCGGCAACTCAGTAAGGAGCGGAAAGAAGCCATCTGCCGTCTTCCAGAACCCCACACTGTGAGAGAAATGCAAGCCTTCCTGGGAATGGTAGGTTGGTGCCGCTTATGGATATCGAACTATGGACTGCTGGTAAAACCTCTGTATGGGGTTCTTAAAGCAGCCGAAAAGGGGACCATTATATGGACAGAAAATGCAAGGGCTGCCTTTAAACAGTTAAAACATGCTTTGATTTCAGCCCCAGCTTTGGGGCTGCCAGATTTGAGTAAACCTTTTGAACTCTTTACGTATGAGCGACTCAGTGTTGCTCTGGGGGTACTGGCACAGCACCTTGAAGACCAGCAAAGAGCTGTGGCCTATTTTTCAAAACAGCTGGACAATGTTAGCCAAGGGTGGCCTGGGTGTTTGAGAGCTGTGGCAGCAACTGTCATCCTGATACAGGAGGCCCGTAAATTCACCCTTGGGCAGCACATTGTCGTGTATGTACCCCATGCAGTGGTGTTTATGCTGGAGCAAAAGGGGGGACACTGGCTATCCCCAAGCAGAATGCTTAACTACCAATCTGTGTTATTGGAACAGGATGATGTTACCCTGAAAACAACATCTGTTGTTAACCCTGCCATGTTTTTGTCATCCACATTGCTTGATAATGAGCCTGAGCATGACTGTTTGCAGACAATAGAGGAGACCTATTCCAGCAGACCAGACCTGAAGGACGTGCCTCTGGAGAATCCAGACTGGGAACTTTTTACAGATGGGAGCAGCTTCATGAAACATGGTAAATGGATGACAGGCTATGCAGTAACCACCGCAGATAAGGTAATTGAGGCAAAAGCTTTGCCTTCAGATGTGTCATCACAGAAAGCTGAACTGATTGCACTGACGAGAGCTCTAGAACTGAGCGAAGGGAAGAAAGTAAACATATGGACAGATTCAAAATATGCCTTCAGTGTTATTCATGCCCATGGAGCTATTTGGAAGGAACGTGGCCTGCTGACTGCTCAAGGTAATGAAATTAAGCATGCAGAACAGATCCTTGCACTCCTGCAGAGTATCTGGAAGCCTACAGAAGTGGCTGTCATGCACTGCAAAGGCCATCAAAAGGGAAATACGGCTCCCGAACTGGGAAACTGCTTCGCTGACAAAGCAGCACGGGGGATTGCAGAAAATGGCGTACTTGCACTAGTACCACAGAAGGAGGTAGATTTGACAGGGTTTACTCCAAAATACGATCAGGGGGATCAAAAATTGATTAAGGCCCTTCAAGCTGAATCAAGGAAGGTGGGTGGGCTGTTCCCCAACAGGCAGGTTGTATCTCCAACCCCCTTCTTCGAAAATAGCCCAGAGGGAGCATGAGGGTACCCACTGGGAAGCAGAAAATTTTTAAAACATCTGAAGAAGTAGTGGCTGGGAGGGGATGACTGATATTGTACAATCTATAACAAGCAAGTGTGAGACCTGTTGTAGAAACAATCCTGACACGAGCAAGAGAGTTGTGTTAGGGGTGACAAAAGCAGGAGATCTCCCAGGAGACTACTGGCAAATAGATTTTGCTGAAATGCCTTTCAAGGAGGGATACAAATATGTGCTGGTACTGGTTGACACCTTCAGTGGATGGCCTGAGGCTTACCCCTGTCGCACCAACACAGCAAAAGAGGTAGTAAAAGCCTTGCTCAACCACATAATTCCAAGGTTTGAGGTTCCTCTGGGAATGTCATCGGATAGAGGACCACATTTCATTGCAACGGTGGTCGGAGAAGTTAGCAGGTTTCTGGGACTTGCTTGGGACCTGCATACTCCATACAGGCCCCAAGCAAGTGGCAAGGTTGATGATTGTATGAATGGAACCCTCAAAATCCAGATCAGTAAGATCTGCCAAGAAACTTCAATGACATGGGTTCAAGCCTTGCCTCTGGCCTTGCTGAGAGTTCGCATACAACCAAGGAGGAGGGACAATATAAGTCCCTATGAAATCCTGTATGGCAGACCATACCAATTCCACACATTCCAGGATTCATATGAGTAAAATTAATTTGCAGAAATATTTAATGCTTTGAGTTCCATTTGCAAAAGCTCCAAGATTCGCTCGTGTTGTCCAGGCCTATAGGACTGACACACCTGTCATCCATCCAGCCTGGAGACTGGTCTACATCAAGTGGTGAGACAGGACCCCTCTGCAGCTAAGTGGAAGGGACCATTCCAGGTTTTGCTGACAACCCTCACTGCAGTCAAAGTTGCTGGGAAGGGACCCTGGATCCACTACTCCAGAGTCAAGAAGGCTTCTGCCCCTGAAACCATCAAGAAACCAGGGACTGATGCAAATCAAGATGATGTGGTTTAAACTGTTTTTCACATGTCTGTTGTTTGCCCAGCTGGTAACCATGACTCAGGGTTCAGCCCGTGAGTTGCATAATACAGCGGTCCAAAATATATCCAAAGCTCTTAATAGGAGCAACTGCTGGTTCTGTACTCAGTTACCACCACTGGATGGGGTTAGTGACTGGCCACTGATTGGCATCTTATTGGAAGAGAACCGCACTGAAAGGTGGGAACGAACTGATGGTAACCCTCTACTACCTCCTATACCCCTGAGCGGCCTGGTAGAACGTGCGAACTCAACAGTTCGCTGTGTGCTCATGAATGCCACTGGAAAGGCCATTCTTCCTCCATATTGCCACAAGACCAATTTTAGACAAAAAATAAACCCAAGAGCTGTAACAAAGATGAGATTAACGGGATGGAGACTCACTCTACCACTTGGGACAGGGGTGTATTGGATATGTGGGGATAAGGCATGGAAAATCCTGCCTGTTGATAAGGATCAGGTTTGTGCTCTTGGGGCTGTAGTGCCCAATATAACAATACATGATCATATTGAAAAACCAAATGGGAGAAGGAAAAGATCTCTCAATCCCCTCATTGAACGTCCCACAGTTTTTCATAGTATAGTGAGAGCTCTCCTTCCCTCCTATGGAATAGTTGAACTAGAGACAGCAATTGTAAACATCTCAGCCGTTATTGAACGCATTGAGCAACATACTGCAGATGCAATTTCAGCCTTACAGGAGGAAATCCATGGGGCGTCTCGTGTGATTACACAGCACAGGATAGCCCTCAATTTCTTACTCAGTGCACATGGAGGGGTATGTACAACACCACCTGTTGCTCTTATGTAGACCAAAGTGGAAGGATTATGAAGGATTTGGATGAAATTTGGAAAGGGACCCAAATTCTACATGAGGTGGCCTCTGCAAATAATACCTTACAATTCGGTCATATTTTTCATAACATGACTTCATGGTTACCAAACTGGGCCTGGATAAGGGAGGTGTTTATAATGGTTGTAATGATAATTGTCATGTGTATAATATCTGGTGCTGTAAGCACCTGTGTGAACCGGTGCTGTGGTTAGTGAAGTGTAGAGACTAGACAAGTGAAGTCTTGTTAGTCTCTAAAAAGGGGGGGAATGATGCCTGATGATTTTTGCTTTCCTTTTTATGCTTTCTGTACCCTCCATGCATTCGCCTGTACCCCTTAGCCCACATGCTTGTAATTCCTGAAGCTTGATATTCCAGCTTAGTTTAGGCGTTTTGCTGGGCAGAGAGACAAACATCCCAAGGAAGGAGTCAGTGTGCCCTGTGTATCTTAAACCCGAGGCTCCAGCCTTGGGTGAAGCCTTCTGTCAGAACATCTTGTGTAAACTGGGTTCTGGCCTCATCTGGGGGGGGGTTCATTAGAATAGGGGGACATTACTGCATTTGTTTAGTTTCTTATTGGGGAATCCTAGATAGGTATGCTAATTCCGAAACCTATAAAACTTGTACCCTGCTGTACAGGGGGTGCATTCTGCCATCGAGTTGTGCACCTGGGATCCCAAAACCGAGGTAAAACCTTTTTATCCCCTTAACCGTGTCTGTGTCATTATTAAAAACTGGCCTTTCAAGGCAACAATAGTACTATAAATATATAGTGAAAATATACTATAAATATATAGTAAAAACTATCACATCCAAGGATAGTGGAAGTATTGAATATTTTCTTCTTCTTAATGAAACTCAAAAACAAAAATAATTTTCAAGAAAACCCTCACATGAATCTAATCACCAATTATCCACAGCTGGGTAAACTTAAATTTAACAGGATAAATTTAGACAGGGAAAAGACACATCTAAATCTGTCTTAGATCCTCAGGAACTAAATCTGAAAAGAAAAAAACCCAAACCATTTTCAAAATGGAGTTTTAACCAAAAAAACCCTTCTTTTAGACGAGGATTTTTGTTCCTTACCTTCCAGTTGGCACAGGGAAACAGAATTCCCAGGGTGAATAACCCCAGCATGGGCCCCCCACACATCCCGTGGATGGAGAGAGATGCCTGTGGGTGCACAGAGGGAAAGTTCAGAGAGGCAGCAGAGGGGCAGCAAACCCAATTTTCATTTTAGTCTGCAATTTCAGCTGGAAAATGGTTATGGAGAAGGGATAAGCAGTGATTTCAGGGCACAGTTCAGGAGAGAATCAACCTCAGTGTTTCCAGTAGTGAGTAAATAATGAAGGAGTTAGGGGATTTATGATTTTTTTTTCCCTGCTTATTCCTCTCAGCAAAATGCCCACAGAAATTATTTTCAGCAGCATTATTTTCTCTTTCTGAAGCAAGGAATACCTGCACGACTCCTCCCAGCAGCGAGGCTGCTGCAGCCATGGAAGTGCACAGGACACCGTATAAAACACCTGGAAAAGATCAGGTTCAGTGCTGGAGGAATTTCTGATCATAAATAAACATTTTTATTGCATGTTTAGAGTGGATTATTAATGTACTCAGCAGTGTCTCGTGTGAGGTCTCATTGGGTTGATTGATTTTCCTTAAAAAGTCAAAACAGTAACAATGAAATTAATTTAATTTCATTAATTGCTTATAAAGTTCTGCCCCGTATGGAAATGTTTCTGTTTCCTTTAAATATAATTTTTAAGTGATCTAAGAAATGAGGTGAGAGATGATGAGCAGCATGGCTTTCTTCCTTTGACATCTGTTTTATCTTCATGGTGGGTGGAACTCTCTATGCAGCAGCCTTGGGTAAAGGCAACCAAAATTTGTGTTGTTTCAGGCATAAAAAATGGACCTTTCTAGGTCCAGGGTGTAAAAACCAAGTAGTGAGTGGAAAAACAAGAATGGAGAAGACCAAAAGCTGTCACAGAATGAGAAAATGCATGGGTTTGGCTCTTCTGTGATATTTATGAACATGAATAAAAATCTTATGGTATTATTACAGTATTTATGAAAGGGTTATGATCTTACCATAATACTTGTAACAAATATCCTTAAATTTAAAATAATGTTGGGTGCTTGATATGTTGATGATATTTTATGGGGTTTTTCACCTTTTTTTGGTGTATTTCTTCTCTGAAAAGCTGAACAATGTGCTTATGTAATAATCTGAGTTTAAACAGAAATTAATCTATTACTCTGAAAGAATAAGCAATATTAATGTATGTAAGCAATATTAATGTGGTAATAACTACATCAATATATTTTTCTGTGTTATGAAAAGTGTTTTCCAATATTTTCTGTAGACCAGACTTTTCCAAGGATTGTGAGTAGTGGTTGTTAATGTTTTTTTTCCACGTTACTGAAGCGTCAGGCTGATGTTCACCTCGAGAGTTTATAAAAGGTTTGATTCCTGTGGGGTCTTCCAAGGGTTTGAGGAAATCTGTGCAGTGCTAAAGAAATGGATCCCATCCTGAGTACCCACACAAAGCTTTGCTGATCCACGTGCTCATCTTCTCTGAGAGATTTGGGAAACCTTTCTTGACCAGGTCCTCAAAGGTAACAGTTGCTAAAGCATTGATGCTGGCAGCCACCGTGCTGTGGGAAGGGAGAAGAGTGGGAAATAAATAAGAGGAAATATAATCTGCAATCAGCTTGATTTTATAAAGAATTGCTTCCTCTTTTTCAGCTCTTCAAGAGCTGTGTGTTTTGTGGGATTTTCCATATTGTGCTGCTCAAACTGGGGAGAATTCTGTTCCTTCTGCTCTTGTTGGGGCTCTGCTTCGTGCTGGCTTGGGACAAGATAGAAACTCATCCTCGCTGACCCTCCCATGTGCAAGTTTGCAAAGTCCTTAAATATTGACATGATCAAGAATTAAAACTTTACTCCCTTAAAATGGAAGGATGTGCAGTCACCCATGAACGGCCCTGGTGAGCGACACAGTCTTTGGTGAATGCAGTTACAGACAGACTTGCTGAAAACATTTACACCCCTGACTATGATATTGTGGCAGTTAAGTAAAGAAAATTTCACCATGAGCAGCTCCCAAGGGTATTTTGGGAAGCTGAACTCACTTTTTCTACGCTTTGTATGGATAACATTACTCTAAAAGTTGTTTTGGATAAAAAGATACTAGAGATGTGGAGTTAGACTTTGTCATAAATACAATCAGAGATTAATTTAGGTAGGAAAAGACCTCAAAGATCATAGAGTCCAACTGCTAACCAAGCACAGTCAAATCCACCACTAAACCAAGTTTCCAAGTGCCACATCCACGTGATTTTTAAACATGTAACATGATTCAATAAAGAACTACTGCTGCATCCTGGAATGTTCTAAGAAAAAAGCAGCTGAGCTTTTCTTAGGATTGCAAATTTTGGCCTCCTTCTGGGTCCCCAAGAAATGATTCTACACAGAAATGTCAATTTGGGTTCACAGACCTTAATGTTCCGCTGAATGCACAGGCAACAAGCAGCCCTGGGACTCCTGGCATCGAGGAAAAAATATCCATGACAAAGTATGGCATGAGCTGGGGTAGAAAGAGCACAAGAGCAACACGAGAAATTAATCAAAATTAATTAAAATTAACAGTTTCCTGGGTAATGCAAGAGAAGCAGCTGTTTATGAGCATGTTGCTGAATTCTGGTGTTGTCCCAAATAATATGGTGTCAGATTTTGAGGAAAAGGGGATGTCTTTTGGCAAAAATGCTCCTTTTGCAAAATAAACCAAAAAAAAATCCAATCAAAAACTGGGTTATTACTGCAGAACTGCCAGAATATTTATTGTAGCTCTGAGCTGGCAGCCACCACAGTGCCTGAGTGTTGAAAGGACATGACATGAAGTGTTTCACAAAATTTAAACTGATTTGTGCCATATCTGAGCCCAAAGCAGCTCCTAATTGTCATCATGGACATCTGTACCTGATCAGGAGCTGAAATGAAACCAGCAGTCCAAGGGTCACAGCTCTTGTAATGAGAGTACATCACCAATCCACAAAAAACTGCACACACCAGGACTGTCCAAAGTCCCAACAAATTCAGGTAAAGTGCCCTGCAGCAAAAGAGAGAAACTGTTCACTGGAAGGCAAATGAAAAAGTTGTTACAAGATATTTATCCTGAGCTTTTCAGGGAGAACCCTTAATCCCAGCTGGTTTTATATTTCAAAGAAGTTATATAATTTGAAGCAAAATTTAAAAAAATAAAAAAGAAAAAAAGAAAAAAAAGAAAATTACACCATCCTCATGCTATAGCTGCTGGGTTTTATAGAGCTCACATCATGTTTGGGAATTACCTTGTGCAAAATCTACTGCTAAGGCCAGGGCAGAATGTTCTACCAGCACATAAAGCTTAACTCAAATCATTATCAGTGATGTTCTCACTGCTGTGGCTTCTAAATGCTTTTCAGACACTGAATTTTCTACAGGATAAATTCCTTTGGACAGTCATGATCTTCAGAAAAATTCGTGTGTTTGCAGACAGCAAAAAAGCTAACTGCTTGAAGAAGGAAAAAATGATCACTTTTATGCTTTAGCCCTCTAGGTGTGAGAAAAAAAATCTGATTGTTTAGTAAAACATGTCTAGCTATGCAAATATTACTGCTGAATTTGAGGGAGGTAGCAAGCTGGAGATCTGTATGGCTATATGATGAAAATTCACTTTGTTCTATTTTCATCCTGATTATCCTGATTCTGCAGAATTTTAAGGAACTATTAAGATTTCATTTTATTTAGATAATACCTTACTAAATCAATAACCACTTTTAAATGCAGCATAACATGAACACAGTTCCAATAAACACATTTTTACAATGAAGATGTATCATAACACAACTTATGTGCTGGAATCTGCTTCTGAGGATGAATTTATCAGCCTGATCATAAATTGAGACAGGTAGCTGCCTCTTTTTCCTCTGCATGTGCTTAAGTCATTTTGAGCCAGAGGAACACTGTCAGAGCAAAATTAAACTTATTATCACCTAATGGGATCTGAATATTTATTTAATATAGCTGAAAAATTTGGTGCAATTGTACATCAGCATGCTTGGTCTTAGGAATGTGTCAATGGCAGGTGTCTTACAGCTTGGCATGCCTCTCTGATTTGCAGGAAATGCATCTCTGTATGGTGGACTGGTTGACCCCATAAATCCCCAGCCAGGTGAAGGTTCCCCCGATAACGATGGTCCAGATGGTGTGGCGTCTCAAAGGATCTGCATCGAAGCTGCAAGAAAGAAAGAAAATAAAAAATAAGCAATTTAGGGGTTTAATTTAAACTTTTTTTTTTTCAGCAAGAGGTTGGTGATTCTTTCAGAACTATCTGTTGTGTCCCACCATCTGAATCAAAAATTCTACATTGGTAATACTGTGTGTCAGCACAGACCTATTTAGGTCTGAAATTTTGGGATTTTTATTTTTACTGTTAGATTGGAATACACTGTTTTCAAGTCAGGATAAACAAATACCACTCAGATCCAGTCAGGGGATGGCTTAATTGAGGTTAATCACATTTATAAGGATGTTTATGCTCAGATATCAGATCTTTGCCATATTGCAGCAGACCTACGAGCCATCCTGCCTGAGACCCCACCCTTTGTCAGGAACAAGGTCATTTACCAAACCCTAAAAAATCCAGTGAACTCTCAATAACACATCATTATGATGTAAATTCCTTCAGAAGAAATTGCCTCAGCTGCAGCGTTATCTTTCCTACAACAAAACTCCAAAACTCAGCAGATCTGACTGGTACAAAAACACCTTTCTGTGTCATCTTTGCAGTTCTCCTTATCTTTAAGGGACAGCAGGGAACATCTGACCTTGCTGCTGGATTCTGTCAGTGATTTGATTAATCCACAAATGCCCCAAACAGCCAAAGGAGGAGCAGATTTAAACCCCAGGACACTGCTGCACTATTGTTGGCTGCTGTGGTGCACGCAAATAAAATATAGTTTCTGTTTAATGAGAAGAAAATTAAATATATATACAATTTATATATACAGTTAGCCACTCAGATTGGCTCATGTGGTGAGAACATGGTGCTGATGGTATCGAGGTTTCATGTTTGATCCCTGCATGAGCCATGTACTTGATTCTTGTGGATCCCTTCCAACTCAGAATATTCTGTGTATGAATTTAGAAGGAAGAATTGGGCTGCATTTGTAGCCACACAAAGAAAAAATGGCAAACCTCCAGTTCAGTTCAGCAGGCCTTTGACTTCTCAAAGGGTTTAAGCTTTCCTCGAGGTCAAAAGCATTGCCCATAGCTGAAGAAATGAGGAATGGACCGGTCAGGCTTTTTAATAACAAGTCTGAGTAGTTTTGGCTTAGTGAGGGTAGGGTTTCTGAACAATAAATATACAAAATATACAAAATATAAAAAAAGAGAGAAAGGTTTGCATCATTTTTTTCTTACTCGAATATATTGAGCCGAGATCCTGCATGGGCATCTTCCCAGACTTTGGTGGATCCACCGTTCAGGCTCGTTCCTCGGATCAAAACCGTCACGAACCCGGCCACCATGACAACCATTTGAAATGCATCTGTCCAGACAACAGCTTTTAACCCTCCCTGAAACAAAAAAAAAAGCTGTGTGCCCCCAGCCTCATCTCCTGGTGCTCAAGAACTGAAAAATGTAGAAGGACTCCTTATTTTGACCGCTGTATGTGCAGCACCTAACAAATCAGGACTCTGCATTCTCCCACAAATTGTGTGTTTTTCCAGGTCAAAAAATTTACAGCCTAAATAGTTTGTCCACTGGCAAAGGAGAATATTTGACTTCCAGTTAAATGCTTTTTTTTCTGCCTCCTTGGGCATTTGAAGAGCATATCATAGTGTGGAACAAAGACTTAAAGGGTTCAGGCCTGTTCCTATATCCCATAGGACTCTGTATTTTCTCAGATCCCATTGGTTCACCATTAGCCTAACACACAAAAACAGCTCCAGAAATTCCAGCTGGATTTGCCATTGAGCTTTCTTCCATATCTACTTCCATATTTGATCAAATGTAGAGCACATCGGAAGTGTTTTCAACAAGAGTGAAGTGATTCATTGAAAAAAATCATTGGTGGCAAATGATTAGTTAGTGTCCTGAGCCCCAGGGCTCTGCTGCTTCACTGCAAATATCAATAAAATTTATCTGTTTTGCAACTTGGAGCCTCATGCTGCTTCCACTCAAAAGTAAAGCTCTCCAACCTGCTGATTGTCCTTTCTAGGTTCCAGCATTTAGCCCTTAAGCACAATTTTCATTACTGTGGGTTTTTCAGCCTATAATTTGTAAAAGATAAGGATCACCTTCTCAGAGGAAGATGGGGAAATTTATTGCCTCCTTATCTGTCTCGAGATGTCTGGTTCAGACCTTCAGACATACAGCAGAGGATTAAGGGAGGATTTTTTCTCCCTCCAAATAGACACAGAGGGTGGAAGAAATTTATCTCTGTGCTCTCCACGGGTTCCACCCTTCTCTGATGGTCTGCAATGTTTAAAGGATGGTGGAATTAACCACCTCTGCTCCAAATGTTACATACCAGAGTGCAATAGAAAGTGCAGACAATTCCTGTGGCAGCCACAGAGCCCCAGAGATCAAATCCAGTGACTGCAAAACCAAAAAATAAAACAATATCATTAGTGAATGGACACAAGTAATCAGGAAGGCAGCAGAAAAGCTGTAATTCTTTAGCTTTAGAAGGATAGGGATAATTATTAATTTTCATTTTCTGTGTCTATTGGGAGCTTTGCTGGATTGTTCAAGTTTTTTAGAACTTCTGGGCACTGTTTTGCATTGTTGTTTTCTTTCAAATTCAAATTAACTGACTTTCAAGCAAAAGTAACACATAAAAATATTTGCATAAAGCAAATATTTAATTCTGATGGCACACAGCTTAATAAGCAATGCTTCACTTCTGTTCTAGGTCCAGAACATTCCCTTGAGAAACCAAATTCTCCACAGATTCCCAAAGAATACTAAGACAAAAAAAAGAACCCCAACCCCTAAGTAAATTCCATTGCCTGCATCTAAGAATGACTCAGTGCTAAAATGTGATTCATGAAAACAAATTTTTGTGTTCGTTTTGCTTTGTGAAGTTTCTTTGCACAAGATGTGCAAATTTTGGGTTGGCTGACAGTGAAATCTCACCCACCAGGCATGGGTCTGTGAGGTCAAAACTATTGGTAAAGGTTCTCTTCTTAACGAAATTAGTGTGGTAATTAATGTAATTAATGAATAATGAATGAGAACTTTCCCATGGAATTCATCTGCGTGCCAGAGGAAGGAAGTTTGGTGGGATTGAACAAACTGAATGCAGCTCACATAATGAGAAACAAAAAGAGCCTCCCAATCCCTTCCCAGTCAGTTTTGGTGAAGTCAGGATTTGGGCCATGATGATTTCTTGTGCCCTATGGCAGTAAAATCACAAATCCCATCTGTGGTGATGGATTTCTATGCCCGGTTTGCAAATATTGAAGAATTCTGAGAGCAGACAGCAGCACAGCGTTCATCTCTGGCTACGGGGAGAAGATTTATGCTCATGGAAACCTGAATACAAGAGACAGGGGCAGGGGGAAATCAAAGTACAGAGTATGGTCTTGGATCATCAGCTCGTACTGTGAACTTTGTCAGGATGTTGGGAAATTGTTTGCTTCAAATCCCTTTGGGTGCTGACTGAGTGGAAAGGGGAGCAGGAGAGCAACCACGAGGCTCCTGCTGATGTTTGGGTGTGAGGGGAGTTGGAAACGCTGAGCTGCAAGGTGAAAGTCAAAATCTTTATCTCTTTTTTTTTTCATTTCATTGACTGAAGGAATCCTTTTGGGGTGGTTATTTGGGGCAGCACAGGAACTCACCTTGGTTGAGTGCCAGTGATGGGGCATAGACCACTATTCCTGTGTAAAGGATCTGAAGGAGAAAAAGTTCATTAAAAAATGACGTATTTGAGTGCTCAGTCATGAGGTTTCTATTTAAAGTAGGGCTCTGAGCCAAATACCAGATCTAGGGGCTCCTTTAGACCAGCTTGTATTGCATGTGGCTTTTTGTTTGAGCCTTAAAAATGAAAATCTTGTGTTCCTTTCTGAGGAAAGGACCATTACCTGTCTTTGTATTCATTATTTCTCCATTGCTAAGATGAATCGATGACAAATTATCCTCAGAAAACACAGACAGTGACACAGAAATGGAGTTGCACCAATCTTAGAAATTAAGTGATCATTTTTCCATTCAATCCCTTTCAAAGTGATTGACTCAGTACCCTTTACATGTGAGATCTCAGAGAACTCATGGAGAAACAAAGCACAAAAATAAAGAAGCATTCAGATTCGTTGCCAGAGGTTTGGGAATTCCTAAAATGGAGTTAATGCAGAAAGAAATATCTCCTGATCTCCCATCAAATCCCATCTTTCCATCAAATACAGATAATGGAAGCTTTTGAGATGGTCATAGCAATGACAACGAAAATGGCCCTCTTCATGCTAAACAGAAAAATCTAGGGAATTTACAAAGTTAGAAATGTAATCATACTTTCTTTCTAACATTCATAGTTCAAGTGAAAAAAAATTAAGCAAAAATAGTACTCATTAAAATATCTGATTACAAAAAATGTGTGAGGCTAGTCTGTGAAAATCAGTGTTGAGTGAAATCAGCATAAAAAAAAAGAGTCGGTGTTTTCTTACCGTCTGCAGGATGTAGATCAGCGTTGCAGCAAGACGGACAATCTTGTTAAATCTTAACTCCAAATACTGGGAAAAAGCAAAATCTCAGTGAAGTGCACGAAGCAGCATCCGTGACACAGATGTTGTCCTTCTGTTTGCCCCGAGCAACACCTTGTTCTGCAAATAAACTCACTGGCCCTGCTCTTCTGAGCAGTAATGAGGAGTGTAATTGTCATAATTGCATTTAATAAATCTTTTCATCTTGTATCATCTTTCATCTTTCATCAACTCCAATACTTGGAGTTCTGTGTTGGGTTGCAGTGATCGATTTCTGTATGGTACCAGGAATAATTGGAAGAGCCCAAGAGCTTCGAAGAAATCTAAACTTCAGATGAAAGGAAATTAAACTTCAAAAGAAAGGAATGACTGGAAGAACCCAAGAGCTGCAAAGAAATCTAAACTGCAAATTAAAGTGTATTCCAATGATACAATGAGGAAATTTGAGTTCATCCCCAACAGAAATTGCACAGACTCCAGCAATTGGAGTCACAAAAGTGACATTTGTCTTTCCAGCCTGCTTGAAGGTCTCTCAGTCTACAGTGACACCTTTGGTGGTTCAGATGACAGAAGTAATTAATTCTCTGATCTTGGATCAAAACCAACTAGAAATTGCAACTGTCTGCAGCAATGGTCGATTTCACTTTTCACTGACCTGGAAATATTTCCAAAAACCCAGTTTGACCAAAGCCCTTCCTTGAGTTTGGGCTCAGTGAGCATGAGAAGCCCTTCTGTTACCAGAAAGTTCCTTGCAAACTAACCCAGTTTCTTCATCCAATTCTTGCTTGGTTGAAACTGCCCAGAGAGGAGCAGCCAAATTTGCAGCAGTTTTACAAAAGTGAGTAAGAGCCATCCCAAATGGTCAGCAGCTGTCCTGTGGATGTGCAGGTTATGAAGGCTGCTGCTGAACTGTGTTATGAAGAAAATAATGTGTTCCAGGGAAAATGCCAGGCAAAAAGTCTACAAAATTCAGAATTCATTAATTTAATTTCCTAGAGAATGCTTGGGTTCATTCTCCAGCCCTGTATTTTGTTTTTTTCCTCTTTTCTTTTTATTTTTGGAGCAGGCCTGCCACCTTCTTTCTCTTCCTCCCACCTCAGCTATTTAGACACAGTAACTTGGCCAATATTACCATATCTAGACTAGGTTTGAATTGGACAGTACTGAACGTTGATCTTAAAGTCTGTCTGTCTAAACCAGAGCAAAATACTTAAACAATTTGGATACACTGAAATATTTTCCGACTGTAACTTCATTTGGTTCTGGTGTGTAAACTTGTATCTTGTCTGTGCATAACAGGAGCTCTTTCAACTTTTGCAATATGAACAACCAGTGTGAATAATGCACATCATTTCCAAAAATAATCAATGCATCAATATATTCGTTCTGTAAGACACTGAAGAAAGCTTTCTGTCAGACATTAAAATAAATATATATATATAAGCATGATAGTTAAGCTAGAGCAGTGCTTTTTTTTTACTTACCTCATAAGTGCTGGTGATGCCAGATCTGTAAAAGACAGGTAGGAAGAGCTCAGCAGTAAAAATGATGACGAGGGTGTAGGAAAGGAAGAAGAGCACGAAGGATGCCCCGTAGCGATAAACTTCAGAGGGCGTCCCCAGGACCGTCACCGCCGACATGAAACTCGATGTCAGAGAAAAAGCGATGGGTCCACATGTCATCTGCCTGCCCCCCACCAGAAACTCCTTGGAAGTTTTCTTTTTCCTCTCTTTAACGGCAAAAAAGACGCCGATGCTGGCAGAGACCAAAAACAGCGCCGCGAAAACGACGTAGTCCCAGGGCACGAATTTTTTGACTTCTGGAGCTACGAAGTCTGGCATGGCACCAGATCTGCGATTCTCTGCTGGAAAATTCTGGTTTTACTCTGACCAGATAAATTCTGCAAAACTGCAGCTTATCTGTAGCTCAACAATGACAAAAAATGAGCTGCGAAACTGTTCAGCCTGAAGATTTTTTTTTCTAGTCCAGTTCAGTTCTGGAATTAAAGAAAGAATTTTTTTAGTTAAGGAATCTATCTTTCTGGAAAGAAAAGGTAGCTGAGGATGGGTTAAGGATGAATTCACTTAATCCCTGGTGCTGTGGGTGCTCCTGCCAGGCAAGCTCAAGAGAGGGACTAAACTGTGAAATCTGCAGGACAATCCCTTTTTATCTGTGATGTGCAAATTCAAGGTTAAACATTAGCCTGGCACATTGGCTCCATCCAACTCTTTTCTGATATCTCAGCATTTTTAAATAATAAAATGAGAGCAATAGAGAACAAAATAAAGGAGGGAGAAATGAAGGAAAGCTCAGCGCATGAACGTGTCGTCTCACTGGTGAGTTTATTTTCGGAGGAGGAATTCCCTCACATGCTTAAAAAATGATTTTGAATGTCAGAAATTGGCTTTGATGGTCGAAGTGTGCTCCTTGGTGGAATCTCCAGAAGTTCAGGCGGCCCTAAGAAATTGGAGCTTTTAATTTTTAAAACGAACCTGGTTTTTGCCCAGCCTTGGTGTGTTTGGAAACTCAATGGATTTCCAGATGAACAGAAGAACAGAAGTGTTGTTTGTGCTGCACTGTCTGAGGATGAATTCCAGTTAGAAACTGATTTTTAACTGACTTCTACCAAAGACAGCATCACTTGTATGGGTTCGTGTGAGAAATGGCTTATTTTATTTATCCATGTACAGCTTGGCTAAACTGAACAAGAGAACCACAAAAAATCAGATTGAACAGCATCATTTATCTCAACTACCTCCTTGGCATAACTTGTATAATTCAGTTATTAGGCTTTCCTTTTGTGTTTCTGTTTCAAACAATTTAATATTCATTTTATCTTCACCAGAGCCATAACAATACATTTTCTGAAGAAGCAGGAAGTTTTTTGAAGAAAATTACTTGTAATCCTGAAGGATCAATTTGTCCAAAGAGGCAGTGTTTGTAGTGGCAGCCCTGAAGGAAGGGTGGAGAGCATATTGTGGAAAAAAAAAATCAAAAGAGAAATGAAGCAACTTGGGAGAGCTTTTAATAGCAGAAGTCAGAACTCCTTTTCTTCAGCCTTGTCTTGGTTGGGGGTGGAAAACACTCTCAAAAAAGCAGCCAGGCATTTCTCTGCTTTTTAGGGCTCTTTTAGCCTTTTTCCCCTCCTTTTTTTTTTTTTTCCTTTTCTTTTTTTTTTCTCTCTCTCACTTATAAAAGTGTGGACATGGATGTTTTTTGCTTGATTCATTTCACACCTTCAGGGTCTTATTAATAAATATCTCTGGCAATGGTGAAAGCTTTGCCATTACAACAGGGAGGTTTTGGGGTCAATTTAATGGTGTTTTTCAATATGAAGTTGAGAAAAATTCATATAAATATGCACTGGAGGATTTAACTCACATTTGATTGGCTAGCTGAAAAAGAAATAATAAGCAGTTTATTGAGGAGAAGTAAATTTCTGGAGCAAAAAAAAAAAGAAAAAAGCACTGAGAACTGTGTCTTCCCGAAATCCTGTTAAACTTAGGGGTTATTATCTTCCCTTGACAGTGGACTTTGGGTTTTCTTCTTTAATGATTACTCTTCCCTCAGAAAGACCTGCTGATTTATCTATGAAAAGATCATCCCAGTCCAGCAGTGTGAGGAGCTGGAGGCATTGCTGAGAATTTCAAAACAAAACCTAGAAGGGCCAGGTCACACCAGGGCACTCTGTGGCCAACGTGGATTTGCACTGAAGGATATAAAGTTTGTGGAATTGCTTGTGAACAAACACTTTGTAAGTGAAAAATGTGTGGTTTACGTTGAGAGTTGGATTTCCTTCTATGAGGACAGCTGGAAAGTGGAATGAGGAGAAACAATCTGGAACACTTTTTGAATAGGCATATTGTCAAGATAAGAAAAAAAAACCAGCTTTAAAATCATATATCAGTCATAATTTACCCTTCCAGAACTGTATTACAGTGGATGGGGGTCCCTCTCTCTCGTGTGGCTGCAGTTTTCTTTTTATTCTTTTTTGTTCTTTTTATTATTTTGTTATTTTTATTCTTTTTATTCTATTTTATTTGCTGAACAAGTCAAGGGGTTGTGAAACTTGTGGGGTGGGATGTACATTCAGTGCACCTCAGTAAAAGGCAGCAAAGACTGAACAAAGCTGCAGCTTTGCATTCCACTCGGTTTTGAAATGGGGGAAAAGCACAGCAAAATAAGGCACTTTATTCCTGAATCAAAAAGCACTTTGGGGAGAGTGTAATATGGGATAAAGAAGGAGAACACTCTTTGAGAGAATGAAAAAGTAACGTGTGCTTCACTGTTTCTGTGCTGTTAAAAGCTTCAGAAACCAAACTTGTCTGATTTGGTCTTCAATTGTTAATAAGTGGTAGAAATATCCATTTAATATTATTAAATGCAAAAGGAGCATTTGGAAACAGTCTGGCAGCAATCCCAGGGATAGAGACGATTTGTGCTTGACAGGATTGCTGTTGAGGGTCCATGCAGAAGGGCTCTGCTGTTCATGGGCAGCTTTATGAACATCCATAGTTACAATAAAACTGAGAATCACAAACCTCCACTCACCTGGGTGCTACCCCACTAAACATAAAGGAGAAATTCAGGCACCCCCTGACAAATTAAAATGTTTAACACCAAGCAAGGGTGGCATCTTCCCCCACATTGCATGGTTCATACACTCCAATGAACTTGTGTTTTCCCACATCATAGGAAATCCAAATTTTAGGAAGACCTTCCTTAGTAGTGATGCTTGATGATTTTTGCTTTTCCCTTTATGCTTCTGTACCCCCTATGTATCCACCTGTACCCCTTAGCCCACATGCTTGTAATTCCTGAAGCCTGATATCCCAGCTTAGTTTAGGCGTTTTGCTGGGCAGAGAGACCAAACATCCTGAGAAAGGAGTCAGTGTGCCCTGTGCTACTTAAACCCGAGGCTCAGCCTTGGGTGAAGCCTTCTTCCAGAACATCTGTGTAAACTGGGCTCTGGCCTCATCAAGGGGGGGAACTCATTAGAATAGGGGCAGATTACTGCATTTGTTAAGTTTCTTATTGGGGAATCCTAGATAGATATGCTAATTCCTGAAACCTATAAAACTTGTACCCGTGCTGTACACGGGTGTGCATTCTGCCATCGAGTTGTGCACCTGGGATCCCAAATATCGAGGTTAAACCTTTTTATCCCCTTAACCGTGTCTGTGTCATTATTAAAAACTGGCCTTTCAAGGCAACAGTTTTTCTGGCACCCCGAGACGGGACGAGAAGGAGACCGAGTCCTGGCTCTGGGATCGAGAGCAACATCCTGTCCTGCTGCACCTCTCCTTTGCCGGCACTTTGGGAGGGGGAGCAGCAGTCCCAGAGCTGAGACCGGGAACTTCAAAGAAATCCAACACAAGGCACGGAGAGGAGGTAAGATAAAAGGGTACGGTATTTTTGCTAGCAAAAGGTTGGTGAGGGTGGGTTTGTGGCCAGGGGGGCCCTGTAAAAGGGGGTTTTCTGTGATAAGGAAATTTCCTTTTCCCACGGGGGTGTGGAAAGAAGAGGACGCTCTTCGCTGTATCCACACAGAGCCTGAGAGCTGCTACAGGGCTCAGTGCAGCACGCGGCTGAGGCTCAGGGGCTGGGTTCTCTGCTGGGTGGGTTGTGAGACCCAGCAAGGGCAGGTTTCTTGCATGCATGTGCTTCTGCTTTCTCTCTGGTCTGCTTTTGCACTATAGGTTAGGCTGCAACTTGTAGTGGGGGGTGAGGTCGCAGGTTCGATTCTTGTTTCCAACTCTAACTGCTTTTTCATTTCTAAACAGAACATGGGGTGTGTATAATCATCTCAAACTATTCAGATACCCCCTGAATCCCCATTAAGTGTAATATTGAAACATTGGCGGGTTCTAACTGGAAAGAGGACAGCTCTGAACACGGGGGAGTTAGTAAGGCTCCGCACATGCGTTTGGCCAGTTTTAGGTCTTAGAACTGGAAGGAGATGGCCACAGTTCGGGAGTCTGGATAATGAGCTGATTACTGATTTATTGGTGGAACTCAGAGTCCAGGGCAGGTATGAGGAGCTGAGATATGCGGAGTTGTTTGCAATACTTTTAAACAGAGAACAAACCTACAATCAGCTGCAGAAAGGCTGGGTGGAGATGGTTTCACTAAGGAGAAGAGAGCAGGGGGGAGGATCACCCCCTCCTCCGCCGCCGGTGCTGCCCGTGCCGATGGAGAAGGGGGGAAGTGCGGCACCCCCTCCCCATCCCCTGCCGCTGCCGCCCCTTCCCCCAGTCCCTCCGGGGCTGAGAGGGGGGGATGATTGCCCACCGTCCCCACTGCCCCGTGACAGCCCTGGGGGCGGGAGCGGGGCCGGAGAGGGGCCGGGTCCATCACCGCCCGACAGCCCTGGGGACAGGAGTGGGACTGGAGAGGGGCCGGGTCCATCACCGCCCGACAGCCCGGGGAAGAGCGGGGCCGGAGAGGGCCGGGTCATCACCGCCCGACAGCCCTGGGACAGAGTGGGGCTGGAGAGGGGCCGGGTCCATCACCGCCCGACAGCCCTGGGGGCGGGAGCGGGGCCGGAGCGGGGACAGGTCCTGTTGCCGCTCCCGGTCCCTCGGAAACAGGGAGCGGGGCAGATCGAACCATCAGTGCCGAAACAAAGAGAGAAACAATCGCAGCTAAAGGCAAGTCTGACGAGCCCAATAGAAAAAACTCCTCTGAACAGGAGAGACAAGGTCAGATTACATTCCCTAGTGGTCTAGTGGTTCATGGCTCTCACTGCTGTGACCCAGGTTCGATTCACAGACAGGGAACCATGACTACACTGACCAGTGAACTCGAGTGGTTTACAGTTTTGGGTCCGAAATTTGTCTTTTCCTATACCCCTACCTCTGTGCACAAAATTAGTCAAAGCTCTTTGCTTTTGAGAGGAAAGGTACTGAGACAGGAAGAAGATTCAGCTCACCTGGAAATTGAAAGCAGCTGCAAAAGAACTGGAGAACTGGAAAAGACTACTGGTAAACCTCTGTATGGGACCCTTAGGCAGCAGAAGAAGAGAACCTCTTATTGTCCATAGTGAGATAAAGGGCTGCATTTAAACGCTGGAGCAGCTGAGGCTGTTGGACTTAAATAAGCTTTTGAACTTTTTCCTATAAGCCTCAGTGTTGCTCTGGGGGTACCTGGAAGCACCTTGAAGACCAGCAAGGGCTGTGGCCTATTTTTCAAAACAACTGGGCAATGTTAGCCAAGGGTGCCTGGGTGTTTGAGGCTGTGGCGCAACTGTCATCCTAATACAGGAGGCCTAAATTCACCCTTGGGAGCACATCTTGTGTAAGACCACAGCATGTATGCTGGAGCAAAAGGGGACACTGGCTATCCCAAGCAGAATGCTTAACTACCAATCTGTGTTGTTAAAACAGGATGATGTTACCCTGAAAACACTCTTTCGTAAACCCTGCAATGTTTTGTCACCACGCTATTTGATAACATGCCTGAGAATGACTGTTTGCAGACAATAGAGAAGACCTATTCCAGCAAACCAGACCTGAAGGATGTGCCTCTGGAGAATCGAGACTGGGAACTATTTCCTGATGGAAGAGTTTCACAAGGAATGGCAAGAGGATGACAGGCTATGCAGTAACCACCATGGATAAGGTAATTGAGGCAAAAGCCTTGATTTCAGATGTGTCATCACAGAAAGCTGAACTGATTGCACTGACGAGAGCTCTAGAACTGAATGAAGGAAAGAAGGTGGACATATGGACTGATTGCTTAGCATGTTCATGCCCAGGAGCTATTTGGAAGGATGGCCTGCTGCTGTTCAAGGTGATGAAATAAGCATGCAGAAAGATCCTGCACTCCTGCAGAGTATCCGGAGACTACAGAGGTAACTGTCATGCACTGCAGAGTCATCAAAAAGGGAAAACAACCCTGAATTGGGAAATTACCTTTTTGGTAAAGCAACAGAAAGGGGTAAAGGAAAAGAAAACTTGCAGTAGTACCACAGAAGGAGGTAGTTTGACAGGGTTTACTCCAAAATACATCAGGGGATCAAAAATTGATTAAGGCTCTTAAAGCTGAAATCAAGGAAGGTAGTGGGCTGTTACCCCAACAGACAGGTTGTACTCCAACCTCGCTTCTTCAAAAATAGCCCAGAGGGAGCATGAGGGTACCCACACCTAGGGG